>JAWNNO010002553.1:0-320615 GCA_035044985.1 Lordiphosa fenestrarum | reverse complement strand
ATAGTTTCTGTCTTCTATGTTTCTGTCCATCATCTTTTTATCATCAAAATCTTTTTATACCCTTGCAGAGGGTATATTGCAATTGTCCAGATGTTTGTAACGCATAGAAGGAAGCATTTCCGACCATAAAGTATATATATTCTTGATCAGCATGACGAGCTGAGTCGATATAGCCATGTCCGTCTGTCCGTCTGTTTCTATGCTATCTCCTCCGTCAGTTTTAAGGCTATCGAAGTCTGGTCCAAATACGCTGCATATTTGTCAGAATTGGCCGGATCGGATGACTATAACATATGGCTGCCATAGGAACTATCGGTCGAAAAACTAGTTCTAGTGAGAAAAACTTCTCCAAACTCCGTATTAACCAGTTTTCAATGCTTCTTCATAATTGTGCCAAGGTTGGTCAAAATCGGACATCTATATAGTATAGCTGTCATAGAAAAGTAAGGTTAGAAAAATAGTCTTAGTAAGAAAAACGTTTTGTTTTCAATGTAAACCTCTTTAAAATTGGCATATATTTATTTAATAAGCTTTCACACAATTCTTTAAAGTTTTGTCAAAATCGGATGACTATAGCATATAGCTGTCATATAAATAATCTTTCGAAAAACTAGTTTTAGTGAGAACAACTTTTTGATTTCAAAGAAAAATGCCTCTAAACTTTGTATTTCATAGTTTGCTATGCTTTTCCATGATTCTGCCAAGTTTGGTCGAAATCGGACATCTATATGGTATAGCTGTCATACAAAAGTAGTCTTAGTGAGAAAAACATGTTTGTTTTCAAATGAGTTAGAAAAACGTGCTGCAAGGGTAAACAAAGTTCGGCGGTATTAAAAGTTTGTGCAAAAGTATGTAACATCCAGAAGGCAGCATCTCCGACCCCATAAAGTATATACTATATATTCTTGATCAGCATCAACAGCCGAGTCGATATAGCCATGTCCGTCTGTCAGTCTGTCAGTTTGTCAGTCTGTCAGTCTGTCCGTCTGTCCGTCTGTCTGTCCGTATGAACGCACAGATCTCATAGAAGGTAAGAGATAGAGGTTTGACATGTATGGGACATATGCTTCTTATGTCTTCAGGCAGATCAAGTTTATTTGCAATTTTGGCCACGCCCCCGCAATTTAGAAAAAACGTCATATCTCCCACAGTTTTGAAGATAGATGGCTTGTTCCTTCTGGACATATTTAGTTATTAGAATAACTTATCGATCCGCCAAAGGAATGAAGAAGATCGGATGAACGGTTTTCGAGTTATGATCAAAAGACAAATTTTCTTGGTACAGAGTATATTATAGTCGGGCTTGACCGACTTTCTTTCTTGTTTCTTACTAATACTATTAATGGGATAGATTGTAGGTTAAAGTGTCTGTTTCCTTAACTGTTTTGTTCTGACTGAACGGACTTGACTGACATTTTGCTTACAGATAGTTGATAACCAGAAATACTCTTTCATCTTTCCGGGAAATGATCACCGTTTTTTGATCGCATTGCATTAAAGTGTGCTTTTGTTACTCCGGAACAAGTTGAGCGGCAGGCCAGGTTTCGATCTGCAGAAACGCCGGAGCAAGCGAGCAATCGATACCGAACAGCAATTCGCTATGCACATCGCATCCCAGAGACAGCAGTGGAAGCAGCAGCTCGGAGACAAGCCCCAGTGGCAACAAAAACTTACTCGAAATTAGTACTTTAGTGTAGATCGGTTGGTCAAAGAATTGGCGAAAAACGCTCGACATTCTCCGGGAGGTAGGGGTGGGTAGATACTTATTGCGGGATCAAGGCAGGGCAGATGTTTCACCCTCTGGCATCTGACGAATTCCTGGCAATTCCAAATCCAACCGAATTGGTTAAGCTGTAAACATCTCGAACCAAAATGGGTCAAAATCTGAATGTTACACAAATGATTATTCCGCAGTATCGCTTCCGGTGCGGTCAACGACTCCGGTTCCGCGTGTCGCCCCAAAACAAACCCGATCAAAGTCGTTTGGCTGAGAGAAAGGAAACTGATAAATAGGACAGATAACTGAAAATGTAGAAACTTTGGAGGGAGGAGGCGGCGCGGCGCTGCGTGCGGCCACAAAATACAAACAAAACTTCGATTTCCTTTCCCCTCAGCTGTTTGGATGGGAAGCGGCGATAGCCAGGACTAGGAGGAGGGGGGACAGTTCCTAAATTGCTGGCAATGAATAGTTTACCTATGGCTGGTTCGCCTTCTGCTCTCTCTCTCTCTTTGTTCCACTTCTGCCTTGGCCTTTAAAGTGGCTCCATCTTGTCCATAATCAATGCCACAAGAGCTGTCTGCATTTAACTTTTTTAACTGCTGCATAAATATTTATATTCAATTCAAATTGGTTGCCACTTGTGCCACAAACTCCTGCTCCTTGTGCTCCGTCCTTCGTTCCACCTTCAGTTCTTTTTTCTCTCTCTCCGTTTTTGGGGGCTTGTTGTTGTTGGGGCAATCCCTTTGCTCGAACAAAAGCTGCCAATTTGTATTTCAATTAAATTTGAATGTATTTTGTGGCACTTGGCTGCCTGGTTTTGTTTGCTCACTCCCACTGCCCCCCAGAGCCCCCCCGCCCAGCTTGGGTGCCTGCCCCGACAGTTTCTGCTTGCTTACAGTTAACGTTGCCCGGGCTTTAATCCATCAAAAGGCGCCTGAGAACGCCGGCAGCCAAGTGTCAAAATGCCGTTTCCAAGCAATTTACTTATGTCTAAGCCGGTTCCAGCAGCGCCGGCTGCTCCTGCTCTTGTTTAATTAGCTGCCAGCTCCCACACACTCTCGCACCGGCACAGGATTCTGTTTAGTTGGCAAATATTTGTTAATTTCCCGACGGCGCATCAATTAGCGTGGCAAAGTAAATCTATTTTAAATTGATTTTTGCCTGATTAAATTGCGTTTACCACCGCCACCTCCTGCTCCGGCTCCTGCTCCGGCTCCTGCTCGCTCGCCTTGGTTTAATTTCATTTTGTGTGTCTCCCAAGCTCAGCCAATTTTCGCAACGCCTGGCCTGGCTGCAGGCAAATTCGCAACTCATTAAGCTGCCATGGCTTTAATTTTTTGGGGCATTTTCCATTCTATTGCAAAAATAATCGCGATTTGGGTCAACTGTGTGGCGCCTTAAAAGGAGACCCATTGGTTCCACGCGTTGAAGTGCAATGCATCAAGTGCCAAGGGCTGCCGAAAAGGAGTGGCGGTGGAACAGCAGCAGGTGTGAAGGGCTTTTGCATTTGAAACTCATTAGTCAGCCCCCGTGCCTAATGCCGATGTGGGAGTGTGTGTGTGAATGAGAAGCTATTGGCGATTCAGCGTCTTCGGCGCCGTGCCATTAAAGCTTGAACCAAATGGAACCAAAGTGCTGCATATGCCGTTCCCCATTTGCATTCGGGGTGTGGGGGCGTATTCAGAGGTACGGGTGCGTGAGCTCACGGATATGATCTATGCAAATGTGCTTAGCTACCATTATTAAGGCACTCTCGGCGGGGTAGCAGCAGCAGCCAGCAGTTCGAGGAGCCGCACAGTGGTGGATTGATATAAACGGCATACCTGTTGGTGGGTGCAATTAGCAGTGGTTGCGCCTGCTTCAAACTGCTCGTTTTGGGTGAAATGGCTGGAGTTGGTAACTTTGGGCAGTTTTTCGCTTTGCTCAATTCGTTGCTCGATTGTTGTTATACTCTGTACCGTAGGTACATAGAGTATTATAAGTTTAGTATTATAAGGAAGCATCTCCGACCCCATAAAGTATATATATTCTTGATCAGCATCAACAGCCGAGTCGATATAGCCATGTCCGTCTGTCAGTCTGTCCGTCTGTCTGTCCGTATGAATGCACAGATCTCATAGAAGGTAAGAGATAGAGGTTTGACATGTATGGGACATATGCTTCTTATGTCTGCAGGCAGATCAAGTTTATTTGCAATTTTGGCCACGCCCCCTCCCGCCCCCGCAATTTAGAAAAACCGTCATATCTCCCACAGTTTTGAAGATAGATGGCTTGTTCCTTCTGGACATATTTAGTTGTTAGAATAACTTATCGATCCGCCAAAGGAATGAAGCAGATCGGATGAACGGTTTTCGAGTTATGATCAAAAGACAAAATTTCTTGGTACAGAGTATGTTATAGTCGGGCTTGACCGACTTTCTTTCTTGGTTTATTTTGCAGTTGTTTCCTGGTTCGCTTGCCCGGTTTTGGGTGTTTAATTTTATCAAAAAAATTGTGAGAAAATCCAAGCTTAGACCAACAATAATCTACACTCAGGGAAAATTGCTCGCATATATTAATATTTACACTGTAATTTAGAAAGGGCGCCCCCTGAATAGATTCCTTTTGCATTAAAGATAATACAATTTTAGTTTGCTCTAAAAATAACCCATACGCCGCGTATTCTCCATCGGAATTTGAATAATGAGATCTGTGCTGCTTGGGTCGAGTTGTCAATTTTCGAGAGTCTTCCAAGCAATTTCGATTTGGATAATAAAACTCTCAAATTTTGAACAAAAATGGGACAGAAACCAAACGCCTCGTGCAGAAATACTCTTTTTCCCATTTTCCGACCGATCGTTCGTATGGCAGCTATATGATATAGTCAGCCGATTTGGGCAAAATTTTGTAGAATTTGGTGAAAGCAAGTAAAACAAACACATACAAAATTGCAGTAGGCTACCATTGAAAACAAACAAGTTTTTCTAACTAAGACTGTTTTTCAGACCTATCATTTGTATGACAGCTATACCATATAGCTGTCCGATTTTAATAAAACTTGATAGAATCATAAAAAAAACATAGAAAACCTACGATTACAAAGTTTGGAGACGTTGCCATTGAAAAGAAAAAAGTTTTTCATACTAAAACTAGTTTTCCGACCGACTGTTTCTATGGCAGCTATGAGATATAGTCATCCGATCCGTTACGTTTCGACATATTGGCAGTGTGCAGCAAAAAGAAGACTCTGTGCAAAATTTCAGCTTTACAACCAGGGATGCAAGCCGGTTCTGAACCGAACCGAACCGCTTATTCCAGCTGGTGAATCGAACCGCAAACCGAACCGGCTTCCTTTCAGAATTTCTGAACCAAATCGAAAACCACAAATAAAAACGGTTCGGTTTGGTTCAGCTCTCTGAGTTTTAAGATGGGGGTCGCTTTCCTCTACCCAATGATACTAGTTAATTTGAGAACTTTAATCGTTTCCCTAAGACAATTTTTCTACATATCGTTTGACTCTCTAAATTCTTACCTATGCCGGAACTATTAAGCATGTAATTCTGCAAGTCTTCTGTAATTGCCCTCCGATCTCTTAATAAACGTACCATCAATCTACATTCTTTCCTCTAGTGGAAAAAAGTTGGAATTATCTGTAATGCCTTCACATTAATTCAGTCCTAACCAGGAGACTTTTTTTACTTTTCATTTCTAATCTTTTCTAGCCGACATTCTCTGTTTTCGAAGATCATTCCTTTGAATCCGGCATAATAAATTTTGGCGACATTCTTCTAAGGGACTTAAAGATATTCAAATGGATTTCAATAGGAATTCATTTTGAAAGTGTGCAAAAGTCACATGACAATAGAAATCATAATGTACCTTTGTGAACCACTCACTAAAATAGGGCTGAGCCTTTCTAACAATTTTAAACTTCTTTCAAAATTCAAGACTTTTTGTCTAAAACTCAGAAAGTACTTTCTAAAACTAAGAAATCATTACCCAAAAGCCAGAAAATTCTTTTCTTTATTTTAGAAAGACATTTTCAAGATTTTAGAAAGGAAACTACATTTTTTTTTAAGTATTACAAATGAAATGTAGTGAGGCGAGTCGAGGGTGAAAAGGAAGACAACCCCAAGACGCATAGCCTCTCTAATGAAATGGGCCGTACATTTTTATACCCGTTACTCGTAGAGTAAAAAGGGTATACTAAAGTCGTGCAAATGTATGTAACAGGCAGAAGGAAGCATCTCCGATATCATAAAGTATATATATTCTTTATCAGCATCAACAGCCGAGTCGATATAGCCATGTCCGTCCGTCCGTCCGTCCGTCCGTCTGTATGAACACCTAGATCTCAGGGACTAGAAGAGCTAGAGCAACCAAACTTTATATGTAAGCTAGTATTGTCTGTAGGCAGATCAAGTTTGTTTCAAATTTTGGCCACGCCCCCTCCCGCCACCGCAATAAAAAATATTGAATAACTCCCACAATTTTTAAGATATCGAGCTCAGATTTTGCAGGGTAGTCTATCTAGGGTATCTATCTACAATCTCGGATCGGATAATAAATGGCCGAGTTAAAAAAATGTTGCATACTTATCCGAGCTGAGCTGAGTAACGGGTATTTCGAAGTCGGGCAGGGCCGACTTTAACTTACGCTCTCGTTTTTTTTGGAATCGTTCCTTTTTGTTGGTACACCCAAAGTCTCCTTTCTGAAAAGCACTTAAAATTAATAATAATTATTGGTTTTAACTTTAAACCTAGAAAATAAACACAATTCACATACAACCTAGATTGAGAATCTCTTTTTCGAAAAGATTGCAATCTTTACAATGAGATAGAAGAAGCTTGATATGAGATTATGGGATATGAGATCTTAATTCAGTATTTTTAGGTAAAAGAAACTGGAATTTGAGATCAAAGTGCAAAGAAACATATTTGAACTCGCAAGATCTCCATTCTAAGGCAGTGGTTTCAGCATCTCTAACAACGGGCTGACAGGTTTTACTTAGTTTCGCCGCGGCTTCTAGCATTTGGCTGATGACCCAGCAGGCAGAAGGTTAAAACAAGGTTCGGCAAACAAATTTAGTAAAAATCAAGCATCTTTTTCATTCTACATATAAGATTGCTTCATCTTAAAGTAGACTACTAACGATCTTTGTCTAAGATTGTTATATTAAGATATATAAATATAATCTTGGCTTAAGACTTTTACCAATTTGTGCATTTTGGTTTCCGTTTCGTTTCGGTTTCGAGACGACAATCTTGGTTTCAGTGTACCTTGTCTGTAATGCGAACTCGGGTGCTCGGGGAAACTTCAACACGTGAGGCATCTTAGCGCATTCGACTATCAAGCACTCGCCTGAGACACAGTTAGGAACGCAGTCAAATGTTAAGCACTCAGCAAGACGAATATCCGTTGCCCCTTTTATATTCCAAATAGGGTTGTGAAAATATGTAAAAAATATCCTATCGATGATTATCATTTTTTAAAAATATCATCAGAGTTTTGCAATATTTATCACCAAAATATATCGATATATCTGATATTTTCGATATTTTTATATTTCAGTATATACAAATCTTAAACCCCCCAAAATAACATTAACTTTAAGGCCCTATTCTCTTTCAGCAAAAAATTTTTTACGACTTTTTTTTTTGCATTTTATTATAGCTTGGACATTTAAGAATATAACCCTAAAAGGGTTTTTTGAAATTCGAAATACTTTAGAAGATATGGCCATTTTTGTGGGGTCATGTCTTCGCTAAAATGAGTAGTTTTGATGTTGTTATGTTTTATGAACGCGTTTATCTCGAAACCACGTTTTTCGAGCTGGCGGCCACGATTCCGCCAGTTCTACTGAACCGATTTGGATGAAACAAAGTTTAATCGACGTATAATTGTCACCATTCTGGCCCGTAGTAAAATAAAAATTTTGCTATTTTTTTTACTATTTTTTTTTACACTAAACTACAAAAAATGGGTCCAAATTCGATTTGTCAATTTCAAGTGGCCGCCATTTTGTCAAAATACGTCACGTAATAAGGCATGACAAAACCTGAGCCTTGGGGTTTTAACCGTTTCCGCTTAGATGACGTCATCAGCCTTCGGGTTCTTACTTTTTTAGTACTCCAGATGTACAGGGTTGCCCATATTCGACGGACCCATGTTTTTTTTTAAAAAAAATCAAAGAAAAAAATAAAAATTTGGCGGTTGGCAATCTTAATCATTTAATTTGTTCCAAGTAGATTTGTTTACATCAATTTTTGAATATGATATCTCTCAAATGGCCGCCTCTGGCGTTGATGGCGTATTGTGCCCTTTTTGCAGCATTTTCCATCGATTTCGCCAACATTTCGGCCGGAATAGCGGCTATTTCTTCACGAATGTTGTCCTTGAGCTCTTCTACGGTCCTTGGCTTGTTAACGTAAACCTTTGACTTCAAATATCCCCACAAGAAGAAGTCAGGCGGCGTCAAATCGGTCCAAATCACCACTTTTCGACATCAAGCGGCCCGGAAACAATTTCTTCAGAAAATCGATTGTTATGCGACTTGTGTGCGGTGGAGCGCCGTCTTGTTGAAACCAGAACTGCCTCATACGCTTTCGACGAATAATTGGCATCACAAAATTGGTCATCATGTCGCGATAACGCTCCTGGTTGATGGTAACAGCATGGCCATTTTCATTTTGGAAGAAAAACGGCCCAATGACCGTTTTCGCACTAACGCCGCACCAAACTGTGACTTTTTCGTCATGAAGAGGCACTTCTTGAATCTCCTGAGGATTTTCAGTGGCGTAAATACGGCAATTTTGCTTATTTACGGTCCCATTCAATGTGAAATTTTAATTTTTTAAAAGCACGTTGAGTTTTCACAATTGACTTGTTCTGTTGAATGTAAATTTCAACTATTTCAGAGCGCTCGCGTGGCGTGTATTGTTCCATGGTAAAAATCTGCTTGGACTGACGCTTCAAACGCGGTATGTCATTAAGCGATCTGACATCTCTGTCAAAAGTTATGGCGTTGCCAGTTGGGTCCGTCGAATATGGGCAACCCTGTACTTACTTTGTATATCGTAGGTGGGAAGACATGAGACGTTCGCTGCCAAACCCCCGAATTTTTAATGTTTTCGAATGAAATTTCAGACATTTAGCCTTACAAATACCTGAGAAAATAACGTGTGAGTTTTTCATGATATGTTAAGGGCTAATATCATGCAAAAAAAGTCATGTAGAGACTATTTACGTGAAATATCATGCCACCGGGTGTACTGATTCTTCTCAACACATGACGCAAAGTCCGACTGGGTTAGTGACGCGCACACACACACACTGTCAACAAATTGCGCGGGAAAATTCTCAAGACTTTCTGGCATTACATTTTTTCTTACCTTAACACATGTTGAATACGCTTGCGCCGGATGCTTGTTCCTCAAATGTGACAGGAGATTAGTGGTGTTGCCACTTGACAAAGGCTGCAGGTGGCATTATGTGCGTTTATGTTTGTGTAAAAGCTCCTTGCCCTCGCGCATCTTCTCTTTTTAAGATTTCTAAGTGTAGTGTGACCAACCACAACATCAAAAAATATATTTCCAAATAATATCGATGTGCGATATATCAGGAAAAACAAGAAAGAAAGTCGGTCAAGCCCGACTATAACATACTCTGTACCAAGAAATTTTGTCTTTTGATCATAACTCGAAAACCGTTCATCCGATCTTCTTCATTCCTTTGGCGGATCGATAAGTTATTCTAATAACTAAATATGTCCAGAAGGAACAAGCCATCTATCTTCAAAACTGTGGGAGATATGACGTTTTTTCTAAATTGCGGGGGCGGGAGGGGGCGTGGCCAAAATTGAAAATAAACTTGATATCTGCCTGCAGACATAAGAAGCATATGTCCCATACATGTCAAACCTCTATCTCTTACCATCTCTGAGATCTGTGCGTTCATACGGACGGACAGACGGACATGGCTATATCGACTCGGCTGTTGATGCTGATCAAGAATATATATACTTTATGGGGTCGGAGATGCTTCCTTCTGGATGTTACATACTTTTGCACAAACTTATAATACTCTATGTACCTACGGTACAGAGTATAAAAATATTTCGATATAAATATTTATTTTTTTGTAAAAAATATCGATATATTGATATTTTGATATATCATCAACAAGCCTAATTCCAAACATAAGGAACTACCTACAGCTTGAGCAATTACAAGCGGTGTCTTTAAATGTTTTTCCAAATTTTAGACAGATTTTCTAGCTAAACTTTTCTATATTTTAGGGCGCATTCCTTAATTTTTATCATACATTTCAGAAATGTTATTTTCTAAATTAAGGGTGAGTTTCCGTCCCATTTTAAGAAATCCTGCCATCTTTTCTTGAAAATCTGCGCTGAACTTGGCATAGTTTTTGAGAAAAGCATATCGAAAAACTATCCTTAATTGAAGAAAATACAAGGGATTCGTATTGAAGATAGAAAAAAGGATAAGAATACCCATCGGTTCAGAATTGAGTGTTGATGGTACAGCATGAAGCACAAATTTTACTTTTCTAGTTGAAAAGGTAGCCTTAGTTGATTTTTATGTGCCATACAGAAATCTGTCTAGGGAAATACTCCGTAACATTCAGATTTTAAGGTGTTATGTATGCATCGCTCTGCTTTATTACAAATTTATTTATTTTAAAATCTAATTCCTCTACTAAATGACTTCACTTTAATGCAATCTTCAATATACTGGCCAATCAATCGATCTGCTTGATGCCCGTACTCTTTGGTCTGGCCCCCGACTGTTTTCGTTTGTACTTGTACATTTAATTTCATTTAATTTACTTACATTTGCATTTTTTTCTATTTTTCTATTTTAATTTTTGAAATTCATATTCCATTCTCATTTTGCTGCGCTGGCTCCCAAGTGGGCAATGCCGCAAGAATGGCGTGGGCGGGGGGGCGACATGTGAATGGGCCTGCTGCATTAGCACAAAAGCTGGGGAAAACAAGAGAACAGTTGCTGCTGCTAAAATAATTCAACCAAAGCGAGTGAAAGGGCGGTCGGGGTGGCGGGGGCGCTTTCAGAATGGAGGCGATGCAAGGTGTCTGCGACTTTCTCATATGCACAGAACAACAAGATAGACATAGATACATTTGTATCTGCAAAGTGCCTGGGCCTGTGTTGTGCTGTAGGTGGGCCGAAAACTTTATGTGGCCCGTCAGTTGAAAAGTATCTGCGAGTCACTCTGCCCAGCCACCCGGCCGTCTGTCTGTCTGCCTGTCTGCCTGTTTGTATGGCTTTTGCCGCACCAGCCACCACAATGTCATTAACCAAATGAATGGCTGACACTGCAGATTTGTGGATGGGGGGCCCGAGGAGTGGAGACCTGGCGTCGTTTCCTTGTGATTAAGTTTGGCTGCCTGCCGCTTGGCCAAAAGATTACCTAGCGGACCGAAAATGTTCGACAAGTGCCGGTAGGAGGGCAAGTCTCGGCCAGAATGCGGCTCCCAGGAATAGGTTAGTGATGACAACCATTTAATGGAAATAACTACGCATTCATAAGTGACAACTTTGTGTGCTCGGTCCAGGGTCTTAAAGAACGTGTAATTTATGGGCAAGGCGTGGCAGACAAATGGCCGGCATATGTTCACACACACACGTAATAACTAACGGTAAATTAGTTTGCCAACAGTGTGCAAAAAGGCAGCCAGCAAAACGGTAAAAAGGAAAACTGCCCAAAGATGAAACCTAATTTAGCCACACACACACACACACACCCGTAATAGCATTCGCACTCGACAGATTGAGAAAAGGTTTTCCCTCCCGCCAAGCCCAGTGGGGGGTGGGCAGCACTGCCTATCGGGCACACAACAAACAAATTAAGCTGGCAAATTATTTCGATATTTTCTTCTTTTTTTTCGTAGCCCCGAAAGCTTTTCTCTTTGCCGAAATATTAAGGGCCATCAACGGCAGGGGCAAAAAGTGACGTATGCAGGGAAAAAAGATTTAGTTCAGATTGATGTCCACTGAATAAAATGAACTATTCACACCAAGAATATGCCTGATTTGCATATCAAACGAGAGTGCAAACAAATAATTTGCCTAAAAAGCCAAAAGATTGCCTCAAAATTTAGGAAAAATTTACTTTAACAGGAGCCTCCTTTCTAGGACATAGAAAGTTGAAGTAAAGTTGAAGTAAAAATTACTTAAAACTCTTTTAAGATTTTAAATGACTCCGCTACGGAGTCAACATCTCAACGCAGACGACTATCGATGTCACGCGTGACAGTACAACAAAACACAGTAAAGAATTCAGCTGGGCGACCAATCACAGTACGTAGTTCACCTAAGCACTTAGAAAACAAGAAAGAAAGTCGGTCAAGCCCGACTATAACATACTCTGTACCAAAAAATTTTGTCTTTTGATCATAACTCGAAAACCGTTCATCCGATCTTCTTCATTCCTTTGGCGGATCGATAAGTTATTCTAATAACTAAATATGTCCAGAAGGAACAAGCCATCTATCTTCAAAACTGTGGGAGATATGATGTTTTTTCTAAATTGCGGGGGCGGGAGGGGGCGTGGCCAAAATTGAAAATAAACTTGATCTGCCTGCAGACATAAGAAGCATATGTCCCATACACGTCAAACCTCTATCTCTTACCATCTCTGAGATCTGTGCGTTCATAGGGACAGACAGACAGACGGACAGACGGACATGGCTATATCGACTCGGCTGTTGATGCTGATCAAGAATATATATACTTTATGGGGTCGGAGATGCTTCCTTCTGGATGTTACATACTTTTGCACAAACTTATAATACTCTATGTACCTACGGTACAGAGTAACAATAAGCTAGGTGGTGTAGATGACAGAACTGTGGGTTTTTAGGGAGATCGGCACATATCGATTAATCCATATACCGATCATACATATATTGACATCCCTATAGTATACCCTTCTTATTCTACGAATATAATAGCCTATTCACACTACAGTCCTTCTCAGCGGAACGATGAGAAGATGGTGAAAAAATGAAACTCCATTGGCCCTTAATTATTGAATTTATAAATTTATTTATTTAATAAATCTAAAAACAAAGTCGAATCAACCTTTTTATACTCTGTACCGTAGGTACATAGAGTATTATAAGTATGTGCACAAGTATGTAACATCGAGAAGGAAGCATCTTCGACCCTATAAATTATATATATTCTTGATCAGCATCAACAGCCGAGTCATGTCCGTCTGTCTGTCCGTATGAACGTACAGATCTCAGAGATGGTAAGAGATAGAGGTTTGACATGTATGGGACATATGCTTCTTATGTCTGCAGTCTGATCAAGTTTATTTTCAATTTTGGCCACGCCCCCTCCCGCCCCCGCAATTTAGAAAAAACGTCATATCTCCCACAGTTTTAAAGATAGATGGCTTGTTCCTTCTGGACATATTTAGTTATTAGGATAACTTATCGATCCGCCAAAGGAATGAAGAAGATCGGGTGAACGGTTTTCGAGTTATGATCAAAAGACAAATTTTCTTGGTACAGAGTATATTATAGTCGGGCTTGACCGACTTTCTTTCTTGTTTGCTTAAGCGAATCCAAATGACAGTTTTGAAACGAGGCGTTTTGGGCACTCATTTCCCGCAAAATGTTTCGAGTCTGCTCGTGATGCTGCCTCTGCATTTCAATCCTCCCTAGCCAACGAATTTTCGTCCTTACATTAGTTCAGTGGATTTTAATCCCTCTTTCCTCCATCAGCATGGCCATCTTCTGGTAGACGTTTGACATTTGAAGTTTGACAATCACTTGCCGCGCTCACATTGTTTACGTTTTCGCTGCGAATGTACATTTTTTAGTGGTGGACACAGAAATATCGCTTTCACGATGAGTGAAACTGCATGAGATAGGAACATGCCCAGCTGACGGGGGAATATTCTGAGAAAATTTGGCACGGCAAGTTCTTACGTACCGTCTTTAACGGCAGACGGTAAATGGTAGATGTGGGCTAGTGTGAATAGGCTATAGCTGGTAAAAAAAGCTCAAGATTTTCTATGAAACTTAAGATTTTGTTTTCGGTTGAAGTTGGCTTGGAAGTAGATTCAACCACCCTTTATGCACATCAACTGGGTTCACCCGATTTGCAGGGTATCTAAACTTTGTTGTGCGGCTCCCTCCACTCAAAGATAAATAATGGTCCGCCATCAGAAATCTCAAGTGGTTTTTTGTACAACTTTATTGGGTGTCGATGGCAGCTGCAGTTGCTTCAGCTTATCCGCTTTAGGTAATTCGAAGCTGCCTGCACGTTCTCCAGTTCTTGGTGTTGGTGACGCGTGTCCCTGATCTCTTTTTTGTGTATTGCAGTGCTTTGGCCGGGCCGTTTCTGCTTACAGCACATTTGGCATTTGGCAGCATCAAATTCCCAATGAAAACATGGCCCACATGCACACAACTCCCACCCACTGCCCCCACACTATTCCTCACTTTTTATCAATTTGGTTTCGGGCTGTGGCTTTGCAGCCTCGCTCGCCGCCTCCCGTTAGTTTTTGCGTCCTTTTTGCTGGCGCGGTCCTGGCCTGGCCAGCGGCTGTGGCTAGCCACACATGTGCCTGCCTGGTGGTGCTCGACCAGTGCGTGGCCAAAGCTTTATTAGGTTGGTTCCCGGGTGCTGGTCGGATTTGGGTTGCCTGCTGTTTTGCGTGTGCCTTTTAATTTATTTATCACTGGCCGCAGTCGCCACCGCATTTTTTGCATCGCTTCTGCGCCGTCTGACTGCCCATGGCCCTGGCCTGGCCATTTGGTGGCGTTTGGTTTATGCATCGTCCCAGCCGGAATGGGGCTGGCGTGCGTTTTGGTTTGCAAAAAAATGCATAACGGTCGTCTGCGTAGCCAGCGGAGTGTCGCCAGTGAAGCGCCGGGCGCGGTCGAATTGCCAAAGCAGAGTGGGCCAGAGTGGGCCAGAGTGGGCCGGAGTGTGTTGCTTTGTGCTTAGAAATGCATTTGAAAGCAAACACCAACCAACACCAGTTGTAGCCACCAGTCGCACTCTTGGGCAGGGATAAGAGCTGAGGCTCACGTCTGGGGCCTAATACTCTATGATATTTTATAGTGGATTATCGACTGGAAAGTGTCATTACTCAAAGTGTCACCGCCACCCACCACCCACCACCCACTTAAAACCGCCGACGAGCCTGCCAATTACATTAACCTGTGCAACCTCATCATCATCATCATCACCACCAGGGTCATCGTCAGCGCTGGGAAGTGGTGGTTGGGGTGCCAAGTGTGACCCATAAATAAGCGTCTTCATAAACTAAACGTGAGCTCATTTGTCCTTCACCAGCCGATGATGAAGACACTGGGCCAATACATCTCTCTGTGTGTGTGTGTGTGTGTGTGTGTGTGTGTGCATGTGGTTGTATTGTGACTGAGTGCCTACAATAAATCCTTAATAATTTATATAGAGCATGTCAACCGCATTACTGAAAATAAGTAGGTGGGGGCGGCACCCGCAAGACGAAGCAAATGCGAAATTTGTTCAAATATTTGTCTCAATCGAAAAGTGTAGCAAGATGGAAAATCCTTGAGCGTCAACTTAAACCGCACCGAAACTTGCATACCCTGGCAGAGTGCACCATATACATTGCAGTTGGGTCAATCCACTTCAACACAAACGGTTTCGAGATTCCCAGTATCTTGAAATGACAACCGAAACGATATTTGGGGATTTGCACAAAAGTGTTCTGTTAGTTTTAGAAAAGGACTTTCTAAAAACGCTAAAAATCAAAAAGTGTACCCAATTTTAAGTACTAGATTATGTGGATGTCGATTGCTTTTGGAATGTTATCCTTTCTTTATTCACAAGAAAAATATTGCAAAATATTAAATGAGAAATCCTGCAATATAGAAACCAACATAAATTGTTCTTTAACCGACCGATCGGTCCTATGAAAACCATAAGAAATAGTATGCCGACCTATATCTGTTTTAGAGCAGAGAAACATTTTTACCTCACTGAGACTCGTTATACACCTGGCAAAGGGTTTTATAATTTTGCCCAGAAGTTTGCAACGCATAGAAATATTCATTTCCGACCCCATAAACTATATATATTCTTGATCAGGGTGTCAGGCTGAGTCGATTGAGCTTCGTCTGTCCTTCTGACCGTCTGTCTGTCTGTTTCTACGCAAACTAGTCTCTCAGTTTTGAAACTATCAAGCTGAATTTTTGCACAGAATCTTCTTTTTGCTGCACACTACTAATATGTGAAAACCGACCGGATCGGATGACTATATCTCATAGCTGCCATAAGAACAATCGGTCGGAAAACTAGTTTTAGTGAGAAAAACTTTTTTCTTTTTAATGAAAACGTCTCCAAACTTTGTAATCGTAGGTTTTCTATGTTTTTTTATAATTCTGCCAAGTCTTATCAAAATCGGAAAACTATATGGTATAGCTGCCATACAAAAGATAGGTCTGAAAAACCGTCTTAGTTAGAAAAACTTTTTTGTTTTTAATGGTAGCATCCTGCAATTTTGTATTTGTTTGTTTCACATGCTTTTACATAATTCTACAAGTTTTTGTCCAAATCGGATGACTATATCATATAGCTGCCATACGAACAATCGGTCGGAAAATGGGAAAAAGAGTATTTATTTGAAAATATTTGAGCGAGGGTATAAAAACTTCGGCACAGACGAAGTTAGCTTAGCTTTCTTGTTTTCTGTTTGATTGGTCCTATGGCAGGTTTGAGATATATAAAAAACCAACCAATCAATCAATCCCAGTGAGTGCCATTTTGAAGCTGTTAGTTATAGTCATCCAACCCGATCGGTTCCGACACATCGGCAGTGGGCAGTAATAAAACAAAATCTGTGCTAAACATATGATTGATAGCTTTAAGATTGCTTAGAATCAGACGGATAGTGCTCTATCTACTCAGCTCAGCTCTTTGCCCTGATCAAGTATATATAGTATATATATAGGTTGAGGGGTAGGATATGAATATTTCTGGTCAAAATTTTAATGGCAAAAAATGGAAATATTATCTAAAAGGGCCAAGCCGAGATGCTTGGATTGGTCTTGTCATCATATGTTTCGCCTTTCAATTGTCCAGCACAGCCGCTGGTATTTCACCAGCTCCTTATTCACTCGGGCTCCAAAATCATCATACCAAAGGTACACAGAGTATATTAAGGTTGTGCCACAGCCAGAAGAAACCATCTCCGATCCTATAATAAATATATATTCCTTATCAGCATCAATAACCGTCAGTCGGCTTGTCCTTATGAACCCACATATCTAAGAGATGGTAAAAGATAGAGGTTCGACAGATTGTTTGCGATGGTTCGGATCAGCAGAGGAACAGAGGAAAGAACAAAGAACATTGGACTCAAAATGAGCAGAAAGGTTTCCAAAAGTACTGCCAGAACTTGCTCTGAGTGGATATTGTTCCGTTTTCAATATTGATAGTTGATTTTGGTGCAGGCTATGTGCGGATGGGATATCCATATCCACACTTTAGACAAACGTAGATTGAGCCATTAACAGATTAAGAATTATGTTTTTTTTAATACAAAACTCCTCCTTCAAAATATTAATATGATACTCTGTAGGATTCAGTTTCAATTTCAGTCAACTTGCTGAAAACTTTTATATAGAATTTAGTTTGTTTTTGATGTAGATATATTTTATTTTTAGAATTATTGATTCTTACTTACGGTTAGTTTCAAAAATGTTCAAAGATTGATTCATTTTTAATGCAAACCTGTCCATCAGGACCTCCAGCGCTCCGTCTTAGTGTGATTGGGTCGACGTTGGAAAAGGTCATACACAAGAACGCCGTGATGAATTTGTCAAATTTCGCGAGCCTGTCGAAACACCCACGTATGTGTGTATGTATGTATGGATCTGCCTGATATCAATACCCGAACAAGTAGGCTACATAAATTGAATTTGGTGAAAACTCGTTACCTTTCAGCTCTTGCCCCACGTCCCAGTTGAATGCTCTGGGGTATAGAAATACCAAAAAGAATGAATGAATCCTGCTTGTGCAAGAAATGGCAAATGCGACTGACTACGCCCACCCACCGCCCCACTGGGTGGGCAAGCATTTCGAGCCATTTCATAACTCAAAGTGACAAGCGGACAACAACGCAGTCAATTTATATTATGAACATGGCCACGGGGACATGGCAATCGAAATGGACAGATGAGAGCGCGGATAATGATAACAGCAACAACTGCTCCAACAACAACAAGAACAACAACAACAATTGGCATGCACAAAAGGAATTCAATAAAGTGTTAAGTGGAGGGCTGGCGATGGGGTTGGGGTTGGGGCAGGCGAGAAGCATTCCCAAGATGCTTGTGCGTCACTTGAACGGCAATTGGGGAACGGCAAACGGAGAATTGGGCGGACGGGGACAACCGATTGACGATTTGTGCATATAACATTATTATAATGACATCATCCTGGCCAGGGGAGGCGAACGAAGTGAAAAGGAAATGAGCGAAACGAGGGGTGGCGGAAGGGTGGCAGTGCCGGGCGAATCGTTCGCATGCAGTAAATAATAAGAAAATTCCTGTTCGCTTTGGCATGTTTTCGTCATTGTCGTTCACTTACTCCAAACTAAGCACAGTCCGCCCCCGCCCATCCCGTTGCCAGTGCTGGAATGCCACAAGCGAAGCGTCTAAATGGCATTTCAAGTTCAAGTGTTCGAAACAACTTTTTGGATTAGGATCGGCGAACCAAGGAGAAGTCAAGTAAAATGCAGCAAGCTTTGAGTTTATTAAATTTACAGGTGTGAGGCTTAAAGCAGCGGTGGGCAACGCCTGGGTGCTCTGTCCAACAAGCAATGCACATTAGTGCTATCAATTCGTCACATTTTCTTAACTGATCCAGCCCTTAACATTATCAAAGTCTATCCCATTTTACCGTTTAAATTTGTGTAGTTTGGTAAAACTACAAGTTTGCCTCCATCCATTACTTTTCTCGTACTAAGTCGTAATCGTTTGTTGTCGAATAACATGGAAGGTATCGACTTGTGTCCATCATCAATACATTTAAAAGCCATAGGCCCGATTTCTCAATGTCCGGTTGGTCAACTTGACAGGCAGTTTAACCGAATTTGAGTGTCTCATGATGTATGCGGCGTTACCGGAGGAACAAACTTAAACGCTGCTCATCCAGTAGCCCCGATGAAGCTATCGATACTTCTATCGATACACAAACACTTGCTTTGGTTATTTTTATAAATTGTTTATGAATAAACGAATTTTCAACTCCACGCCATGGAAATGCAATTCGTAGAGGCAGAACATCGAATTTTAGTCAACTTTTACCGAGTCAGCTGTGTACTCGTTCGTTTAGTCAAACAGTATGGTCACACTGAAGTAGCGATAGGCATTTATCGATATCAGGCGAAACAAATGACTTAACCGCTCGTCATCTTGACGAACAAATCCGACCGGTGGTTGGCTAACCGGAACCTTTGAGAAATCGGGCCTTAAGCAATTAGAGTTCCGTTCCATGTGTGACCAGAGTAAGGCTTACTACAGACTTGGCAAATATAAACTCAAAAAAAGAGATCGTAAGTTAAAGTCGGCCCTGCCCGCCTTCGATATACCCTTTACTCAGGGGAATTAGTGTTTAGTAAACGTTCCCCATGTTAATCTACAGAGCATTAACATTAATTTGAATATTTCAACATTATGTAAGTAACATTTTTGTATAATTTGTATAACTCTACCAGTTATAATCCGATCCTCATGAAATTTTGGGACTAAATGTCGCACCAAATTACCAAATTATTGGACATTAAACCACCGACAGAGGAAAATATCGCAGCTGTATTCGCCAGTGTTGTTAATGACATCGAATTATCGATTCGGTGCCTCTGTTACTCGACTACGTGGAAGATTTTGCGGAATTATTTGGGTATAAAACCTTGTTAAAATGCAGCTGGCACAAGCCACACGACCCACCACAACGGTAAACTTTCGGTAAATGGGCGCTGGCAAAGTTGGATGAAGATACACTTTTTTATCGAAAAATTGTGTTCAGCCTGGAAGAGCTGGACTTGGCTGGCATGTGGTTTCAACAAGACGGTTCGAAATGCCACACAGCACGTAAATCAATGTCCCAATTGAGAGGCGAATTCGGTGAACAATTTATTTCACATAGATGTACGATATAACGCCCTTAGACTATTTTGCTATAATATCACCCCTTAGATTCAGTTCGTTAACCGGTTTTCGAACACATCAAGCCCAAGGTTTTGATTCTAGCTGGCTTAGAGGTAAGACTTGGTGAAACAAGCGCTGTTTTTTTCGGTAAGTTTATCGACAAATCAGCAAATCAACAACTTTGACACAGCTTGTTTTCGATTGCGATTGCAAATATAAAACTAACCAAATTTGATCAAAGATTCAAATAAAACAAATTTTTCAATTTTGTCCCATTTTCTGTCCTTCTGTGAGTTCTTGTCTGCTCTGTTCCCAGATTCCCAGAAAACTCTTACCCCACGGATATGTCGCAGGGGTAAACTTAACTGTATGAACAATCCAAGTGTAAAATGTCGGCTATACTATTATATATTAACATTACTTGGTTAACTCTCTTCTTGGGTAGAGAACTGAAAAGCAATTTAAAATCATTGCATTAAAAACAATTGAATTTCAAATGGAATGCCCCGAACGGCGGCAATGTAAAATTCAATTTGTAATCTTATTCAAACAAAACCAGAATGGCTCTATCAAACTTGGGCACCGATCTGGGCATTTTCGATTTCAACATCTCGCGGAACCCGTTGCCCCCCGCGCGTGGATGTGTGTGTGTGTGTGCGACTCGGTAAGCAGGAAAAGCGTAACAATGAAACCAATTTGTTGTTCTCTATTACCATCATCACGTTGCTGTTACCACTTTGCCGTTGGGTGGGGGGGGGAGAAGAAGGGCAAACACACTCACACACCAGGCTGTTTGTCCGGCGTCCCGGCCCGCAGTGAGACATATGTATGTACTGTAGCAAATCAATTTTAGTGCATCAACTTCAACTCGTTTGGTCCATATTACTTCCGCTGAACTTGGCTGAACTGCTTGGCTTGGCCCAGACAGCAGACGACAGCCACGGAAAGCGAAATTCATCGGCCCCCAACCCCAAATGGACACGGACTGGATAGCCCAGCCAGAAGCCACCACCGCTGTCACTTTTGATTGTAATCGAGTGTTTTTACTGTCGCTCGCGCCGCCACCCGCGGCCGCCTCCCTCTGATATACTTGGCGAACTGCGGCTGGAGCTGGTCCACAGCCCCAATCCACTCGCAAAGCCACGTCCTCGATCTCGGTTGTGTGTTTGCCAATTGGATTTGACATTTTATTGGGTTTTCTTGCTCGTTACTGCCGCTCCACTGGCAGGCCGATTGTTGTTGTAGCTGTAATTGATGTGCTGCCGCCTGGTCCAAGTCGCTGGCAGCATAAATCCATGGCCAGGATGGCGGCTGGGGTGGAAATAGGAGCGAGAGTGGTTCACTCGATGAGCGGGTGAGTGGTGCAGTGGGCCAGGTAGATAGGAATCGCGTGGAATCTAGGCTTTTGTTTGGGTAATTAATACGAAGCAACTTGATTATCCTGCCAATGTAAAGCAAATCCCAACTTCCGGCCACCGACGAAGTCGGTAGCCAGCAACCGGAGCCGCAGTTTTAATTGCCACATTAATTTTGAGTGTCGGCCGAGAGCATGTCATAAATAAGGAACCAGCGTGGACAGTAGAAGCAGGAGAAAAAAAGGGGACCTAACCGAATCCTTAAGCTCAGGCTTAGACTTTGCTTAACCATAATGTCATACGATTTCATAAACGCTTCCTTGAGCCTAGCTCAAACTTAGTCCCAGCTTGGCTGATACTTCACTAGCTCCAACCACGCCTTAACGCAGCCCAACATCTCTCTCTCTCTTTTCAGGCCTGTCGGACACCAAGCTACACGAAATCTATCTGGACGACAAAGAGATCAAGCTCAGCTGGATGGTGGACTGGTACAAGCAGGAGGTGCTCTTCCATTTGCAGAATGCGTTCAATGAGCAGCATCGTTGGTTCTACTTGGGCTTCTCGAAACGCGGCAGTCTTTCGGATGCGGACATTTGTTTCTTTGAAAATCAGAATGGCTTCTTCAATGTGGTGACAGATACGTACACCAGCCCCGATGGCCATTGGGTGCGTAAGGACTACCAGCAGGACTGTGAGGTCTTCAAAATGGACGAATTCACGCTGGCATTCAAGCGCAAATTTGACACTTGCGATCCACTCGATCTGCGGCTGCATGTAAGTATGGGCACATGGGTTGGGCTCAAAGAATGTTCATCCATTGGGCGCTTTAATGCAGGAGGGCACCATGTATATGGTGTGGGCACGTGGCGAGTCCGAGCTGTCTCTGGAGGACCATCAGTTCGCCCTGCCCAATGTGAGTGCGCCGCATGAGGCGGGAGTAAAAATGCTGCAGCTACTGCGAGCGGACAAGATACTCATACCCGAAACGTGAGTATTTTTCGCTCTCTCTCCTGCCTCCAATGACACCGTCTCAATCACACAGCGACCTGTCTCAAATCGAAATTACACTGAAAAAGGCTCCGATCCCAAGTCGAGAGACCACCTACTGGTGTCATGTGCAGCGCCTGAACGACATCATAAAGCATCGCCATCACATTGTGCAATTCGAGCCGTTAATTAAAACACCCAGCATTGTCCATCACATGGAGGTCTTTCACTGTGAGACGGACGAGCATGTTGAGATTCCGCTGTACAATGGCGACTGCGAACAGTTGCCAGCGCAGGCCAAGGTGTGCTCCAAGGTGATGGCGCTGTGGGCCATGGGAGCCAGCACATTCACCTATCCACCAGAGGCGGGCCTGCCCGTGGGTGGTCCAGGCTTCAATCCGTATGTGAGACTGGAGGTTCACTTCAATAATCCAGAGAAGCAAGAGGGTGAGTATGGGATGGGAATGGAGCATGTGGACAGCATAGACGTAATAAATTAATTAAGATGCATCAGATTTCCCATTTGTACGAGGCCTGCTGTATAAGTTTTGCAATTTGGCTAGCGGAAAGTAAACCATGAACGATTTTGTTCACAAAACAAGCCCAAAAATCATTGAAATCACTTTCTTTTAGTGTGATTTATCGCACTGTCACGCGTAAGGTCAACAGTTGACTGCGCTGAGACGCTGATTCTACAAAACGATACTCAGAGAACAAAGTTTCCAGATAGAATCAAGATAGAAAGTCGGTCAAGCCCGACTATAACATGCGCCGTACCAACGAAATTATACGCTTAGCATAAGTTTTGATGCTGCAGTAGCAGCTGAAAGTAGCGCTGCTACTGCGCTGCAGCAGCGAACAGTCTTTTGATCATAACTCGACAACCGTTCATTCAATCTTCACCATTCCTTTGGCGGATCGATAAGCTATACTGATTACTTAATATGTCTAAAAGGAACGCACCATCTATCTTTAAAACTGTGGGAGATATGACGTTTTTACGAACTGCGGGGGCGGTAGGGGGCGTGTAAAAAATTTAAAATAAACTTGATAGAAGTTTTTGTCCCATTCATGTCAAACCACTATCTTTTACCATCTGTGAGATCTAAGGATAGACAGACAGACGGATGATCAAGAATATACTATATATACTATATGCGGTTGGAGACAGGGCTGCAAGCCGGTTTTCAACCGAACCGGTTCGAACCCGGAACTCCAACATTTATTTTGCCGTGACCCGAACCTGTTCCGAACCTAAAATTTCGGTTCGGTTCCACAAAAATGATAAACAACAGAAATTTCTCCATCTGCCTAGCGATTCTTTCTGTTATATAGTTGGGTTAAGTGTGACTGACACCTAAAATGGGCAGAAAAGTGGAATTTAAAATCTAGAAAAACGTTCAGAATTACTTATAATAGCATCTAAATGTTAAGTTCCTTGACTTCAAAGCTTTTTAAATAACTCTCAAAAGCAGAAGCCTAATTTACAAGGGTAATATTGGTTTTTAGGGAAACTACGAAATACAATTTTACTTAACAGAAAATTCTATATTGATTTCCCTTGTCCAAAACCAAGCGATTTCCATTCGATTTGTGTAGTTTTTTTGCGTCGAATGCGATTTTAAAAAAAAACAAAACTGATAAATATTGTATAAAACGTGAACGGAACCAAGCTAATCGTCGAACCCTAAATTTGCGAACCTTAACCATTGGTTAATTTTGCATCGAACTAGTGAAACTAGTTTGCAGCCCTGGTCGGAGATGGTCGTAGTATAATTTGCTAATGTTAAGCCTAAGCTTTGGAGTCGAGAATCCTTAAAAACAGTTGCTATTTTGGGTTTTCTTTTTTTAAGTAGTTCTTAATTCTATTCTAGGCTTTTCATTACGCTTTCTTGTCCATTTTTGCCGAACCGTACCGAAGTTTTAGGTTCCGGCTCAGCTTTTGGTTCAAAACTAGTTTGAAGCCCTGCTTCCTACACCATTAAATCGAGCGACCATGTCAGTTCGATATACCCAACTACATCTTTGAATCATCGAACTAAGACAAACTGAGAATATAGGAGCTGCACATTGTGCTTCCCTGTAATTATTGTATCAAGGCGATTTCCGCATAATCGTTCTATTTTCGAATTCGAATTGTAAAGCTTTACAAGTGCAGTGCAGACATATGCATTGTCCATCCCTTAGTCTGGGTTTTAGCCGACTGGTCAAAACCCAGTGGATTAAATCCTCAATCCACTCCATGGTCGGCTGTGGTGCAGCGGGTAGGTAAACAAGTTTGTTCTTTGAAAAGCTAAACAGCTGGTCACCTTCACAAGCTATTGGCGCCAGCTTTAAAGTAACTAGCAATGAAACTTTGCCCCTGGGATTTGGCTTTAAACTTTAGGTCCCTTGTTCTTGTACGAATAATAGAAACAAGAGATTGAGAGGAGCTCGGGTGGGCCTCTCTTTGGCTGATAATAAAGTGTCAAACCTCAAAATGGCAACTTCAAAGGCAACCCTCTCCGACTCGAACAAATGATTGGGGTAGCTGGAAGGAAGACAAAAGCGGTCGGACACATGATTCCTAACAAATAAAATGTAGTTAAGGATTACTCATGTGAGAAGCAACCGAATGGACTCTCGCTTGG
This sequence comes from Lordiphosa fenestrarum, assembly GCA_035044985.1. NCBI lineage: Eukaryota > Metazoa > Arthropoda > Insecta > Diptera > Drosophilidae > Lordiphosa > Lordiphosa fenestrarum. Next base: position 295,748 of record JAWNNO010002553.1, on the reverse strand, counting down.
GTCAGTTCTGCAGTTGCAAAAGTTAAATCGCTTTAATGCTCCATAAGGACAGGTGGATTACCCACTTTAATGGCATAATTTTGTCATTACGGTTTTATAATTAATAACAATTTGTGTGGCTTCACTGTGGCTCTTTTGTCTTTATTGTTACGATTATTGTTTTTGTTGCTGCTGCTGTTGTTGTTGTTGTTGTTGTCGTTGTTGTTGGCGGGAGGCGAGGCGGAACGCGCTCTTGAAGTGGAAAGGAGGTATCCTGCTTGTAATCCAGTTGAGATTTCATTAAAACTTTTATATAAATAACAACGAGAGCAGTGTCATTACTGCTCGTCTGGTTGGAGTGTCCTTGTGTCCTCGTGCTGGCATCAGCCATGTGGCATACGACATGGCCGCAGTGGAACTGCTCGAGTGTGTGTGTGTGTGTGTGTGGGGTGGGGAGAGACTGAGAATATGAATTATACTCCGCCTTGTTGCAGGCCTCGTGGATAGCTCGGGAATCCGCATCAAGATGTCAAAAACATTGCGTCAGTATGACGCGGCTGTTATGGAACTCGGGCTGGAGTACACCGACAAAATGGCCATACCACCTGGCCAGACAGCCTTCCCCCTGAGCGGCTACTGCGTGGCGGACTGCACCCGGGCGGCCTTGCCAGCCACAGGAATCATCATCTTTGGCTCGCAGCTGCACACGCATTTGCGCGGCGTGCGCGTCCTGACACGGCACTTCCGGGGCGAGCAGGAGCTGCGCGAAGTGAACCGGGATGATTACTATTCGAATCACTTTCAGGAGATGCGAACGCTGCACTACAAGCCGCGAGTGCTGCCGGTGAGTGATACGACTTGCCTCACCACCGCCGCTCTTGCGGTTATTCTAGGTTGATCTTCTCATCGTCACAGGGCGATGCTCTGGTCACCACCTGCTACTACAACACCATGGCCGATGCCAGTGCCGCCCTGGGTGGCTTCTCCATCAGCGATGAGATGTGCGTCAACTACATTCACTACTATCCGGCCACCAAGCTGGAGGTGTGCAAGAGCTCCGTCTCGGAGGAGACGCTGGAGAATTACTTCATCTACATGAAGCGGTAAGTTTCCCCCCCTTTTGTTTTCCAATTATGATGCCCCAAGCCGAAGGCGTTCTTTTTAATCTAAGCCCGAACCGTTGGGATTGCGTCCCATTTTGCTTTGGCATTTTTGGCATCAAAGGCTAAACTTTTGGGCATTCCTTCTTGGTTGGGCACGCGGGAATGTGCTTTGTGTTGACAGCCTGCAAAAAGGTGTTCGCTAATTGCCAACTTTAATGGTGCAAAGTGGGTCCCAAAGTTTGCATTAGATTAGCGTCGCGCGGGAGGTTGTGGCTCTGAATGCGTATGGGTGTGGTGGGGGGGGGGTACATCCACAAAGGCTTAAATGGCTTACGCCTTGGTGAAAAGGAGGATGCATTCATGTTAAGTAGTTGACGACGGACCGAAGGCTTTTCCCAAAGAGTAATGGCTGAACGAAAAGTTGGCTCAGGATGACTGGATAAATTGGAGAGCGACAAAAGAAAGGGATATGACAAACAATTGAAATTAAGAAGAAATTAGAAAATAAAAGCCCTTAAAACCCAAAAGCAAAGTCAAAAGGGCGACCCTTCATCACAGAGGCTTTGCTTTTGTAAAGCTTTACAAAATGTGCAATTGTTTAAAAGATATTGGCCAATCGGATCAGTTTAGCTCTAGCCAAGGCTAGAAATAGAATAGGTGGCATTATAGTTATCAAACTGCTTCTTAATAGTCCGGTTAGTCCGTCCGACCGCTTTAGCATTTGAGATGCCAAACCAAGAGGTGAAGCTTATGTTACAATTGCCTTCTATCACATTTGAAAATAAGTATTGGTTCGGTTCAGTGGTTCACACAGTTTCTCAACCGCCGGTTCGGTTCATTACGTGGTTTCTGGAGCTAACTGAAAAGCGGTTTCAGTTCGGTTCAGTGGTTCATAAAGGCAAATTATGATATATTCTGATTTCCGTCGAAATGTGACTTTTCGCAAACTTTAGAAGAAGAATTCCGATAAGCCATTTGAGTATCTTTAAAATCCTTAGAAGAATGTCCAAAACTTATGATGCCGAATTGACAGGATTCGCCTAAAAGTTCCTACAGGAATGCTCTTCGAATTCAGAGAATATCAAGAATACGTACCAAGCATCTTACACAACCTTTTCATCATGCGGAAAAAACTCTCCTGACTAAAGGCCTGTTCCCAGGACCGCGGAAAATAAATTTTTATGACGAATTCCATATAAAAACAAGTAAGGGCGCTGCAGTCGAGTTTCCCGACCACAAAATACCCTGTTCATTTATTTTCATTTATTTGTTTTTGAATTTTTGAAGATGTCATCCTAAATGTAGGCAATACTTTTCTAGTCCTGATCAACAACTGGGGGGCTGCTTTTATCAGCTCAACTGTTTCGCTTATAACTCCGGTGTTTTTGGTCCGATCTGACTGTACTTTTCAGAATAGATAGATATTGAGCCTAGCTTGATGTATACTAAAACCACGAGGCTCTAACTTGAAAATTGTGGATCTGACGGCTTTTTAGGTCTTGGACTTATAGAGGAGGTCTAGGTTTTTTGGGGATAAAAGAGGGACGGGGTGGAATTTTTCAAATCTGAAACAAACTTGATCTGCGTACAGCATAAATCTACCTTCGTGCAAAAATTTGTGGCTCTATCTCTAATAGTCTCTGAGATCGACGCGTTCATACAGACGGACAGACGGACAGACGGACAGACGGACATGGCTATATCGACTCGGCTGTTCATGCTGATCAAGAATATATATACTTTATGAGGTCGGAAAATTTTCCTTCTCCCTGTTACATACATTCGCACAACTTCATGATCCCCCTTTTCCCATTTTCAATGGGAACAGGGTATAAAAACAGCGGCGAAAAGTTTCCGCCGCTGCTTTTATTTTCTATGTTCTGAGGAAGCAAAAATAAATACACAATTAGCCTATCGATAGTTGACAAATCGATAGCGCTTTGGATCGTGAGTGGACTGTAAAACAGCTGTTGCCAGAAACAAAATAAAGCGCAGTCAATTATTTGATCGTCAAAAATGGAAACAACGGAGGGTAAAAAGCAGGAGCGGAAAAAGAAGCATACTGAAAGTTTCAACCGCGAGAACAAAGTTGCTCTTATAAAGGCAGTTGAGCTCCGACCTTGTCTGTGGGATATCACAGAAAAAAAAACACTTTGACCACATAAAAGTGAAGAGTGCGTGGGAAAGTGTTGGCGCGGAAATAATAAAAGAAGGTTAGTTAATTGTATTGGACTTAGGCCCGATTTCTCAATGTCCGGTTGATCAACTTGACGAATTTGAGTGTCTCATGATGTGTGTGGCGTAACCGGAGGAACAAACTTAACCGCTGCTCATCCACCGGTCAACTTTAACCGCGAGCTCAGTCCCGATGAAATTATCGATATTTTGTATCGATATACAAACAGCTGGCCGCACACTTGCTTTGTTTATTTTAATATTTGCTGCAACACAAAATGTTTATGAATAAACGAATTTTTCAACTCCACGCAATGGAAACGAAATTCGATGAGGCGGAACATCGAATTTTTGTCAACTTTTCCGCAAAACAATGAGCAGCAACAACCAATCGCATTAAAAAACAAACAAACCAAACCGAGTCAGCTGTCTACTCGTTAGTTTAGTCAAACAGTATGGTCACACTGAAGCAGCGATAGGCATTTGCCGATATCAGGCGAAACTGCTGCTGAGAAAACCAAATGACTTAACCGCTCGTCATCTTGACGGTCAAATCTGACCGGTGGTTGGCTAACCGTAACCTTTGAGAAATCGGGCCTTAATCGCATTAATTAATAAATGACTCTCTCTGTCATAAATGACAGTCTGAGGTATTATCGCGGCAAGCGCGGTAAAAGTGGAAGTGTCGGTGGCTTCCAGCTGGAGCAGCCACAACAGCTGACCACCAATGTGGCCGTTTCTTTATTTTGCCATTTATGTGGATGCTAAGTTGGGAACAGGCCTTAAGACTGACTACAGAAAATGTAAGACATTGTCCACTAGAGGACGACAGAACAATTATCAACTTTCAAGAATAAAATGCAGATTGATGGCAGGTATATAAAGAGATCGGCGGGCAATTGCAGACGACTTACAGTTGTATTTGTGTGAAGTCATCCTTAAAAGTAATATGGATTCGCTCGAACTAAATGTCAATATATACAATTTTTCTTAGGGATACGATTCAGTTTCCCAAATGAATAAGTATCAATGGCTAGAGGAAAGCGGTGCGCGTCTTAATACTCGTCGGAGAACTGAACCGAACCGTTTTCTTTGTGGTTTTCAGTTCGGTTCAGTATTTATAAAACAAAGCCGTTTCCGTTCAGAACCGCTTTGCATTCCTGCTATAATCGAAACTCATTGTGAGGTTATGCCTTTATATTAGTCCAATCTCATAGAAAAAACAGAGCAAATTTCGCCTCTTCATGATAATACAAAACTCAGTGTTGCAGAGGCTCCGCTGATTTAGTTTGAAATGTAAACTTGAATCTTAACTGTAATTTAATTTTGTTCAATTCATCAGTGTTCGCCAGTTATCGATAACTATGTATTCAATCTTTGAAACTTGCAACACTGTTTGTATAGTCTATCGATTGATGTCGATAACAGGGCCAGTCGAAATATGAGAGAGAGAAAAGTGTACGTATTTTCTGAATATTGTGTTCAAATCTAACTTTTATTTCGGTATTTAGGAAAGAAAACATTACACCTCACCCGACCTTACTCATGCCCTTTTCATCAACAATATCCTGGTACTGGTTATTTGGCGGAGATTGGAGAGAATTAATTTCGTATAGGATTCTCGGCTCAACACTCAGATATAATTATTTTCAATTATTTTGATATTTTTGACAGTTCGGTCCTCCTACTTGTCGCGCGTTGGACCGCCCTTTCAGCAACAGCCTGTCTCCGAAAATCTGCCATTCTAGTTTATCGCATCGCCTTTGAGTTTGTCTCAGCAGCTCTCTGGGATGCGATGTGCGTAGAAAATTCTTTCTTGCTGGCCTGACCGATTGTTCTGAGGCTCTGAGGATTGCACTTTGTTTAGCAAATTGCTGCCATCAATTGCTCACCCGTTCCGGCTTTTCGACAGTTCTCAGATCAGCTGGTCGGCTTACCTGTTGCATTCTCCTGAGCTTGACTTGTGAAGCAGTTTCTTGACTTCTCACCACACTCAGCCGTATTATTATGAGCCGTATTATCGCAAAACTAAAGTTTTAGATCTTTCTAACATTTTACTTTAAGCCTCGTATGCTCGTATGCCTAATATCAATTGTGTGTCAAATTATTCTCCCATCCACACGTTCCCCTATCAATCCCACTTTAACATCCTCAAACACTTTCCCATTTATCTTCTCGCTTTCGCCCGATCACCAACTATACACAGCAAGGAGCATCAGCGTGGCATACATTTGAATGGGGCACGTTCCGCAAATTATCGGAGCATTGAATGGACGCAGCCACGCGTGGATCAACTGTACACGATGTACATCCAGGAGCCGCTTAGCATGCAATGCAACAAATCGGACGGACTACGCTTCGAGGGGCACAACTGGGAGGGTGTGGTCACGACGCCTGTCCAAATCAAAATGCCCATACATCGCAAACTCTGTCCCAACTACAATCCGTTGTGGCTGAAGCCGTTGGAGAAGGGTGAATGCGATTTGCTGGGCGTGTGCATTTACTAAAATTGAGAGTGGAGAATGGAAATGGAAATGGAAATGGAAATGCAGGGGCGGCCTTGGGCAGCATGGACATGGCATCGCACACTCACACACACACACTCACCCACACACGCACACTCTGGCATTTTGGATTGTACATTTTTCTCTGTGTGGTGGCTCGCAGCGTCATCATCATCAACATTGCGCAGAGACAAAAGGCCACACAAATGTTTTCACTTTTTAAATATCTAATGAATTTGGCTCGCTTTCTTCGTTGTTCAACTGTCTTGCATTTGGCCTTTGAAATTGCCGACTACGGCGCAGCTGTCCACACTCCCACACAGAGACACAAATTGTAGCACACTTTTCAGCGCAAGTTTTTTGAGAATTCAATGGGCCACTGCAAAAACAGACGAAACTGAAGAAAGCGAAAGGTTGCCGCCTGCCGCCCCGCGGGGCAGACATGGCTTCAATGAGCTAACGGCCATGTTTATGCAATATAAATGAGCAAACTTTGCTGCAGCCTGCCGGCCGGAGACGGCCAACATGGGGCAACAACTCTAATTACCAACATGAGCCAAAATGTTGGTCAAGTAGAGCCAAGCCAAACGGGCACAGAACATATGCAAGGACGTGCACATTTGAATCGAAGCAGTTATTTTGCTATCAGCGCAAAAAGTACAGCTTGGAATTGTTTCAAATTCAACTGGGACAACTTCCTGCCAGAGCACTTGACTTGATTTGCTCCCTCTCTTTGTTGACTCACTCACATGATGGCACACATTGTCCCAGTTCTGTTTGTGTTGTCCCTGGGAAAATATGTAAAGAGCGAACGAACTGCAGATGAGTCCAAGGTATTCAAATATACCTGCCTAGCTTTGCCTGATGATGTTGATGATGTGATGCAAAATATATATAATTGTTTTATCCAAAACACGCACACACACAAGCACACACACACACACATATGAGTAAAGTAAACATGTAATGGATACGTTTAAGTGTAGCCCTACATATATGTAAGATGTGATAATTGTTCTATGGCTATAAAAACAAACAACAACAAAAAAAACACAAAAAAAAACCATGTATGTAGTAAAATATTTATAAAAAAACAAAAACGAATGAAAACACAGAAGATAGGCATTCACGCTGAACCAAAAAAAAAATATATATATATATATACTTATACATATAAAATTTATCTAATAAAAAATGACCACCATACCAGCATGAAGCAAAGTTTGGCAGATTGTGTGTGTGTGTTATTTATTGAGTAGAAGGTGGGCGAAACAGGTTCCGGGACTACACTCCTCAGAACCAAATCAGTTCGTTGATCAATCAACACCAGAATACCTCTAAAAAAGTTGAATTTGCTTGTAAGGAAATGAAATTTGATATCAATCATTCCAACACCATTTCACGGTTAATGTTCGGGGCATTTCCATCTGTTGAAAATGTAGTATATTTACATCCTGCTGCAACTGGCAGAGTTTTCAATTGTTTAAACAATTGTGATTGTGTCAGACATCCAATTTAAGCTGTCCGTATTCTTACTCATTTACTATTTAGCCCAATTTTAAGGCATAGTAAAAGTAAGACGTATACTTTTTGCAGTCTGCCACAGGGAAAGTGTGCAAAACATCAAATTTTTAGAGGTTGCCGGATCGTCTTGTCTTGTCTTTATTTCTGTAATTTTGCGGAATTGCCTCGCGACTTGCTGGACAGTCTTGTGGGCTAAGATGCCGGCATTTGCGTTGTAGTACCCGAGACAAGGTAAGTGAGTTCTGAGTTCGAGGTAAGTGAACAAAAATTAAATAAGTTGTGCGTTTCCTAGAACGAAGACTTGGCTTTCCCTTGCTGAAAGTGTTACAGTGAATATCGCTGATATGTAAAAGCAATAATGCCGCAATATATTTGCTTATAAGCGATATTTGCATATAAGCGGATATCGGTTATATGCCAGTCATTTGCATACAAGCAATCTATCGGTTGTAAGCAAACAATGGTTATTCATGTTCATTTTATTTTGATGACAGATAGTAATGTATTTAATTTATGTGTAATTTAAATATTACATAAGGACAGCTTAAAAAAGCTGTTAGAATATGTCGCGACATAATTGCAGTTATTATTACAGAGTCATGTGTTTAACTATCGCTGAAAAGTCAATCGATAGTTCAATTTGCGGCAACAGTGTTGGAAAATTTGATTCAACCGATTAAAATAGTATGCAAATATTTCAATTTTGGTGAAAAAAAGGTTGCATACATGCGATATTTGCTTATAAGCGATTTGCATACAAGCAATTAAATTCTCATATTAAATTTGCGCATAATGCTCTCTAGTGTGGAATTTTTGCATTCAAGCGGTATTTGCATAGAAGCGGTTCGTCATATAACCGATATTTACTGTATTTTGTTTTGTTTGTTTTTGGGCTGGGCCTAAAGAGCTACATGCTGGATGTAGAAATGAGAAATGTAAGAGCTACATAAACATTGAGGGTGGCAATCCGATTATAATATACTCTGCTGCAGTTACAGCTTAAAGCAGCGCTGCTGCAGCGAACATTCTTTTGCTCATAACTTGACTATAGCTAGTCCGATCTTTTGGCGTATCAATAAGTCATATAGATTACTAAATATGTCCAGATGGTACGAACTAGAGTTTGGCGCCGTGTCGTGTTTTTCGTCATGTCACTAGCACGAACGGCTCAACACGACGTGTTCGTGTTGCAAGATCAGGGTGTCAGCTTTTAGTCAACACACGAAAAAACACGACACTAGCCAACACTAAAGCAGTGCTCTATTTAATACCATATTGTGTACTATACCCAAAAAATGCCATGATTTTGTTGAATATACAGATGAAAATCAGGCTAAAAAACCTAAATTGGAAAGAAGTCGAACCTCAAAATTTTACCATTTTTGAGATCTGTGCGCTCATCCGGATAGACAGACAGAGGGACGGAGTCTCTGCATTTTTGGTTCCTTTTTTCTTTTTTGTTGTTACTTACTTTTGTACAAACATAATTTACCGTCTTGTTAGCCATTTCGACCATTGTACAATGTACCAAACGCTGTTTTAAATGTGACACTTCATTCATTTTGTGAGCCACAATTCCTAGTCATATATATAGTGTCTGGTTTCGTACTTGGTGATTCTACATAGTTGCAAAATGATATTTTAGTAATTTTCATTTTTGTGCACTCACTCGTGAACCATCTAACATGAGTTAGAATTCAAACACTTTCACTTTATTTTGATTTAATCAAAAGCTTCAAAGAGCGTTACTTATAGGCGACTGCGCCCGACACATTTCAATACACATTTGTATTACTCGGCATTTAAATGGTGGCTTTACCCTTGCGTTTAGGGTTAGCCCAGCCCATTTTCGTGTCACAATTATAAAAATTATCTTCTTTGTCTTTTGTCGTGTATTTGTCTGCCTGTCGTATATTTCGTCCTTTAACCCATTGACTGGACATCAAATTTTAATTGATTTTTCAGTTTTGTGCAGGTTTTCTTTTTTTTGTGTTGTTGCTTCTTTTTGCCAGCCAAAGGCCGGAGCGACTGGCGTTATGAAAGTATTAAAACGGCAACAATCCAATTAAAAGTTTTTAACGTAACAACAAATATTTTAATATTCATTGGTGTGGAACACACACACACACACACACACAGTGTGTGAGAGGGCGATCCAACTAAATTTTTGTATCTGTGAAATAAATTTTCATAAACATTCTGTATATAATTTTGTGAATATAAAAGAAGACTTTGCAGGGGAGTTAAACAATAAGAATGCCCACATTTTCTATTTAATTAATAGCACAGTGCAACAAAATCAAACTCCATGAATGTTTCCCGCTTGTATTCAGAATTTTTTGGTACCAAAACTTTTCAAATTTGGCAATACCATGTAATTTTTACAGCTGATGCATCTTTGAACTATCTTAACAATAGACTATAGCATACTCTGTACTTTCCAAAGTTTTTATTTGCCACACAAAGTGTTAAGGTGCAGAGGGCATATTGAGATTGTCCAGATGTTTGTAACGCATAGAAGGAAGCATTTCCGACCACATAAAGTAGATATATTCTTGATCGGTGACATGACATAAAGCCCACGGACATAAAGCCCATATCAAAATAGATCGTAGTTCACTACGAAATATCACTCAGATTTAAAATGGGCCATAAGTCCGAATAAAAAGCGGACATAAGGCCCATATTTTTCCGGACTTACCACTTGAGAATTTGAATTCAGTGTCAGCTCTGCTTGAAGTGAACAAATATATAATAAAACAAGAAACAAAGTCGGTCAAGCCCGACTATAACATACTCTGTACCAAGAAAATTTGTCTTTTGATCATAACTCGAAAACCGTTCATCCGATCTTCTTCATTTCTTTGGCGGATCGATAAGTTATCCTAATAACTAAATATGTCCAGAAGGAACAAGCCATCTATCTTCAAAACTGTGGGAGATATGACGTTTTTTCTAAATTGCGGGGGCGGGAGGGGGCGTGGCCAAAATTGAAAATAAACTTGATCTGCCTGCAGACATAAGAAGCATATGTCCCGTACATGTCAAACCTCTATCTCTTACCATCTCTCAGATCTATGCGTTCATACGGACAGACAGACGGACGGACGGACAGACGGACATGGCCATATCGACTCGGCTGTTGAAGCTGATCAAGAATATATATACTTTATGGTGTCGGAGATGCTTACTTCTGGATGTTACATACTTTTGCACAAACTTATAATACTCTATGTACCTTCGGTACAGAGTATAAAAATACAAAATAATTTGGAGTATGGCAGTCGAAATCTCTCATTTTGAATTCCTCCAAGGTGCCAGGCGAAACAGCGCCTTAATTTATGTAAAGGAGGAAGAGCAACTGTATAAATTCAAAACCGCATATACCAAGCAAGGACGTGCAGTTCGCAGATATGTATGCTATGAAGATGGTTGCAATGTGTCTGTGACGTATAGTGCCGATAATGGGGGTATCTGCACCAAGAATACAATTTCTGAACATGAGCATCGTTCACAGGAATCAAGGATTGCAGAACTTAAGCTTAAGAATAATATTAAAGATGCGCTAGCAGTGCCGACTCTGCAAAATCACAGAGTTCGCCTTGCATTTAATGAAGAGTGTATGAAAAGTGGTGAAGATGCCCAATTGGTCTCATTTCCAAGCATGGAGAGGAACTTGCGTAGGCTAAAAGCGGGAGCAATGCCGAAAGCGCCTAAGGTTCCCAAAGATTTCATTTCAATTATTAATGCAGCAGATATTCTCGCAGAGTTTGGAATGTGCCAAAGCCATAATGGTAAAAGTTTTTACCAAACTACGATTATTGAGGAAAAGTATTCGTATACAATGAAAAGACACTTACAATTTTTATATAATGTACATTAACAAAGTAAAATATTAATAAACAATTAAATTGAAATATATTGGCATACGTTTATGTATTTGTAATTTTTTGTAATATGTTGTGAGTCTCACAGCTAATTAAAAATCAGTCTGTTCAGAGTAATTTTAGTTGCGGTTTCTCAAAAAAATAGATTTTCGGCCTAAGATCATTGAGTTTTGGTTTTATTTATTCTTTAATTATATTCTCCATGGTGGTTTTACGCGGTTTTATATAAAACATAAGATGTAGATTGCACAAGATCAATTGGAAAGTTAATTTAAGCCGCAGCCTTTTTATACTCTGTACCGTAGGTACATAGAGTATTATAAGTTTGTGCAAAAGTATGTAACATCCAGAAGGAAGCATCTCCGACCCCATAAAGTATATACATATATTCTTGATCAGCATCAACAGCCGAGTCGATATAGCCATGTCCGTCTGTCCGTCTGTCTGTCCGTATGAACGCACAGATCTCAGAGATGGTAAGAGATAGAGGTTTGACGTGTATGGGACATATGCTTTTTATGTCTGCAGGCAGATCAAGTTTATTTTCAATTTTGGCCACGCCCCCTCCCGCCCCCGCAATTTAGAAAAAACGTCATATCTCCCACAGTTTTGAAGATAGATGGCTTGTTCCTTCTGGACATATTTAGTTATTAGGATAACTTATCGATCCGCCAAAGAAATGAAGAAGATCGGATGAACGGTTTTCGAGTTATGATCAAAAGACAAATTTTCTTGGTACAAAGTATGTTATAGTCGGGCTTGACCGACTTTCTTTCTTGTTTTTTATAAATGTCTTCGTTTTTCTTGTCAAAAATTGTAATTCAAGTACGGACTTTTCGCCCATGGGCATTATGTCCACTTTTTATTCGGACTTATGGCCCATTTTAAATCTGAGTGATATTTCGTAGTGAACTACGATCTATTTTGATATGGGCTTTATGTCCGTGGGCTTTATGTCATGTCACCTTCTTGATCAGCATGACAAGCTGAGTCGAGTTAAATTGAATGAGAATTAAAAAATCTCTTCCAAATTAATCTTCTCTTCTTAATCTTCTCTTCTTAAATTAATTTGTTTGCAAAGATACTTCCAGCTATTGGACCACAACATACAAAAATATAAGATAAATCACATAACATTCATCACATTTCAAAATAAATCCTAAGAATATGAATCTTTACGCATTTATAACAAAGTGAACATTCAACAGGAATGCAACAGGAACTCGAAAAGAAAGTCAAACAAACAACAAGCTCCAGTTGCAGCCATATCAACGTTGGAAAAGGCCAAGCTTTTCAAGAATTCAGTATTCATCTCTATTCATGAATCGGATCCAAGGGACATGTTGGAAATAGATGAGGCCCGTGAGCAATATTGACCATAAGAATTGCAGCAAGTTTCGGAAGCAGCTATGAAAGACCTTGCTGAACAAGTGGCAGAAACAGCTACTGGTAAAGTCTTGTAAGCAAAAATAAGAAGCAGTCAATTCTCGGAACGAGAGATAATAAGTTCTGTTTTTGCAGTTGGGCAAACAAAATTAAGAAAAGATAAAATTAAAATAACAAAATCAAATGCGATTCTGGTGCACCTCTCAACTGTGAAGTTCAAGCAAGAATGATGGCCAGTTCGAAAACTGACTAGCATAATGATGTCAACGCCTACTGTTGGATTGTTTGTTTACCCGTTACCTTTAGAGTCAAAAGGGCCTGCTAAGTTCGTGCAAGTGTTTCTAGCAGTTATAAAACACAACTTATAAATTATTTTAAGGGGGTATTGCTGGTTGGAAGGCTGTTTTTGGGCCTTTCAAACAAAAATTCTTATTTGAAAACGGTAATAGTTATTTAAATTCTGTTTATTGTATTAAGAACAAATTGAATTAAATAAAAAACAATTTTTTTCCTTTGTACGAGGGCTGTTCAAAAAGTTGTCGGCCTTCCAAGTTGGACGTCGAAAAAAAAGTTATGCTGCTGGCGGCATGGATAACTCCACTTCGGATCATCTGAAATGGAAAAAGTAAACGGCGTTAGATTCAGTACAGATGTAGTTCTGGCCCCTACCTCAATCATAATTTTGCGATTTTTTTTTTACAAAATGGCGGAAATTGAAAAATGAAAAATCGATTTTGGGCCATTTTTTTGTAGTTTAGTGTAAAAAAAAAAATAGTAAAAAAATGTTTAAAATTATGATTGAGGTAGGGGCCAGAATGGTGACAATTCTGCGTCGATTGCACTTTGTTTCATCAAAATCGGTTCAGAACTACGGACGCAATCACCGCCGCCAGCTCGAAAAACGTGGTTCCGAGATAAACGAGTTTAAAGTTTGAAAAAAATATCCAAGCTACAAAAATATGCAAAAACAAAAAGTCGAAAAAAAATGTTCGCCGACCAGCAATACCCCCTTAATGCTTTACAGAAGAATGTTATGTGGCAGAACAACTTCGTCGATAAATATTCCTAGCATTTTCCTGTAACCTATTGAAGACCCTCTCAGTATCATTAAGAACAGCTGTTCGCTTTTAAACGAAGGCAGTTTCTCTTTTGGGGAATCGTCAAGCCTCGAAACTCAACTGTACGTGAAAAATAGGACCCCGGTGGCATCCTAAAATCCTATGAATGTTACAGAATACCAACACTAAGCACTTGAATGCTTATAAATAAGTGCTTAGTGATACAATTGTACAAGGTAGCGCACTGCTCAGCTAAAATGTGCACAACTGTGTGGCCCTGGTTGTCGTATAAGTGCTTCAGCCCTGCTTGCATGCGAAAAGTGCACTTCCGGCTGACACATTTTTGAGATTTTTGGGAATCAAAGGGTGGCAACCCTACTGTCAGTCGTTGACAAAGTAATGCCAAAAGCCTTGTCGAGCTGTGTGTCTCTCTTTCTCTCCCTCAATTTCGAACACACTCGTTGATCTCTGCTGTTGTTCGCGCTGCATTTCTGTTGAACTTTAGTTGTTTTTCAAAAATCTCAACATGTTTATAACTTCTCCGCAACAGGAAGAGGCAGAGATAGCCAACTTACTTGGCAGTTCGGATGATTTTACCTGCTTACTTCCCTTGGCTAGCCACAATTCAAATGGAAATCTGGAACGGTCTGCTACCAGCTATGATGTCGATGTGGTTGCCTGTGTAACTCCCATAACGGTGATGCAGCTGATCAGTTCCAGCTCATCTTCGGTCTCCTCCCTGCTTGGTTCACCGTACCGTACTGATGTGCTGCCGTTCTCAACGGGTGAGGACAAAAATCAACACAAGTCACAGTTCACCGTCTCGTCGACCCAGATGAAAGTCAGCGCCGGTTCAACCACAGAGCTGTGCAGGGCTCAGTCACCGCCTTACATACCAGAGGAGTCCCACAGTATGGCCAAAACCAGTCTGTTGACCTGCGGCCGCATTTTCATCCACAACATTTTGGAACAGGGCTGCACCACATCAAAGGGCATTGCCTTGGCGGCCAATCAGATGCAGTTCAACTTTCATCTTGGCCAAACAGCTTCCTTCCCTCCGCTCAGCAATGGCAGCAATCTGTTTAACATAGCCAACAGCGACAACAGCCTAGTCACAATTGGTTCCCACAAGCCGGAGTTCAACTTCTCCTGCCTGATTGCATTGGCCCTGAAGAACTCAACGTCTGCTTCGTCGCCTTGTACCGAAATCTTCAGCTTCATCTGCCAGCACTTTCCCTGCCTGAAGAAAGCTCCCAACTGGAGGAACAGTGTGCGTCAGAATCTTTGGGTTAACAAATGCTTCTATAAGGTCGGTAATCGGGGTTGGGCCATGAATCCCAAGTACAGCTGCAAAATGGACAAGGAAGTGAAGAAATGGTTGCGCCAGGAACCGGCTTTGGAATGCCTGTTGCGTGGTGAGATAAAGGAACTTGGTGCTCAGTCAGAAAACGAAGAAAATCTCGCTCGACAACTTTTAAACTGAGACAACTTGCCAGGATGACTTTCAGCTCTGGGACATACACGAATAAAGCATCTCAGACTCAAAATTTATGCATTTCCGTAGAAAACTACTACAGTGTAGATGTTCTCAATTAGAAAGCAAAGTTGTTCATTTACATATGAAACTCATTTTATCCGGCACCAAGAAAATCCCCTGAAAGCCCCCTCGGGGTTTGCCGCAAGAAAAAAGGCTGACGGGAACAACTACAGTAACAGCGATAACCCGGCGAAGCATGGCTGAGCCAACAGTGGAAGTTAGGGGCCAGGCGGTGGAGCATGCGAAGGAGTTTGTTCAAGCGAATTCGTGACTGCAAAAGTCAAGTGGCAAGCACACGCGGCGTATGCCTAACGTAATGGCATACGTGAAGGCATTGCATTAC
Source organism: Lordiphosa fenestrarum (assembly GCA_035044985.1). Lineage (NCBI taxonomy): Eukaryota > Metazoa > Arthropoda > Insecta > Diptera > Drosophilidae > Lordiphosa > Lordiphosa fenestrarum. Next base: position 280,252 of record JAWNNO010002553.1, on the reverse strand, counting down.
CATGTGTGTGTGTGTGTGTGTGTGTGTGTGTGTGTGTGTAGGTGTAATCGACTTTTTGGGCAGCCCTCACTGCAGTTTCACGCACACACAAGACATTTAATCAACCCAACCCCATGACCGAGTCGGCGCGCCGTCCGCGTTCTCGGGTTCGGGTTCAGGTTCAGTTTTCGGGGTCTCTGGGTCTGTGCGTGGCATCATTACTGTCATCGTCGTCTTCATTTTGCTAAAACATTTATCTGTGCGCCAATCGCATATGTGTGGGTATGCGTGAGTGTGCCGGGAGGAGGAAAATTTAATGTCACAAACTTTTGATGTGTTCTAATTTATATACAAACTGGCAGCAGGCAAAACCACCTTTCATTTCACTCCATCTCCGTTTTTTCGGCCGCCGAGATGCCTCGTTAAGGCAAATTTGTTTTTACGCTTGATGGCAAATTGCGCGACCCGCCGTCCTGGCCCAGCAGCCTCCATGTTAATATTTCATATGTCATCGCATCAGCGGCAGCAGCACAAACCCCTCGAGCAGCGGCAGCCCTTAAATCGCGTGCGTTTAAAAATTTGATTATGTGAGGAAAATGAAGAATGAAAAAAAAGGAGGGAAATTAAATTTATACACAGATTCACAATTTTCAAGCCTGATTGTTGTTGCGTCGTATTTTCCTTTTTATATGACGGCTTTTCCGCATTTTGGGCATTAAGATGCAAAAAAAAAAACAACAAAAATAACAGAAACCGCACACACACACACAAAAACAAGAAAGAAAGTCGGTCAAGCCCGACTATAACATACTCTGTACCAAGAAAATTTGTCTTTTGATCATAACTCGAAAACCGTTCATCCGATCTTCTTCATTCCTTTGGCGGATCGATAAGTTATCCTAATAACTAAATATGTCCAGAAGGAACAAGCCATCTATCTTCAAAACTGTGGGAGATATGACGTTTTTTCTAAATTGCGGGGGCGGGAGGGGGCGTGTCCAAAATTAAAAATAAACTTGATCTGCCTGCAGACATAAGAAGCATATGTCCCATACATGTCAAACCTCTATCTCTTACCATCTCTGAGATCTGTGCGTTCATACGGACAGACAGACAGACGGACAGACGGACATGGCTATATCGACTCGGCTGTTGATGCTGATCAAGAATATATATACTTTATGGGGTCGGAGATGCTTCCTTCTGCCTGTTACATACTTTTGCACAAACTTATAATACTCTATGTACCTTCGGTACAGAGTATAAAAATACTATACAGAATCACAATTTTGATGAACTTACAAACAAAAGTCACATTCATTAACTGACCCATTCTGCACTGGGTGAACAAGTCGGGAGTGGCTCGGCAGGTGTCGTCAGACTGCACATTCGATCGATCCCACACTGAAATGTTCATGTTGATGCTCAGCATATTTTTGCATCACTGCCAATAGGTTAGGTTGAGATGGTAGGAGCGGTGATGCTCCTTCACTTAGACCAAAAATAGGTCCATTGTGTTACCATATAACCCCCAATTTCACTTTTAGACAGTAAAGGGAGGCTCTACCCTTCTAAGCCACTTTGAAAGTAGCACAAATTTAAGTAATAAAGTAATCTCTATTTCAGAGACTGCTGAAATTTCAAGTCTCCTACTGAGTGCTGGACAGTGCCATAGGAGATGCTGGACGCTTTCATCTTCATCAACTGAGCAACAGCTTCTGCAGTAGTCATTATGGCTGATGCCAATCCAGTTTCCTGTGAGAATTGCTACGAGTAGGGAGACATTCTGTCTACCTAGACGCAGTAGTGTTAAAGTTCTTTCAAAATTGAGAGTGGGCCACGTGAGCCTAGAGATTTTACAAGAGTGAATTGATCTCCAGCGGCTCGTGGCCATTTTGAGTATAAATTCCCTGATTTTTAGTTTTCCAGACGCAATAGGCACCCCAATCGTGCTCTTATCCGGAAGGAGCTGGACGGTAGTGCCAAGTCTAGCGAGTCGGTCGGTCACTGCCAATAACAACCGCCATTCTAGAAAGAACATTTTCTAGTTAAAAGCGCATTAAAACGATTCAACAAGCCAGCATCCATCCGAATTCACTCTTATGAGGCGATGCTTACAGAAGAGCCTTCTATCAGAATTTAAGGGTCTCATCCTGGGTACCGTAGGCACATAGAGTATTGTAAGTTTGTGTAAAAGTATGTAACAACCAGAAGGAAGCATCTCCGACCCCATAAAGCATATATATTCTGGATCAGCATCAACAGCCGAGTCGATATAGCCATGTCCGTCTGTCTGTCCGTATGAACGCACAGATCCCAGAGATGGTAAGAGATAGAGGTTTGACATGTATGGGACATATGCTTCTTATGTCTGCAGGCAGATCAAGTTTATTTTCAATGTTGACCACGCCCCCTACCGCCCCCGCAATTTAGAAAAAACCTCATATCTCCTACAGTTTTAAAGATAGATGGTTCGTTCCTTCTACACAAATTTAGTAATCAGGATTATTTATCCATCCGCCAAAGGAATGGTGAAGATCGGATAAACGGTGGTCGAGTTATGATCAAAAGACTGTTCGCTGTGGCAGCGCTGCTTTCAGCTGCTATTGCAGCATTAAACAATTATGCTGAGCGTATACTTGTGTTGATACAGAGTATGTTATAGTCGGGCTTGACCGACTTTCTTTCTTGTTATGGTACAAAAAAAAGATATTTAAAGTACATTTTATGACGAAACTGCTTAATATTTAACAATACTTTAGATGTGTCATTGTTCGGTAACATTTGAAGTATTTTTATGAATTTTCGTACGAAAAAAAAATGTCAAGAAACATCGGTATTGCTGGTTGGAAGTCTTTTTTGGGCCTTCGAAGTTGGACGTCGAAAAAATAGGTATGCTGCTGGCGGCGTGGATAACTCCACATCGGATCATCCGAGATGGAAAAAGTAAACGGCGTTAGATTCAGTACAGATGTAATTCTGGCCCCTACCTCAATCATAGTTTTGCGATTTTTTTTTACAAAATGGCGGAAATTGAAAAATGAAAAATCGATTTTGGGCCATTTTTTTTGTAATTTAGTGTAAAAACAAGAAAGAAAGTCGGTCAAGCCCGACTATAACATACTCTGTTCCAAGAAAATTCGTCTTTTGATCATAACTCGAAAACCGTTCATCCGATCTTCTTCATTCCTTTGGCGGATCGATAAGTTATCCTAATAACTAAATATGTCCAAAAGGAACAAGCCATCTATCTTCAAAACTGTGGGAGATATGACGTTTTTTCTAAATTGCGGGGGCGGGAGGGGGCGTGGCCAAAATTGAAAATAAACTTGATCAGACTGCAGACATAAGAAGCATATGTCCCATACATGTCAAACCTCTATCTCTTACCATCTCTGAGATCTGTGCGTTCATACGGACAGACAGACGGACGGACGGACAGACGGACATGGCTATATCGACTCGGCTGTTGATGCTGATCAAGAATATATATACTTTATGGGGTCGGAGATGCTTCCTTCTGGATGTTACATACTTTTGCACAAACTTATAATACTCTATGTACCTTCGGTACAGAGTATAAAAAATAGTACAAAAATTTGTAAAACTATGATTGAGGTAGGGGCCAGAATGGTGAAAATTCTGCGTCGATTGCACTTTGTTTCATCAAAATCGGTTCAGAACTAAGGACGCAATCACCGCCGCCAGCTCGAAAAACGTGGTTTCGAGATAAACGAGTTTAAAGTTTGAAGTTGTTTTTTTGCATCAAAAAAAATTGAATATGCAGTTTTAGAAATTCGACAATTCTGCGTCGATTGCACTTGGTTTCATCAAAATCGGTTCCATAGAGCTGGAGAAAAGTGGCTTCGAAGTTCAAAAACGGGATTTCGAAGACACTCAAAGAAAATTTTAGGCAATAAAACATTTTTTTTTTTGTGAAATACTTACATACATATATCAGTCTGCAATGCCAGCAAACGCGAATCTGAAAAGAACGCGTTGAACGAAATTAGGTGGTTGCTTCCAACCGTTGCATTCAAAAAGTAGCCAAACCAAGCAAATCGCATTTTGGCGAAAACATTGCTGGACAAAAAAGGCCACATCTCCTAAAGTATTTCGAAATTCAAAAAACCCTTTTAGGACAATGTTCTCAAATATATAAGCTATAAAAAAATCGAAAAAAAATGTTCGCCAACCAGCAATACCCCCTTAAACCCCTTACGGTGACCCGGACTACAAATCGTAGTATCAGCCGAAACACATGGGATTAGCAAAAATTTGTTGTTTGGAACTATACCTCCCAGCCAACGAGCTGTAATTTTTTCAGGACAACATTTCTGAGGAGCTGTTTTAAAGTTTGTTTGAAATAGCTTGGAATCTAACATAGGAGATAGCATAGAAACTGACGGACGGACATGGCTAAATCAGCACAGCTCGTCATGCTGATCAGGAGTGCACTCCTGAAAAAGATCACGATATTTAGTATCAATCGGGTATTTTTCAGCATCGAATCGGCCTTCATCTGAAGAATACCCAGTCGATATGATAGAAAATATCACTCGTACATTTCGAACATATCAATGTGAAATGTTTCAGATCAACAATCTGATATTTGTTAATATCCCTGATATATTTTTACAGTATCAATGCAGTATTTTCACAATATCTGTACGTCATGGCTGAAATATTTAATATATTTTTTATAATATCAAAGGGGTTTTAATGTATTACCAATGGTGTATTTAATAATATCAAAGCTATATTTTTGTCAAATATGTTTTTGAACAATAACTAGTGACTTTAGTTGGCTCGGGGTCCCGAAAAGTTGCGTTTGATCAAGCAACTTATGCATTTATATACACCAAAAAGAGCTGGTTGCCTACACAGTACTGTTTTATGAATCTCCCGATTCAACCTTTAGTAGGCTTTTCGCTAATGACTATCGCTGTTTGAATGTCTCTCCATGCGCTCACCGCTTTAAGCAGTTGGGAATTGCAATCAGCAATGAAAGCAAATACAGACAAATTGTAAGAGTATTCGCTGCCTCGCTAGCTGCGGCAGAGACATGAACATTGTTTTTGGCTTTTTCGAGTTGGACTATAGCTGTCTCTCTTTGTTTTAAGTAACTCCATTTGTCTCTTTCTGCCCTCAGATTTTCGATGTCTACTTTGATCTGAAATCACGTCACTAGGGTATTTTTCATATCACTGTGAGAATTTCGCTTATTAATATAATATTTTTAGTATCAATGTAATACTACAGCATCATATTGATATTAAATAGTAACTCTTGGATATTTAACAAGAAAGAAAGTCGGTCAAGCCCGACTATAACATACTCTGTACCAAGATATTTTGTCTTTTGATCATAACTCGAAAACCGTTCATCCGATCTTCTTCATTCCTTTGGCGGATCGATAAGTTATTCTAATAACTAAATATGTCCAGAAGGAACAAGCCATCTATCTTCAAAACTGTGGGAGATATGACGTTTTTCCTAAATTGTGGGGGCGGGAGGGGGCGTGGCCAAAATTGAAAATAAACTTGATCTGCCTGCAGACATAAGAAGCATATGTCCCATACACGTCAAACCTCTATCTCTTACCATCTCTGAGATCTGTGCGTTCATACGGACAGACAGACGGACAGACGGACATGGCTATATCGACTCGGCTGTTGATGCTGATCAAGAATATATATACTTTATGGGGTCGGAGATGCTTCCTTCTGGATGTTACATACTTTTGCACAAACTTATAATACTCTATGTACCTACGGTACAGAGTATAAAAATTGATATTTTTGAAATTATATTGGAAGATCAACTCGATATTGGATCTTATTTTTTTCTGTGTGTAGATATACTTTATGTGGTCGGAGATGCTGCCTTTTTTGCGCCACAAACATCTGGACAATTTTAATATACCCTTTGCAAGGTTATAAAAAACTTTTCTATTAGACGTCCAGTGGTGGGATCAACCTCACAGAACTCCAACAGAAGTTTTTGTTCCTTTCTTGATCTTATGTATCAATTATTGCTTGCTTTTACATATATATTTTGGTAAACGTTTAACAATGCAATTCTCCCTTCGTTTCTGGGAGTTAATGTGCACTTACTGCTGTACAACGAGGTTTGTAAGTGATTTTTGGTTTAGGGCCACTTAAAATTTGTTCATGTAGAGTGTTAACCAAACGACTTGGCTCTTTTAAACGGTCCTCTCGCGCTGTTTTGTGTATGTTAAGCGACTTAAAACAGCTTAAATGCTGTGCAGACGGGACTTCAATGAGAAGATGGGAGCCGGGTCGTATGGGGGCAGGGTATGGGGACTGGCGTTTTGGGGTATAATTTATGTAAGAGTACAACAACAAGTTGACATTAATCAGTATGCTTTATTGACTTGAAATTTGGTGCCAGCTGAGCGACGACCGGTGGTCCTTGCTGCACACACGCACACCCACATCCACACACACACACAAATGAATGAATGAAATGTCAGAACGCAGAGACAAAGCGACATTCATGCCGGTTGAGTCGACTTCTGTTCTGACCCCCACATTCCTATAACTTAATCAAGAAATTCTTTCCGTTTCTCCGTCTCTGGCTCTGTCATTTGTGTGGCTGTTGTTGTTGCTGGCAGCGTTAATGGTCCTCATTCTTATGGCGGCTTTGTGCCGTTTTGTTTTTCCCCAGTTTTCCCACTTCCTTTTCTCTTTTGATAATGAAAGTGACTTTGACATTCCTCCTGACTCTTGCGGCATAGTACTCTAGTATAGTACATGGCATATTCCTTTTATTTGTTTAGTTCTTTTGCTTTTTTTGCCGCCGCCGCAAAGAATCTCAATAAAATGTTGACGTGCCAAAAAATGTCTGCTTGCCGGGCACGGAGTATGTGGATTGCAATTTAAGTAAGTTCCAATAAAGCTGCTAGTTTCAGAACTAGGACGTAGTGGGTTAGGTGGTGACACCACTTCAATCACCAAAGTTTTTACAGTTGGCGACCGTGACAACTAAATATGCTTGGTCATCTTTGGTCGAGTTCAATACACACTAATTTATAGTGACAGCCGTTAGGGCCACTAATTCAGAGCCCTTAAAGCTCGTCACTCCATTCCATTCCATTTTTGATAGCAGCCTACTCATCAAGCCGAGACAACCCAATAAAATGACATTCAATCAGAGTACATAAGCATTAAGCTGGGAACACTCACAGCTGGATGCCCAGAACTATCTATCTAGTCAAGTCATTTAGCCCCATATAGCCAAGAGTTTGCAGCAAGCTCGTTTTGGTCCTTTGGAAGCGACTAGCTGCTTAACACCGCCCGGGTATAAATCATCAGCATTTTCCCAATTTAGATGTCAAATAAAAACTATTTAATACAATAAAAAACATGTAAAAACCAAAAAAAAAAAAACAGTAACATTAAAACTAACCACAGAATATGTACAAAAACATACACTTAGAGCGAGCAAATACCCAACTAAAATCAAGTATGGAAATCTTAATTCAAGCCGTACACATTTTCTTCAACAAACGTCTCAATGCAGCAGACTGTCCGGATGCTGGACACCAGCTTTCACAAGGATCACAGTTGCGCCTCCTCCTTCAGCTAACTCATTTACTGGTGGTCGTGTTGCCATGCCATTTATACGATCCCGAGTATTTGAAATTATTCTCCTCGCATTTGCGATCTCCCTCCTTGGGTCCGCGCGAGCCGTACTTGTAAGTGATGGGCTTCACGTGATCCCTTTCGATCTTGTGCAAAATTGGGGTAAATATGCGCCAGGCCTCGCGCAACTCGTCGGAGCGCACAAAGTGCATTTGAGAGCCACAGAACACATCCAGTATGAGACGTTCATAGGCATCTGGCAGATAGGAGTCCTTGTAGCGTTGCTCGTATGTCAAGTCCAGCTCGGTCTCCTCCAAATCGAACGTAATGCCCGGACTTTTGGTCATCATCTTAAAGTACAATGCCTCGCCCGGCTGGACGCGTATGACCAACTCGTTACGCTTGGTGCTGCCCTCGAATATGTCGCCAGGCACATCCTGATACTGGATGCGCACCTCAGCTTTCCGCTCGTTCAAAGCCTTGCCGCATCGGAGTATGAAGGGCACACCCTGCCAGCGTTCGTTGTTGATCTTGAGCACAGCCAAAGCATACGTGGGCGTGGTGGAATCATTGCTAACAGTCGGATCATCCAAATACCCAGTGCGTTCATCCTCTGTGCATGCTTGGGGATTGCCCACGTACTGACCCAGCACGATATCGTTCAACTCCAGGGCCCCAATGCTCTTCAACACCTTGACCTTCTCGTCGCGTATGTCATCCGGATGACAGCTAACCGGCTTCTCCATGGCCACCAGTGAGAGTATCTGCAGCAAATGATTCTGCATGACATCGCGGATGATGCCGAACTCATCGAAATAACCGCCGCGACCCTGAGTGCCGAACGGTTCCTTAAAAGTGATCAACACCGAGGCTATGTTCTCCCGATTCCAGGTAGAACTAAGAATCTTGTTGCCAAAGCGTATGGTCATTAGATTCTGAACCATCTCCTTGCCGAGATAATGATCAATGCGATATAGCTGCTCCTCGTCAAACAAACCAGCGAGATGATCGCTCAAGGCCTTAGAGGAGACATCATCACGGCCGAAGGGCTTCTCGACAATCACACGGTTCCAGCCACTGCAAAAATAAATAAAAGTAAAAGGTATTAACAAATATCTTTGCTTACTTATGTGTAGTTTATGCATCGAAAGGCTTCTTGTTCTTACTAATCCTACAAACCAGATATCATCTGAGCCTTCCTCACTTACCACATAGACATGCAGATCTGCTTAATATTCACCGTCACCTCATCAAAAACACTGGGCGGCAGAGCTAGGTAGAATATGCGGTTCGCCCTTTTCTTGTTCTCCATCAGCACCAACTGCTGGTTGAGTAACTCAAATCCCGTCCTTCCATCATAATTGCCAGCCACATATGAATTAAGGGCCCAGAACTTTTCATATTTCGCCTGTTCCTGTGGCTGCACCTTCATGTACTGCCTGCAGTTGGTCTTCAGTTGGTCGATGCTCAGCTTGGAGCGGGCATAGCCACAGAATTTGGTGGGTGTGGGCAATAGATCATCGCGATACAGCCACCAAAGCGTAGGATAGATTTTCTTCTTGGCCAGATCGCCCTGTTTTGAAAGAAAGCAGAGAGCTTATGATTGAAAATCTTCTCCAGCAAAATTGGACAAACCCACCGAAGCACCAAAGATCACAAATGTATGCGGAATCTGTCCATCGAAGTGAGTGCCCTCGCATACCATGGTGGGAGACTTCAGCGACTTGATGATCAGATCCAGAGCCGTGTGTTCTATGAAAGAAGAAATGAACGATACTGTCAGACCAGAAGTGAAAACTCTGCCCTTGGGTTGACCTCATTTATGAGAGGGCGAACACACACACAAACTGCAATTGATAAGCTCTATCTTTGATTTACCTGCAATCGGGCAAATCACTTAACAAAACACTGCGAGCCACTTGGCCAAGATATGACGCTCACGGAGGTCGCTGGATCTTGTGCGCTGGGAGGTATCTTCCGATGCGGTTGCAAAAACTGTGCAAACTGCTGTGCTGGGCTTGACTTTGAAATGTGCGAGTGCCACCGACAGCGGCGACGACTAAAGCTGACTGCGCAAAGTGCAGGTTTCGTATCCAAACACAAAAACAACAGCGCCCCAACTTACATCTGAGCCCAGCCTCCTATATACGCAGCTATGGCGAGATCGCGCGATCGATCATTAGCCATACAAACTGAATAGCTGAACCGTTAATTTGCTGTTTGGTTTCGCCCTCAGTGTAGTAGCTATCTGCACACCCTTTCGGTCTAAAAGAATCAAGACAATCGAGATATGTCGCATTCTACAAATTTGGGATTTAAAAATTATATTTTAATGGTGTAAAATTCGACAACAAACTGAAAGGGTGAAAGGAAGTGAGGCCTGAATAATTGATTTTGTAACTTTATCGGTGAATAATGCTTGAACGATTTGGGACACAGTCACTTTGATTCTTGTTTTTTAAGGGCTTGAATATTTTTAACCTTCCTTTCAAGTGAATGTTTTGAAAACGGTAATGTTATTCGGAAGTCATGGTGAAGTATTTGAGCCCAACTCTCAAATCGGTTAAGTACAGGGTTGTCCATATTCGACGGACCCATCTGGCAACGCCATAACTTTTGACAGAGATGTCAGATCGCTTAATGACATACCGCGTTTGAAGCGTCAGTCCAAGCAGATTTCTCCATGGAACAATACACGCCACGCGAGCGCTCTGAAATAGTTGAAATTTACATTCAACAGAACAAGTCAATTGTGAAAACTCAACGTGCTTTTAAAAAATTAAAATTTCACATTGAATGGGACCGTAAATAAGCAAAATTGCCGTATTTACGCCACTGAAAATCCTCAGGAGATTCAAGAAGTGCCTCTGCATGACGAAAACGTCACAGTTTGGTGCGGCGTTAGTGCGAAAACGGTCATTGGGCCGTTTTTCTTCCAAAATGAAAATGGCCATGCTGTTACCATCAACCAGGAGCGTTATCGCGACATGATGACCAATTTTGTGATGCCAATTATTCGTCGAAAGCGTATGAGGCAGTTCTGGTTTCAACAATCGATAACAATCGATTTTCTGAAGAAATTGTTTCCGGGCCGTTTGATGTCGAAAAGTGGTGATTTGGACCGATTTGACGCCGCCTGACTTCTTCTTGTGGGGATATTTGAAGTCAAAGGCTTACGTTAACAAGCCAAGGACCGTAGAAGAGCTCAAGGACAACATTCGTGAAGAAATAGCCGCTATTCCGGCCGAAATGTTGGCGAAAACGATGGAAAATGCTGCAAAAAGGGCACAATACGCCATCAACGCCAGAGGCGGCCATTTGAGAGATATCATATTCAAAAATTGATGTAAACAAATCTACTTGGAACAAATTAAATGATTAAGATTGCCAACCGCCAAATTTTTATTTTTTTCTTTGATTTTTTTAAAAAAAACATGGGTCCGTCGAATATGGGCAACCCTGTATTTAAAAGCGAATTAGCTAATGCATATTACGAGAGAGCGTAAATTTAAGTCCGACCTGATCGTCTTCCAAATACCCTTTACTCAGCAGAAGATAAAGACAGAAGTAATAGCCAGGGCTGCAAAACCGGTTTGGAGTCAAAACGCTCCGGAGACCAATTTGAAGAATTTTTTTTAACTTAAAGAAAAACTGAAATTTCTCTGCTGCATTTTGAAACAGATCCCATTATTAGATCTATACCTTGCAAGACTGCCATACGGGCCTAAGAACCGTTTTGATTGTTGGGTCCACCAAACTGCACACAGAACGGTACCTTCTACAATGTTTACATCCCGAAACGGACCTTCTCTGCTTGGAAACAGGTTCAATTCGAAGATTCGCTTTAGTCAGTTTTCTCCTTAGAACTTAGAGAACTATATCAATGTGACCGGACAAAAAACAATGTTGTAGTACTAAATCGGAGCATTATTATTTCAAACCCAAATCCAAGTGAGGCATTATTCGATTTGGAGAAGAATAAAAGCATAAGTCAAGTTGTGGCAAAACTTGGCTATTTAAAATTCCAGGCATGGGTTGAGAACTGAACCTCAGACTTTCTTACGGGTTCGAAACCCTCGGACCGAATCTACTCCAGTTTAGCAGAGGTTTTGCCGCCTTAATATTTGGTAGTGCTTTGGAGCTTTGATTCCTTGATTTTGAACTCAGTTATTACATAGTGACCCATACCCTAATGACCTCAAGGAATTACTATTTTTAGAAGATATCTAAAATATCCATATTATCGATATTTTGTACCTTTAAGTATTTATTCGAAATGATGCTTTTTGAAACTGGCGCCGTGCGCCCACCGCTGAATAAGGGAATGCTCACCTGCTTGTCAAATACTGCAATTGAATTGTAATTCCTTCAGTTTCAGAGGATTTCTCCAAATCTGATAATAAAGAACTACTCCAAATGGAGTCAACTAAACGAATGAAGTGACATTTGAATGGCAAACAAAATATTAAATGTCATTTCCTGTCGGATTTGCGGTCATTTGGTCAAAGTTGCAGATCATGAAACGAAATTGAAATTCAAAATTGAAAGCGAATTGAAAGCCAAGCCACAGGTTTGACATTGACACACACAGTCGAGCCGCGTCGTCGATCGCAAGTGCGAGAGCGAGAGCGCGACAGTGACAAGGTAAAAAATGGACATGAAACAAATTTTGAATATATTACAAAATGTGCACTGATCGACTGATTTGTTGTATTTGGAAAGTAATAGTAATCCTACATGTCGGGCCATGCGGTGACTGTCTGGCAAGTACACACATACATTTGTATGCAAGTATAAGTATGTATTCAAATGTGTTTCAATGTCATTAACTTTGGTTGCTTTTGCAACTCGGCAAAGGTTATGCGTCATCGGTAGATAATTGGAGAGTGGGGCGGGAAGATTGAATTGGGTTTGTTGTTGTGTGATAAGAGCCGAGAGTCGTCCGTTAATTTGGATTTTGTAGGTGACCCAGCCAACGAAGAACACATTTGAAGGGCGCGACAGGTGGTCAAAGAGATTCACACTCACCATCGTTCGGGGCTGCCATATCTTCTTCTTGTTTGCGTTTCGGTTCCGTTAGTTGTGTTGTTTATTTTTGGCTTTCGCTTTGTTTATTTGGCAGTTTCTCAAAGCCAAAAGCTCTGCTTGCTGTTGCTGTTTTGTTCACCAAAAGGTTTGTTTGTTCTTTCAACCGAAACTAAGAACGACGGTAGTTAAATTATTGTTATTACGACGATCGGTAAATATCAAGTTTATTGCTGAGGAGGAGCTCGTCCGAAAATCCAGTATTGAAGCTTGGCACGATCGCAGAGTGACTGCGGTCAGGTCGAAAAGCATGCATGAAACCAATGGCAACAAGAAACAAGAAGGAAAGTCGGTCAAGCTCGACTATAACATACTCTGTACCAAGAAAATTGTACATGCGCTCAGCATAATTTTTGATGCTACAGTAGCAGCTGAAAGCAGCGCTGCTACTTCGCTGCAGCAGCGAACAGTCTTTTGATCATAACTCGACAACCGTGCATCCGATCTTCTCCATTACTTTGGCGGATCGATAAGTTATCCTGATAACTAAATATGTCCAGAAGGAACAAGCCATCTATCTTCAAAACTGTGGTAGATATGACGGGGAGGGGGCGTGGCCCAAATTGAAAATAAACTTGATCTGCCTGCAGACATAAGAAGCATATATCCCATACATGTCAAACCTCTATCTCTTACCAACTCTGAGATCTGTGCGTTCATACGGACAGACAGACGTACATGACTCGGCTGTTGATGCTGATCAAGAATATATATACTTTATAGGGTCGGAGATGCTTCCTTCTGGTTGCTACATACTTTTGCACAAACTTAATATACTCTATGTACCTACGGTACAGAGTATAAAAACAACACCAACTGCGTCGGACGCTTTGCAACCGACCAGAGTGAGCGACTCAGGCGCGGATTGAGGGGCGAATCAGAAATTCGGGCGCCGAAAAAAAAAGAATTTCACTTACAATTATTTAATTTTTATTGACTATTTAATGAAAGCTCTCATAGGCGCCTGCTGTGCGGGAACGGAGAAAAAACATAAAGTTTGGAATTATTTTGAAAATTTTTGAAATTTTATGAGGGCCTTTCTTATGCATCCCTCCATGGCCCGAACTAAGTATAATGTAGAAATATTAATATTTAGTATATTCATAATATTTAAAACTTAGATTTCATGTCAAATATGAGTGAATTAAATGCAGCCATCTGGACCACTGTGAACCGGTCACCGTCACCAGCTACTTGGCGCCAGCTGTTATTTGGACTCTGTGTTGCTCAAAAGCTCTGGGTGTGTGGTAATAAAGCCGCAAGCAAGCCCCAATCATGTCCATTTGGTCAGGGTTAAGGAAATTTCATTTATTTTAAAAAACACTGCGAATTCCTGTATCGGGTCTTAAAAATAAACTCTGCTGATTTAGAAAGTCCATCGCTCATTTCACTTTACGCTCGTTTATTTTTCAGTATTTTTGTACTCTTGTCTAAAGATCTAGTAAATTCTTTGAAATGTTAGCTATTCGTTTGTGTTTTCAATTAAAACTATATTATGTATTGGAAACAAATAAAATTTGTTTGATTGCTTCACAGGGAATTGTTCCCCTCCAGGCCAGGAAAATAGTTTTAAAGTTTCGTATAATAATTTATTATGTATGTGCACAGCTTTTTTGAATTGTTTAAAACATACCACGCACAGCCTACAAGTGGTCTTCGGTTAAACTAAATACATATAAATACAAAATCGAATAAATCTCGTCCCGAACCACAAAAATGGTTTTTATAAAAAAATTTAAAAAAAACAACGGACCCCCGACTCCGCCCCTGCTCAAGCTTCGAGCAGGCAAGTTGCCGGTTCTCTGTTGTATATACATACACACTCATACATACATACAATTGTTAACAGATGTGTGTGACTGCACATGGGGGGGATGGGGAGCCAGATCATTATCGCGCAGCCAGCGTTGCCACACAGAAGAGATATGTACTGCATACAAAATTATGGAATAACTAAGAAAGAGCATATAAGGCAGAATGCACGGACATGACAAGTAATACTATATACACAAGAAAGTATATAAGCGTGATAGATAGTAACTCAGGCGCAGCGTAATCGTAATGTGGTCTTGTAATACATATTCATCAGTTTGCAAATTCGACTTGTATATGTGTGTGTGTGTGTGTGTGTGTGTGTGTGGAGAAGGCTTTGCCCTGCTTTTTCTATTTACAATGCGCAAAGCTCTCTCCAACTAACTCCAACCGATCAGCAGAAAGCAGGATTTGAGCATGAAAGGTCAAGGTCAGTAAAAGAGCACAGAATGCAGAATGACACGATTGCGCCGCTCCTCAAACTCCTGGATCATCTCATCAATATCATTATCCAGATCAGTGGACTTGGCCATCTGAAAAATAGACATCATTATCAGTCTCGGATTTCCCGGTACCCAGCGGTTGGGCCTCACCAGATTCAACATATCTGTGATCAGAAATGCCCCCATCAGAGCATCCTCAGCATTATCCACCACATCAACATTTAGCACGTGAACCGGACGATTATCCACCGAATCCATTGACTCCATGTGTAGCACCACCAGATCATAGACACGCTCCTCCACCGTGACAATGATGTCGAATTGCTCTTTGGTCTCCTGAAAACGTTCCGGGCACTTTTTAATTCGGCGATTACGGTCGAGCATGTGCAGCAGGCCGTTTTGTGTGTAACTAAATGGAGTAGGAGCAGGCGGATGAGAAATCTGTCAGATGCCACTGAATGGTGAACTCACAACTCCTTGTCCTTGGCCTCCAGGTCGCGGTAGATGTCCTCGTAGCTGGTGCCGAACTCGTAGACATTTGGCTTATCGAAGGCAACGCCGGGCAGCTTCACCCGCTCGCCGGTTCCGTAGGAACGCACATTGAAACCTTTCTTGGCCAGGAAGTTGTGCGCCTCCATTGAGCGATTCATGTTCGAGGAGCAGACAACGGCCACGTACAGTTTGCTGGGATCAGTCATATTATTACAATTATTTATATTATTAATAATTATCTCTTTGGCAGTGCGTTTGCATTCTCCTCCGTTTTCACTCTCCGTTTTGCTGCAGCGTTTGGGGAATTCATATCACAATTTCCCGCCGTCCGGTCACACTGGTCAAATTCCCTGCCAAAGAATTCCCCGCTTTGTAAGAGTTCCCTGTCCAAGCTTTACAGGGAAATTGTAAAAAACAAAAAAATAGCCAAGTCAAAATTTCAAGCTAAATGCAAATCCAAGCCAAACTAGCAAAATTATCGATATGCTTCATTGGCGGAAGTTTTGAATTTTAACTGCAAAGCTGAAAAAACAGCCTTGTTCTCAATTCCGATTACTTTTTTAAGGAAATTTTGTGTTCCACGATAACTTTCTTCGCAATTACCTCAAAGAAATCGTTTACAAATTAGTTATTTTTTATAATTTTTTATTTTCAAGACACAAAAATATCTAAAATTGTCCAAAGAATAATGCATTATTTTTATTTCAAGGGTAGGTTATATGCATAAGTGTCAAATTGTCAACTTCAACTCCACAACCGCAAAATATGTTCGTTTAACTTTTACCAGCACACGAATCAATTCCACTTCCGAAGTATTTTTGTGGAAGTGGAATTGAGAATAGGGCTGTATGTGTATGTATACTATTTAATTATGAATGTGTGGTATGCCAACAAAATGTTGCAGCCAAAACTCAAACTCGGAGTTGCCGCAGCCGTGGAATGCGGCTTAGCAAGTTGAGGATGTTGTTGTTTTTGATATTGCTGCTGTTGCCCCTCGTTTACCTGTGTGTGTGTGCCTGAGCGCCTGAGTGTGTGTGTGTTTTGATCAGGTTCGCTGCACAGTGGGATGCATTGCAAAAACTAGGCATCATATATATATATTTTTAATTATCTCGTTTTGTATGTGTGTATGTAATGTCGAAAGCTTAGGTCCCACATGCAAACAAAACCTGGAAATTTGCTTGAAACAAATTTGGTAATAATTTGGTAATAAATTTGCGCTAATAATTTACGTTTTTCAGAAATATTTGTGCAAACAGCAAAATGTCCAGCTAAGAAATACATAAAGAAAAGAAAGAAGCAAAGAAGCACAACTGAAGAAGAAAGGAATCGAAAAAAAAGGATATAAGGGTGGGTGGAATGATGTAAGATTGAAATGTATATCAATGAATCTATACACAACAATAAGTATTTCCTTTCTGCTTCTCAATTGATAAACCTTATGACATTTTTCATCCACTTTTTAGTTGGCAGTGAAATCTCATTAAGAGACACCACCAAGGTCCAGCCAAGAAATACTTAAGAACTAAATGTCCATAAGATAAGAAACTAGAACAACTATAAAGAATTGAAACGTTGAAAAAAGGAACGTTTAACGAAGGTAGAATTCAGCTTATAGTCAGGAATGACTTAAGAAGAAGTTCTATGCGAAAGATAGAAGCAAGTACGTAGTAAGTAAGACGAAGGTGAAACACGATAAATAACCTTGTTAAATTATGAAAAGTAAGATCTAATTTGGTAAGCGTAAAATGTTTTTACTTTTCATTACTTTGAAACTCTCACCTGATTCACTTCTACTAAAAATGGTTTAATGCAATTTAGTTTAAACCAGGGCTACACAGACCCAGACACCTTTTGGGTGCTCCGGTTCGCGGAATCGAACCAAAACTGACCAAAATTGATTCACAGCAGTGTTAAGCTCTTATTTTGTGAATCATTCAACAAGCTTTGGAGTCAAAGCTCTTAAGGTACTCTAATGGTAATTTGGAACATTTTTCTAGATGTTTACATTAAACTATTCTGCCTATTGTAAGACTCAGTCTTGCAGAACCATCAGGATAACAGAAGAAATCGCTAGGATCTATCATTTTTGTTGAACCAAACTGAAATTGTAGGTTCGGAACAGGTTCAGGTTCAGCTTTAATACCTTAAGAGGTTCGGTTCGAGGTTCCGTTCGCAGTAATCCCGGTATGAGCCCTGACTTAAACGACTTTGCATGAATTCTGATTGTTTATGGTTTCAATTGGTAGAAGAAATTAAAGTGAGAAACAAACAGTTCTGTAAAATAGTAGACTCTCGATTTTTGGTTCTGAGCTATAATTGTTTATTTTTGGTACAAAATTGTAACTAAATGGGGATAATGAGGCAAAATAAGACTGGCCACCAGATCAAGTGTTCTGTGCTCAGAGAGCGTGCGCAAGTCTGCTTAATTTGTACCTGTCATTTTGTGGAGCAGACAACATGAAATCAAATAGTTTAACCATATTTTGCTAGCTCTGACAGAAACTAAGAATTCTCCCGCCCTTTCCATAGAAGATCAGCTGATGCTGCTTTCAATTGAAGTTATAGGGGTACAGGGAACCCAATTCAATCCGGTTTCGGTTCAATTCGTTTGCCTGTGCGCCTTTGAATGCAGCTGCCGCTGTTGGTGTCGCTCGCTCCCACCGTATCTCTTGGCGTCGCTTGGCTCGTTCCCTGACTTCAGCGCGAGCGTACACACATGTGTGTGTGTGTGTGTGTGTGTGTGTGTGTATATGAGAGCCCGCCCGTTCACTTGTTAACTGGTTGTGCGAATAGCTTCCAATCGGCTCGCTCGCTCGCTCGCTCACTCGCTCGGCCTCGTCCCCTGCGGCGGCTAGAACCAACGACAACGGCTGACTCGAGCGCGGACTGATAGTCTTAGTTTGTCACTTGTCGGCCGCCGTGTATCCCCGTGTCCAACTCTTCGATCCGGCTGCGATCAAATACAAATGCAAATCAATATAATTATTATGGCCATGTAAATGTCACCAGGCCAAGAACGGAAATTGGAAAATTTGAATAAAGTGAAAAGTCCCAAGAGGTAAACTTGTTTTTAAACAAACCACCAAAATCTGAGTGTGCTTTTTCGTTATGTGGTACACAGTGATCAAGTGCAAGCAGATCGACTCGAAACAGAATGAAACGTTTTGGTCAGCGAAAAACAAAATCAAACCACAAATTTCCAGTTAAAAATGTATGTATTCCAAGGTGCTTGATCTTCTGGGAACTGCTGCAGCGAATCTTCGTCTGCTAACCGTTGGAACCGTTACCACTCCAAAAACCATTATCGTAACGTGCTCCAGGGCAATTTCTATGCCAGAAGAGCTGACTTGAGCGTGCGAATGTTCTGTCTTCTCTGCTTTTGCTTTTATCGTCCACTAATTGCTCGAAAGAAATGCATATCAAAGAGCCAAGCAGCCTGGAATTGAAAGTGCAGGGCGCGGATCAAACGGCAGCGAAATTCAATTTTCGGACTGGTCGGATGGGTTGGGAATCATTGGAAGCAAGAACCTTGGTTGCACATTCAGAAAAATGGCATATATTTGGGAATTGTGGAATATCCAAATCAGGGCGGTTCGAACCCGGAATTCCGACTTTCAGATTACTGTGAACCGAACCTTAAACCGAACCTCTTAAGGTATTAAAGCTGAACCTGAACCCGTTCCGAACCTAAAATGTTAGATTTGAACTATTTCCCAGTGATTTTTTCTGTTATCCAGATGGAACTATCCACATGATGGTCAGAAGCTGTGTGAAAATGTTTCCATTTTAAAGAAAGTATTGTAAAATCCCATCCCAACCCAAAATTGAGACAATTCCCTAATAGTCTATGTCGGTTTTAGCTCGATTACCATATAAACGTGTATAAAGCATGGGCATGGGCAAAAACCTTTAACCTCAAAATTCTGAACCTGAACCATTGGTAAATTTTGGTTCGAACCCGCGAGCCGGAGATCCAAAAACTTTGATGGGTTTGCAGCCCTGATCCAGCTCTGGTGCTACAATGCAAAATTGACATACCGTGGGACGGAGACATTCTTGGCCATTATCTATACTCGCCATTAAATTAACATTTGACCGTCAAGAAGATTTATTTGCGTTGGATACTGCTTGGGTTGACAATCGCCCGGCTCAAATGTATATTTGTTGCTCCCGATGCATTGTCTTTTGATCCCAAAGGAAACCCACTTTCTGAGCAGAAGTATGTTTCTATAGCCTTGCAAAGGGTATGATAATTTTGCCCAGAAGCTTAGAAATTTTCATTTCCGACCCCATAAACTATATATATTCTTGATCAGGATGATGAGCTGTCTGCTTTTATGCGAACTAGTCTCTCAGTTTTGAAGCTATTGAGTTGAAATTCTGCACAGAGTATTCTTTTTGCTGCACACTACTAATATGTCAGAACCGACCGAATCGGATGACTATATCTCATAGCTCTCATAGGAACAATCGGTCGGAACACCAGTTTTAGTATGAAACACTTTTTTCTTTTCAATGGAAACCTGTCCAAACTTTGTATTCGTAGGATTTCTAAGCTTTTTTATAGTTTTGCCTAGTTTGATGAAAATTGGACAACTATATGGTATAGCTGCCATACAAAAGATGGGTCTGAAAAACAGTCTTAGTTGGAAAAACTTTTTTGTTTTTAATGGCAGCTTCCTGCAATTTTGTATGTGTTTGTTTCACATGTCTTCACATAATTTTACAAATTTTTGGCCAAATCGGATGTCTATATCATATGGAACCCAAACGAACGATCGGTCGGAAAATGGAAAATATTTAAGCAAGCACTTGCAAGGGCAACAGCATCAACAGCCGAGTCGATATAGCCATGTCCGTCTGTCCGTCTGTCAGTCCGTATGAACGCACAGATGGTAAGAGATAGAGGTTTGACATGTATGGGATATATGCTTCTTATGTCTGCAGGCAGATCAAGTTTATTTTCAATTTTGGCCACGCCCCCTCCCGCCCCCGCAATTTAGAAAAAACGTCATATCTCCCACAGTTTTGAAGATAGATGGCTTGTTCCTTCTGGACATATTTAGTTATTAGAATAACTTATCGATCCGCCAAAGGAATGAAGAAGATCGGACGAACGGTTTTCGAGTTATGATCAAAAGACAAATTTTCTTGGTACAGATTGAAAATGAAGAAGATCGGACGAAGATCGGACGAACGGTTTTCGAGTTATGATCAAAAGACAAATTTTCTTGGTACAGAGTATGTTATAGTCGGGCTTGACCGACTTTCTTTCTTGTTTTTTTATATTTACCTTCCCTTTCTGTCTCGGATTTGAACCCCAGACCCTTGGTCCTGCGTAGTCGACATCTCAGCTCAGCCGACTATCCATGTCACGCGTGACAGTACGACAAAGTACAGTACAGATTTGAGCCAGGCAAGAAATCAAATTATTTAAAATATGTTTAACATTTGGTCATGATTTTAGATTGCCCCGCATTTGTGTTAGATTTAGTAACAAATTTCAAATCCAAAAACATTTGTATCTGGGCTCTAACGATTATGCGTTGATATGATCTCCTTCCCTATAGGGAATGGCGGAAAGAAACACCGGTCCTTTTTAATTACACCTCGAATTTAAATCACAGGTTGGTTAGCAAAAAAAAAGAGCCAACATCAACGTTGTGTGAATAGTTTACGGTGTTGTTAAGCCCGGAAAAAAGTATACTAACCAAAATCAAGCCGAAAGATGCAGCAAACACTATTAGGAAAATGGTCCTAGACTTTAGGCTTAGAATAACCTTAAATTTGTTAGGTTTAGGTTTAGTTTAGGTACAAAATTACCTAAATATTTCCATTGTAGTCCATTTATACATTTTTGACTCAGAATTTCCTAAAATTAAGGAAGCTCTTTGTTGCTCCCAAAGAATTGACCACAAAGGACACCCACTTTTAAATTGTATTCAAATTCATCTATCCATAGAATATTTTCCATAATATATTGGTAAGAGCACAAAACCCACCAACACTGCGTAACAAATTGGGAGTACTCGTCCTGCGTAGGGTTGCCGTATAATTGAAAAAGTATGTTATCATTATAACTGTTGTAAAAAATATCGATATTTTTGGAAGGCACCAATTTCTTTAGAAAAATAACATCTGTTAAGGTAAATAACATGTCATTTGACTTACACTAAAAACAACGTTTTCACTAAGCTTTACAATCTAGAGTGTTCCAAGTGTCCAAGTGTTCGTTCAAATTGGAAAGTCGAAGGTTCGGTTCTCGGACCGGTTACTTTAAGTAAAACCGTATCAAGTTTTGGATCAAAGAATTTGGGTCTTAGAATCTCAGATTGTGGAGACGCTTTTTTATAAAAAACAACAAAGAAAGTCGGTCAAGCCCGACTATAACATACTCTGTACCAAGAAAATTTGTCTTTTGATCATAACTCGAAAACCGTTTATCCGATCTTCTTCATTCCTTTGGCGGATCGATAAGTTATCCTAATAACTAAATATGTCCAGAAGGAACAAGCCCTCTATCTTCAAAACTGTGGGAGATATGACGTTTTTACTAAATTGCGGGGGCGGGAGTGGGCGTGGCCAAAATTGAAAATAAACTTGATCTGCCTGCAGACATAAGAAGCATATGTCTCATACATGTCAAACCTCTATCTCTTACCATCTCTGAGATCTGTGCGTTCATACGGACGGACAGACGGACATGGCTATATCGACTCGGCTGTTGATGCTGATCAAGAATATATATACTTTGTAGGGTCGGAGATGCTTCCTTCTGGATGTTACATACTTTTCAACAAACTTATAATACGCTGTGTACCTACGGTACAGAGTAAACAAGAAAGAAAGTCGGTCAAGCCCGACTATAACATACTCTGTACCAAGAAAATTTGTCTTTTGATCATAACTCGAAAACCGTTTATCCGATCTTCTTCATTCCTTTGGCGGATCGATAAGTTATCCTAATAACTAAATATGTCCAGAAGGAACAAGCCCTCTATCTTCAAAACTGTGGGAGATATGACGTTTTTACTAAATTGCGGGGGCGGGAGTGGGCGTGGCCAAAATTGAAAATAAACTTGATCTGCCTGCAGACATAAGAAGCATATGTCTCATACATGTCAAACCTCTATCTCTTACCATCTCTGAGATCTGTGCGTTCATACGGACGGACAGACGGACATGGCTATATCGACTCGGCTGTTGATGCTGATCAAGAATATATATACTTTGTAGGGTCGGAGATGCTTCCTTCTGGATGTTACATACTTTTCAACAAACTTATAATACGCTGTGTACCTACGGTACAGAGTAAACAAGAAAGAAAGTCGGTCAAGCCCGACTATAACATACTCTGTACCAAGAAATTTTGTCTTTTGATCATAACTCGAAAACCGTTCATCCGATCTTCTTCATTCCTTTGGCGGATCGATAAGTTATCCTAATAACTAAATATGTCCAGAAGGAACAAGCCATCTATCTTCAAAACTGTGGGAGATATGACGTTTTTTCTAAATTGCGGGGGCGGGAGGGGGCGTGGCCAAAATTGAAAATAAACTTGATCTGCCTGCAGACATAAGAAGCATATATCCCATACATGTCAAACCTCTATCTCTTACTGTATGTATGTTCTGTATGTTTCAATGGCTGCGTAAAGGCACTTACGGTTGTGCAGCCTTATAGATATTCCATCTTATTCTACTTTTCAAACATTTTTGTTTATATCAGATAAAAGTTCCGCAGGTTGTCTTAAGGTTGCCCACCAAAATAAAATAGCATAATAATTGCGTTTAGAAATCGTGATTCTTTCTGTTTGACCAACAATTTGAAAGTGATGGCAGCTCGGGAGATGCCATTTGGCCCACGGTATTTCACAATCAATTTCAAATTTAATTTGTTAAATGCTGTTGCATACGTCCACAGCGTCTCAGTGTCTCGCCCGGGGGCTCTTGCAATTTGGATCTGTCTAGTGCAAACTAATAGCAATCAATATAAAGTTGCTTATTTCCAATTATCAATCGATGAACGGTTCTTAAACTCCGATGCAATTTAAGGTGAAGTTCAGAATACAACAATGATAATCGTTTCGGAAACGATGCAGAATTTTTAAAAATATAGAAGTAAGTGGAATTGAGAACAAGGGTGACTCCGGAAGACTGAGTCTTACAATAGGCAGGCAAGTTTAATGTAAACTTGAGCTGTATGAAAGTGAAAGTGAATGTCATATCCCACCCCAACGCAAATTCGACACAATTCCCTTACAGTCAGCCATGCTCCGGTTTTCACTTATTTTTGCGAATTGCGATTTCAGCAAATTCGTACGATTTTAGTTTAGAGCGCTCCGAAATTCGCCAGTTTGTGTCATCGATAATGTTCCATTCCCAACTTGTTTTGTGTCATTTCACATAACAAAAACAGCTGATGAGCGCCACTAGTCATGCTATCGATAGTCGTATATCGATATCTACCATGGCCAAATCGCAAATGTTTGTTATTGTGGTCAGTTTTCCATCTCGCTCCATTTTGTGTATCTCTATTTAATAATTGTATAAAATATTGCCTCAATGCTAATTGAGTGGATGAGTCCGTAAGACAAATCTAAAAAGGTTAAAGAACTGAATTAAAATAGTTCCGTGGGCTGTCTGATTGTGCATCAACCTATATTTTGCATTTACTTTTCATTTCACGGACTCAGATGTCGCCGGTTTAAAAACGGCAAAACCTTGCGATTTCCGAATGTCGGAGCACCAACTTTTACGATTTGGTGATCAAATCGCAAAGTTTTGGCGAAAGCGAAAATGGGAGCATGGCTGAGTGTGTCGTTTTTAGGTTGATAACTGTAAAAAACTTGTATAAAGCATGGGCTGAGCCCACGTGCGAACCAAAACCTTCGCTCAAAAACCTTGAACCGTTGGTAAGTTTTTGTTTGGGCTGGCAGCCCAGTTGCGGTCCCTGATTTGTACAGATTATAAAGCTTATCAAATGTTTTCTAGGAATTCAATTGCGTTTCTGTGCGGCAATAGTCAAAGTATTCGGAAATTTGAAAACGAGACATTGTTTCATAAAATAGTAAATAGTGAACCTTTGAGCCGAACCATAATCACGGTTCAGTCAGCTCCAAAAACATTAAGCGAACCGAACCAGTTCTTATTTCCGAGCGGCTTGCATTCCTGTTTTAAGGTGATTCGTGTGAGTAACCCATTTCCTGTAGGGGTCGATATTCTTTATGTTTTGAGCAAATCTGGCGAATTAAGCGAAAAATATAAAATGATCATCATTTTTCATATCCTTTGAATGATTTAAAGAATATTTAAGACATATCCCTTCCAAATGGTTACCGGAAATCATCCAATGGATATTTTGTAATACACAATAAGTTTGATCCACCGAACCGAACCGAACCGAAACCGTGGTTCAGTTAGCTCAGTAAACCATGTAATGAACCGAACCTGGAGCTTAATAACTGCAGAAGCCATCAAACCAAACCAGTTCTTACATCTCAGCGGCTTCCAACCCTGCTCTTCACATACAAAGGTAGATGTCGGTCTAGCAGACTATCCTCGAAACTAGTGACAAAGTGAGTGAGGGTGTGATATGCGAGAGAAGGTGGTGGCCTTTCACTTTCATTCACGGAAGATCCATTTATTTGGTGACAAAGGAATACAAAGGGATGAGAGCCCACATCTTTAACTCTTTACTCGTTGAATTACCATCATCGGCCCCTGCGATTCCTGCTGCTTACACTTGCAGTTATCTCCCTTTCGACCCATTTCGAGTGAACTTTTGCCATTTCTCTTTTGTATTGTCTGCAGAACGGTTTCCATTCCACAAATAGGCAATTTCTCAATTTCCTCTGTCATTCCAGATAGCTGCACTTGCCAATTGCCGTTCACTATGTGAGCCAGTCGCATTGGAGGATTGGACCGAGCGTTAAAGCCACACAAGAGTCAATTATACAGGAAATGTTGAAGCACGCCTCAAATGCGAGCAGTGCCGGTGCCGCTGTCCCTGCCGCTGCTGCCACTGTCAATGGGCAGCTGCTGCGACCGGCCGCTAGCGCCGGCAGCATTGGCAACAACAACAACAGCAACAACAATGGCAGCAATGGCAGCGGCAATAACACACCCTCCGCTCCAACGGTCACAGCAACAGCCACAGCAACAGCAGCGGCAGCGGCAGCAACCACCACCGGTGGTGGCCCAGTGCCCATACCCGTTCCAGTTAGCTCCGCGAAGGGTACTTCCCCTACGCCCGCAGCAGCTGCCGTGGCCAGCACCGCACGCAACATTCACCTGCGACCGCCTCAGCCACAGCCGCTCAATATCTCTGCCCTGAACACCCTGAACGCCTCCACCTGCAGCACTCTGTACAATGGCGGCGGACGGGTGGCCAATGGCAATGCCTCCACACTTTTGAACATTGCCACGCCAGTCACTCCACTGAAGCCATTGACTCCGCTGTCGCCACTGACGCCCTTGACGCCAAATGGACACTGCAATGGCACTGGCAACGGGAGTCTGCATCATCATACCTACACCAATCAGCACATGCTGGCCAGCAGCCAACAACAGCAGCTCCAGCAGCAGCAGCAGCAGCAGCAGACGTCGCTGTCGCACCATCATCCGCATCAGCAACTGCATCACAGCTACAGCAACTGCAATAATCTCACAGCCAATCCTGTCCTGCAAAAGGTACAGAAACATGGGCCCAGTCCACGGGAGGCCTTGAACAGTCTGGGCCTGCTGTGTCTAGGTAAGGATTTTCAGTCAGATTCGGTCGTATCCCCAGCTATTAATCCTTTCCGTTCCACTAGTTTCTCTACTGCTGGCGCTGCTCTCACTGATCTTTCTGCTCAAGATCTCGCCCAACAGTCGCGAGGACGCTCTGACCCGTACCATGAGCAGCGAAGATTTCATCATTGTGTACGACGTGACACTGGCCTTGTGTGCCCTGTCGCTGTCCCTGAATCTCTGTTGCCTGCTGGTGTGCGCCATACAGTTCCTGTTCGCCGTCAAGCTCCGCTCGCCCATGTTCGATGGCAGGGACAACAGGTACCTGGAGAAGTCCAGTGCCAGCCGTACGTGCGCGGTGAGCGGCTTCTTCATCTCCATACCAGTGTTCCTCACCGGCATCATTTTGTACACCTTCAACCACTTCCATTCGACGCCGGCCATCATCACCAGCGTGCTGATTGGCCTGGGCATTGTCTTCTGCGGCGTGGCCATGGTGCACAATGTGTTTGTGTGGCAGAAGGAGAAGACGATCAGCTATAGAAGTGCCCCGCTGGTGACGCCGCTGAGCATGTCCCTGCTGGCGGCAGCGAACCAATTGCCACTGACGCCGCCGGTGCAGTTCCTAAGTCCAATTTCGGCGCCGGCACTGCAAGCGCCGGCCATGCATTTGTATCAGGGTGGTGGCCAGCCCATTTCGGTGACACCCGTCTCACCCAATCACTCGCACGGCAGCTTCAATCCCCTGCTCTGTCCCGGCAACAATAATCTGGGCGGAGGCGGAGGTGCCATCAATTCGTCATTCCTGGTGCGCCCCGCAACTGCCACACCGCCGACACCCAAGCCCAGCAGCTGCCTGTTGGGTCGCGAGGCCAGCGGTTCCGTTAGTCCCGGCATTCCGACGACGCTGGACATGAGCAACATGACCATCTCGCTCCATGAGCTGTCCACGCTTGTCTAGGCGAGCCTAAGTATTAAGTGTTTATCTGTAACCACCGACAACCACCGTTCCGGCCTACTTGCCCTAGTTGCATATTCCATAAGCTGTAATCCTGTTGTATATAATCTGTGTGTAAATATTGTTTTCCGAGACTATCGACTGTACCTTATAATAATTACCAACTATTTTTTTTCAATCTCCCGAAAGGGGAAAAATCGAAGTGATCGAATCGAACACAAATTGTATTTGACCTGCCAATTATACAATTCTTTAGAAGAACTGACTAGCATGGGTCCCAGTGAAGGGTCAATAACCGCTGACTTTGCAAAATTTGAATAAACGATATTTTTTCGACTATTCAAGCGTTTTATTTGTGACTAACAGGATTGGTGTTATTTCTTGTTCTTGATAGTATCAAGAGCTCGCAAGTTACTCTCAACACTTTCCTAGTGTCGGCAAAAAACAGTTACGGTTACGGACACAACGAAAAGAGGGAGCGACAGACACCTTCAGTTCTGTTTTTGCTTAAATCTGTTTTGCTCAGAGCAGACACACTTTTTCGTTTCTGTTTCTCTCGTGTCTTTCACTGACCGTTTTGCCGAGAGCAAACTTCCAAAGTGTTTTTTGCGTATGTATGAGTGGTTGTGTGCTTCTGTCACTGGTTGGTTGGAAAACACGTAACAGAAAACAAGGGAGGCGAGAGAAAAAGTGTTTCGCTCAGTGAGAAACAGTTTGTGCTGCGTTTGTTTCTGTTTTGTTCTGAGGCTAATCGCATTGAACAATGTGTTAACAGTTATTTGCGAGCTATATCAAGTTGATACTTCAAGTAGTCCAGCTTCGATTTCCTATTACTAAGAATTTTGTCCAAACTTGAAAACATGGAGGAGCGTTAACTTCGGCTCGGCGGAAGTTTGTATACCCTTGCAGCACGTTTTTCTAGTTCAGAACAAAAAAGAAACAAAGAACTTTGTACATGAATTAAGTACAAACGCGGTCAATAATACGGTAAGCACGAAAATACTTGATTTGAGTGCAAAATTCTAATATCAAGTACGATTTTTTCAATCCCTGTTTTGGGATAAATTAAGCGTGTTTTGAATTATTTGAATACCCCTGTAAGCATACTTAGAGCTTATAGTGGCCTCAAATGATGCCCGATTATTTCCCAAACGAAGTTCTTGCACTATACATATCAAAACAAGAAAGAAAGTCGGTCAAGCCCGACTATAACATACTCTGTACCAAGAAATTTTGTCTTTTGATCATAACTCGAAAACCGTTCATCCGATCTTCTTCATTCCTTTGGCGGATCGATAAGTTATTCTAATAACTAAATATGTCCAGAAGGAACAAGCCATCTATCTTCAAAACTGTGGGAGATATGATGTTTTTTCTAAATTGCGGGGGCGGGAGGGGGCGTGGCAAAAATTGAAAATAAACTTGATCTGCTTGCAGACATAAGAAGCATATGTCCCATACACGTCAAACCTCTATCTCTTACCATCTCTGAGATCTGTGCGTTCATACGGACAGACAGACAGACGGACAGACGGACATGGCTATATCGACTCGGCTGTTGATGCTGATCAAGAATATATATACTTTATGGGGTCGGAGATGCTTCCTTCTGGATGTTACATACTTTTGCACAAACTTATAATACTCTATGTACCTACGGTACAGAGTATAATGAATGCTTGTCTGTCTGCAAGTGCCTTATGCCTGCCTAAAGCATTCATTCGATCGCGATGAAACTTTGGGAAATGGTTGATCATTTTCGAGAGCGTAAGTTAAAGTCGGCCCTGCCCGACCTCGAAATACCCGTTACTCAAGGCAATTACTGCTTAATAACCTCATGCGGCTCAGATAAGTATGCAACGTTTTTTTAACTCTGCCATTTACTACCCAATGTAAGATTGTATCTGCAAATCTGAGCTCGATAGCTTACAAATTGTAGGAGATATTTAACATTTTATATTTCGGGGGCGGAAGGGGGCCGGGCCAAAATTTGAAACAAACTTGATCTGCCTGCAGACAATACTAGCTTACATCTAAAATTTGGTTGCTCTAGCTCGTCTAGTCTCTGAGATCTAGGTGTTCATACAGACGGACGGACGGACGGACAGACGGACATGGCTATATCGACTCGACCATTGAGAGCAGGTTCCTACGATTCTGCATTCGACTTCTGCTTTTCAATTACAGTTTTATTTTTGTGTAACTTTTTCCAATGAATTTACAAAAATGGCAACATAAACTAAAATACTCAAAGATTTAAAAAGGATCAGGGAAATGCATTTGGCGTTGAATCCAACGCGTGTGTGTTCTTATTTGCCGCATTTGTTCATTTTTTGGGTCGGCCACGTTTCTTGGGCGGCACATTGGTCTCACTGGCTGCTGCAAAAGGAGGGGAGAAAGAGGACATATGACATATGGAGATTATGCGAGGGCTTCCCATGAACTTACCCTCTGGTGTGGGAGGGTCTGTACGTTCTGAAAGCGGAGGGGATGGCATACTATCCGACTCAGAATTGGTGTTCCTGCGACGACGTGGACGCAATTCCCTTTGTGTTGGCGCTGGTTGATCACTCAAGTCCGAGGTGCGGCGCCTGGTGGTGCGACGTAAAGGCTTTGGTTGTTCAGCTACTGGTGCCACCAGTGGAGAGTCCTCGCTGGCACTTGCTTTTCGTCCGCCGCGTCTGTTTCGGATCGGGGGCGGCGTAACCGCGAGCACTGGAGTTGGCGGTTCGCTATTGCCACGCAAACTGCGACGTGGTGGGGTATTGTAAGAAGCGACCGACGGCGGCTCTGGTGCCAGGGAAGTGGAGCGCTTGGTCCGATTGGTGCGAGGTGCGGATTTCGTTGCTGCTGCCTCCGGCTCCAGGCTAAGCCGAGAGCGGGAACGAGTGAGCGGCTGTGAGTAATCGCTGCTAACGTCTAGTGAATCTTGCTCATCAATCACCTCGAGAAGATGTTTGTTCAGCAGCTGGCGACGTAGCTTGGGCGTGGATACGGGTGGAGTCGACACAGATCGGGTGGTACGACTAGGAGATGCGGCAGAAGTGCTAGGCACATCATCGCTGCGTAGTCGCCTTTTACGTAGACCAACTCCCACGGGTGGCGTATGTACAGCGGAGCTGCCGTCCTTGGAAGAGCCCCGACGCGAGCGTAGAGCGCGTGGAGTGGGCGGCTCCTCATCCTCTGAGAACGCCAAATGAAGACTCAGCTTGGAGTCATCTTCCACCTGCGTAGATACTTCCGCCACCTCCAAAGGCTCCTCCTCCGACAGAATGGGTACTGGGACTTCCTCCAGCTGAATGGGCTCATCCTCCAACTTGCGGGCCTCTTCTTCTGGTACAACGGGCTCCTCGTCCACCTGAAGGGACACTTCTTCCAGCAAGTGTTCTTCCTCAGTCTCAACTGGTTCCGACTCTAACTGCAAGGGCTTTCTCTCCCATCTCTCCTCCTCCCCTAACAGCTGTGGCTTCTTTTCCTCCTCCTCCGCCTGATCGGGCTTCTCCTGCAACAGATGGGATTCCTCTCTCTCCTCTGCTTGAGCCAGCTCCTCTTCCACTATAAGCGGCTCCTCCTCTGTTTGATTTGGCTCCTCGTCCGATTGGTCGGTTTCCTCCTCTACCTGTAGGGATCCTTCTTCCACCTGAACGTGCTCCTCTTCCATCAAAGCGTAGTCCTTTTCCGCCAGCACGAGCTCCAGCTGAACAGGTTCATCTTCCTCTGTCATAGATGGGTTCTCTAGTTCAAAAGGTTGAGGTGTCACCTCCACTTCTTGCAGAGAAATTTCCACCTCAGGACTGTTTTCCATTGCTGCTTGGTCCACCTCCATGGGCTGTTCCTCCTCTTGAGCTTCGGCCAACGTATTCTTGTGCTCACTGTAGGAGACAGTGGCCATCGAGTCACTGCTGGAGGCCTTTTCCTTCTCCTCAACTTCGCTACTATCCAGATTAATGGTCTCGGCCATTACAGAATCACTATTGGCCGTCGCCCCCAATGAGAGCGAGGCATTTGGCCCAGGAGCCGTCTCCTCGGCCTGGCATTCATCCTTAAAAGCAAACAACTCGGCACTGGAGCAGGCTGTCGTTTGCTGTGGACGGTGGACATAGCCACGCACCTCTGTTCCGTCTAAGGCGATAACACAATCGTCCTCATCCTCCACCTCATCATCCTCCTCGTCCAGGGAACCCTTAGTGGTGTCCAAATCATCCACAGTCTCCAGACTATTAGCACGGTATAGAGATCGAGGGGAGCCATCGCCGCCAGGTCCAAGTGGTGCTCGTGGACTGGAGTTCTGCGACACATTCGTGTCGCTGGGCAGGAAGGAGGTGGGTGTATGGGTAACCGAACGGGATGTGGTTATCGAGCCAGTGGACTCTACCACAATGGAATACATGGGATCATCCTGGAGGGTGGAGGGTGGGTGAAGAGGCCGCACCTCCGACGAGGACATGTCGGAGAGTTCACTGCTAAGACTATAGGTGGGCGAGGAGAGGGGTTCCTGGGCGGAGCCCAAGTTAAATGGATTGTTGTAAGCCAGTTCTGGCTGGAGCTGCTGAGCCTCCTCCTGATCCCGTTCCTCAGCTTGGTCCTCAGATTCCTGATCTAGCTGCACAAGTTCCTCCTCCTCCTCCTCCTCCACCACCTCCTCCCTTTGCTCCAGAGCTGTCACATCATAGCTGGACATACCCAGTGTGGTGTCCAGCATCTGAGGCATCTGCTCCACTCTTGGAGCTGCAGACGGCAAGGACCATGCCGGTGTCAACATTTGGCTGGGCTCCGTCTCTTCTCCAATATCGCCACAGATGGTGGTGCGCTCAGAAATTTTGACGTAGGTCTCGCTCATCTTCGAGGAGCACACGGTGGGTACAAAATCGTGCGAGGTGGTCTGAGCCATATGCATGGTGGCAAAGCTACCGAAGCCGCTGCTGCTCTCACTTCGGCCTTGGAGTAGAGAGTTTCGAGGTTGAGGACCTGTGGGCGGAGCCATGGGCACCGGCCGAGCCATAGGCTGCTCAATTTGCTGCTGTTCCTGCTCCTGCACCAGGGAGACATTTGCTGATGCTTGTGGCGACAGAAACTCTTCATCATCATCCGATTCAGAGCTAGCAGTGGGCACTGGCTGCTCAACTTGCGGCTCAATTTCCATTATGATTTCATCGGTTTCATCCTCTTCCTCCAAGGAGTCGCCTAGACCTAGCGGTATGGGGGCCATAAAACGGAAACGTTTGGAATCCGCCGAAGCGATCGGTGGAGTTTCCGCACGGGCTGGCTCCAGGCCTGGTCGACGCTTGAGAATGGTGACGGGAGTGGGACTACAAGTGCTCTTCGGTTCGAAAGTGTGTGGCTTCGACTGTAGGAAAGCGGGCGGTTGCAGGAGAGTAGATGTGCCCTCTATCTGACTCTCCTCCACCGCCTGCTGCTCTTGCTCACTTTCCATTTTGCTTTTCACGAAGCCACAAACCTCTTTAATTAGTTGTTCGCCCAGCAAACGTCGCCGTTTCTTCGGCTGCAGCATGTACTGCGATCTAGTGAGATTCACCACCTCGTCGCGTTCCTCAACCTCCCGCCTACGCTTCTCCACCGGCTGATAGGGAACGGGTCGCACTAGGCGTCGACGCTGGGGCAGCTCACTCATACCACCATACTGGGCACTCCGCAGGAAGGGCACATTGTGGCTGTTCAACAGACGTCGCTCCCGGTTCGGTTCCTCCTCGTAGCGTGTAGCCCAATGGGCACTCAGAGCCGAGCTCTGGAATATGCCACCCACCATATCGTTGGCATTCTGCTTGACCAGTTGACAGCTGAACGGTTCCGGCGATGAATTCTCCACGCAGCCACCACTTAGCTTATCCCGGATGCGGAAATAGGTGCCGGCTATCGATTGCGTCACAGGAGCCATGGTAGCTTTATACGCGGACAGTATGGTATTGGAGGCTTCATCCGACACTTGCCTCTCAGCGCCGATTTCATCCATAAATGAGACCGCCTCGATATACTTGGACTTTTGCAGCAACAGAATCAACTGAACGCATTCGGTGTGCCGGGACTTGCACTGCCGGAGCAAACGATAAACCATCTGCTCCTCCTGCTCACGCAGACAGAGCTCGGCGAGGACCTTAAACTTGCCCTCATCGATGCAATGACGAAAGAAATGTTCAAGGAGTGGACGACCGGTCTCATCATCATAGAGACGGGCGTGATGGAAGGCCTCGGGTATGCTCTCATTGGCCAACAGCACTCGAAGCCGCAACAATGAAGTCAATGGACCAGGTGGTTGATCCACCACACGCATGGCAGGCTTAATGGCTCCAACAGTCAAGAGTACATCCAGCAGTAGGTTCATTTGCCAATCCGTGTAATGATTTATCTTCGAGCGAACGTCGTACAGCTCGTTAATGGATTGCTGTACGAGGAAGAAGATTGAATGGGATTGATTAAACACTGCATGAAAATCCTTTTTTGAAAGGTAGTATCATTAGGCGCAAGGAGAACCAAATGCATTCAAGTTAGTTATATTTCACTCAATGAACTACCTAACAGACTAGCTGCAATCCAAGCTTTCCCTCTTCATCTTAATCAAATAGTTCTAGGAGATCCTATGCCAAAAGCAAAACCCTTGGCAAAACCCACATCGATTTTATCTCTAATGCTTACCCAATAATCACCGCGATCCAGAAACCAAAATGATTTCACCGATTTCACAAGCTGCTCACTGACGCTGAACGAAACCTGGAACTGTTTGCTTAACGGCGTCCTCACTTGTCCCCTCTCTTGGCCCAAGTCCAGCAATAGGTACAATATAAGCTCATGTTTCTGTTCCAACGGAGCATCGGGAGATAGCATCACATGCATGATGGCTTGCAGTGATGAGGGCGGATATGTATCTATGTGGTCGTTCATTGAACTTTGCTGAAGTAGAGAATCGATGTAGAGTCTCTCTCGCTTGCCGCGCCGCTCAACATAGTCTCGTCTCAGCCTGACGAGTTGCGAGACTCGTCCCTGCTCCTCCTGCTGCAATTGCACTCCCTCGGGCAATAATCCTCGCTCGATAAACCAATAGAGCACTCGCTGATATTCATAG
This sequence comes from Lordiphosa fenestrarum, assembly GCA_035044985.1. Taxonomy (NCBI): domain Eukaryota; kingdom Metazoa; phylum Arthropoda; class Insecta; order Diptera; family Drosophilidae; genus Lordiphosa; species Lordiphosa fenestrarum. Next base: position 246,065 of record JAWNNO010002553.1, on the reverse strand, counting down.
ACCGTTTTCAGGGCTTGCTCATTGACCTCATACTCTTGCAGCACTGAGGGTGCAAGCAGGCGTTTGCCCTGCTCCAGGATGTATGATTGCAATTTTAGCAATTCCCGCAGCTGTCCGGACAGTAGGTTGAACTCTTTTCGCTCGCGCTCGTCCAAGGAATAGCCATTGTATTCGAAGATGCCCTGGCAAAGCTCAGAGCAACGTGATTTGATGCGATTGGCCCGCTTTACTATCCAGTTGGTAAGAGTGGACAGCGAGAGTTCAGTGGGATTGAGCATATTGCAGAGGAAACTGCCATCTAACCAACTTCTGGCACAATCGTTGAGTAATGCTATGCAATTGTGCTCCAATGCCACAGAAAGAATCAGCTCATACATGGCCATCTAGAGAGAGAGAAGGAGGGATGAAAGGAGTGGGACGGATAGGCAATTTTGGTCCCTTACCCTGGAGAAGGCGGCATTAGCGTTCAGCTCGCAGAATTGTGGAATAAGGCGCAGTCTTATGATCGTCTCGTGACAGGTCTGCGGATGCAAAAACAAAGTGGCCTTCTCCTGGCGCAGAGCATTGAGGAACCGATGCTGTACACCATCATGGGCATATATCCGGTTGCCTTTGGCCGTCAACAATGAGCAATCTGGACGGAAGATATAAGGAATTAACTATCGAAGTTGGGGAAACTTTTACCACGTGTCCATTACCAAAGGTCAAAGAGTCAGGATAAAAATGTTCATCACAACGCTGCAGGGAGGTGAAGTGCAATATGGTACTGGCTTTCAGCTGCAATGCCAATCCCTTCTGCAGTCCACTCAGCACATAGCTGGCCAAAAAATTTGTAGAATGGTGTGGGTGTGCCGTAAAGGGCATTTCGTCCTTGTACCATTGATTGATATCAAACAGGACTAGCTTGTTTTTCTTTTCCGTGTGCGAGTACCAGCTGAGAATGGCCAGCAGGGTCCCATCGTCGCCGGCAAAGGAAAATGTGGAGACGGTGGTGCAGCATATATCAGAGCAAGCGCCATCATCCAACAGTAAACGGGTGCGCTCAGAGGTGGAGTGAAATTGCTAAGAAAAGATGGAGATTACATACTAGACGTGATTTAATAGGCACAGAGATTCTACCTCGAAATGGAACCTTTCGCTATCTGGTTCCACAAAGGAGCGTCTGAAGTTGACGTCATGCAGCAGGACCATTAATCTCTCGCTGCTCTGGTACATGGCACAGAGATAGAAGCAGGGCTTGGGATCATCAGGCGGAATAATGCAGCAGAGGCGGTTCACCGAGGCGGACGAGCGGAAGTGTTCGTCATTTGGTGGACGAAGCATAGATGTCACTCGAAATGCAGCCAGATCATAGAGAATAATGCGTCCGTCCTCTAGTCCAGCAGCAAAGCCAGAAATAAAGTCAATGCCGACCAGACTGCGAATGCCGCTACGAACCACTATAAAATAGAAGTGGAATTGGTCACAAAACAGAAGATATAAGCCCAAGATAAAGCTCACCATCCACCTCCACCGCCAAATGGACATCGTCCTGCCGACATTCCTCCAGCAGGCTGACAATGCGATTTATGGAGCCTTCGCTGGAGAAGCGTTTCATATCCACCATGGGAATTTCCGCCTCCGGACGACGTATGTTCCGACTTCTTGTCTCCACCAAGTGTCGAAAATTTATATCCAGGAGCAATATAGTGCCCTCGTCTGAGCCTACCGCCAAACAACCATCAAATTGACGCAAATATGTTCTACTGCACACCTGAAAGTCCAAGAAAGACAAAGTGCTGACATAGATTCCATCCATATTAATACAACGTAACACTTGGTTGTAGGTGGAAGAATAGATGGCCAAGTGGGTCTTGGCACGCAGACAGTCCTGCGGCCTACGTTCACCGCCGCTCCAGGTCTCCAGGCACACCACCAGCATGGGAATGGAGGACTGGCCAGGAAACAGCTCCTCCACACACCGAATGCTGCATCGTTGATTCTCCTGGGTCAACTCACTCCAGAAGGTGTAGCGCGAAATGCGGTCACCCGTTTCCAGTGAACAGATGAGCAAAGTTGCATCCACCGAGTACTGACGCGTTATCCAGCCCCATTTGCCGCCATATATTATGCCTCCGTGGTAAGGAGCTGAAATGGGACAAGATTGCAGCAGCAGAATCTAGCGGGAGAGGCTTATGCTTACAGTTATCATCAAGCTGTGGCTCCTGGCCAAAGCCCGGCACCGCGCGCTCAGGAAATGTTGTTGTTCTGCTACCGTCCAATTCAATCTCATACCACTTCATGACTTGTTCTAAGTCTCCGCTTGCTAACTGTCAGAATCGTTGTGTATTACTTGTTGCTGGTTAAAAAGTTAAATTGTTTTTATTAATTTGGTTACTTCATTTAATTTTCCTCGTTTAGACATTTCAACACACACAAGCCGGCTGCTGATGCAGAAAGTGTTGATAAACGCATTTTTTTTTGACTTATCTCTGTCCTAGCGATGGGGATTAGTCGTGACCAAAAAGAATATCGATATCGAAGTTGATTTCGTAAAATCACTAAGGAATTTTATCATAAATGCTTTGGTTTTGGCCTTAACTGTCTTATTTCTTAAAAATAATTGATATTTATTTCTATAGGTGTCTTATTTACCGTCTTGTTTTTCGATTCCTAGTATAACAATGGCAGCTGAAGAACTGAGTCTTCGCCCGGTTTTTTCATTTTCATTTGATCATTTTCGTTGATGTGCTTGGTGGTAAGAGCTTACAAAGAATATTTTGATTACTAGAAAATAATTTTTCATATAATAAATGACAGTTAAGGCGAAAACAATCTGTTTTTTAAATCTGAAATTCTACTTTAATCTTAATGATATATGTATAAAAATGTAAGTTCCTAACTTTCCATTTGTAGTTGATGACAACAAAGAAAGTCTTATTAAGAAAATCATTCAGTTTTCAATGCTAGCCCAATAGTGGTAATTGAAATTAACGGCGCTATGTTACCAACAAACTGTTCTTGAATATTGCGCCCATCATTAGTTTTGTGTTTTAAAAATTCGGCATAGACAAAGCTAGCCTTGCACTCTGCTTCATTTTATTTATTACTCTGAGCGTGCATATTTCCTAGTTATAACTATTCGAACGTTTATATTATACATTATACATAATTATTTAAATTTTTTCGGCATTTGTGAAACTCAAGAACTGGCGATAAAATAGCTAAACTGGCAGCACTGCTGTCCACTTCTTAAGCTAACCCATCGATATACATATCGATAAACAGCGAATTCTATTTGCACATTGTTCTGGCACCCCCCCCTCACATAGCCGGAAAAGCCATTTCGCAAAGAAGAAGGCTATCCCTAAATGTTTCAACTCAAACATCATTTGCCACTCACTTGAATGCAATACAATAATCCGGGGGCGAGAGATAAAGATAAGCGGCTTAAGTGTAAATAGTTAACATTTTTCAAGCAGCGAAGGCGCCAACAACAACGGTGCACACACAGTGACAGTGGACACACACACACACACACACGGACAGACAGAAGCACGCTCACAGCAAAGAATCGAAACGTTGGCTGTTGGAAGAGTGGAGCATTGCAGCAGCATCAGCAAAAAGTTAATTCGAAGGGTAAGAGGCACAAGCAACTTGAAACTGGAAGCATTTTGAAGACTTCCCTCTTTGCAGAGTGCGCCATGTCCCAGCTTGGAGGTACTGAGGCTTTGGCTGCCGAGCTGGCCAAAGCTGTGGAGCTAATTATGCATCCCATGACCCAACAGCAGGCTCGCCTGGAGGCCTACATGGCCTGCGAACGTTTCAAGGAGGAGTCGCCGCTTTGTGCCCAAGTGGGCCTTTATCTTTCCAATTCGCCGCAGTTCAGCCAGAAGGTGCATCACTTTGGTCTCCAACTGATCGAGTACACCATCAAGTTCAAATGGAATCAGATCACACACGAGGAGAAGGTGTATATCAAGGATAATGCCATCAAAATGTTAAACATCGGAGTGGGTCCGGCCGAGGATCGAAGTCTGTTGCATTTAAAGGATGCCCTGTCGCGGATTATCGTGGAGATGATCAAGCGAGAGTGGCCACAGCAATGGTCGGACCTTCTGCCGGAGCTGAGTCAGGCCTGCAATCAGGGCGAGGCTCAGACGGAGCTTGTTCTGCTGGTGTTCCTGCGCCTGGTGGAGGATGTGGCTCTGCTGCAGACCATTGAATCGAATCAAAGGCGCAAGGATATGTACCAGGCGCTAAACAATAACATGAACGATATTTTCGAGTTTTTTCTGCGCCTGGTCGAGCAACACGTGACTGCATTTCGCGAGACCACCGCTAGGGGCAGCTATCAACAGGCGAATGCCCACTCCCGTGTGGTCGAGATGGTTTTGCTTACACTCAGTGGCTTTGTGGAGTGGGTGAGCATACAGCACATCATGTCCAGCAATGGCAAATTGATGCATTTCCTGTGCATACTACTGAATGACCTGGCATTCCAATGCAATGCAGCCGAGTGTCTGGGATTGATCACCAATCGCAAGGGTCAGGCCAAGGAGAGGAAGCCGTTGATGCAACTGTATCAAGAAGAACCGATGAAATATATCTATACCGCCTGTCACCTGCCAGTTGATGCCAATTCGCCTGGGTCCATAGAGCAACAGCACACATTTCTGAAGAAATTGCTGCAAGTGCTCAATGGCCTGGTGCAGCAGTTGGTAGCCTTGTGGGGCAAGGATGAAGGTGTACAGCGCCCAGGCCAGTTGGAGATTATGCTGGAGTGTCTGCTGCATTTGGTACAACATCCCTCGCTGAGCATAGCCCATGGGGCCTCCTTGATTTGGCAATTGCTGCTGAAGCATGAACACAGCTCCAAAGACTATGCCCTGATCACGTACATTCCCAAGCTGATACACATTATTGCACCGCGCATAGTGAAATTGCCTTATCCCACAAACCCAGAGGCCGCCCAGCTGACCTCCATGAACACCGAAGCCTACATACGCCTGGAGTACGACAGCGAGGAGGAGTTCGCCTTGTACTTCTTTCGTTGCCGCACCGACTTTCTGGAGATCTTCCGCATGTCCACGCTGGTGCAACCATTAATTACCTATGGCTACTGCGAGCAGTGGCTGCAGACGCGCCTACGTCTGGCCGTGGGCGAGGTCACTAACATGTCCTGCAGTGTGCTCGATCCCATTTACATGGAATGGGATGCGTTGGTCAGTGTTCTGGATGGTGTGCTAAGTCGTATACTCATGGTCTCGGAACGTCCATCCGTTACGGGTGGCTTGCGCTTGCTCGAAGACTGCCTGAAACTGGAGGTTGCCAATCCTTTGATCTATTCGATACTGCTCTCCTGCATTTCGGCTCTGTTTGTGTTCCTCAGCATGTCCTCGTGCCAGCTGACGCCCAACAATTGTGTGGCCATGAGTGGCGTGAATCTGCTGCCCCGGGTGCTGGACAAGATCTTTCGTGCTTTGGTCCTGAAGCCGCCCAATCAACTGGAGAAGGTGCAGCTGAAGTCAGCCAAAAATCTGAGACGTCATGCGGCCTCCTTGCTGGTCAAATTGGCCCACAAATATCCACTGCTTCTGCTGCCCGTCTTCGAGCAGATCAATGGCCACGTGGAGATGCTGCTGAAGGATTCGCAGCACCATCAGCTGTGTCGTCTGGTCAGCACCACCTTGCAGGAGGCGTTGATACTGATCTCCAACCATTTTGGCGACTTCGAGCGCCAAACCCTGTTCATTGAGCACATAGTGCAGGAGAAGCGCACGGAATGGCTGCACTTCGGTGAGATAATGAAGAGTCCCCTGGATTTCCAGCACTTTGTGGGCCTGGATAAGCCGCCAATGCAACTGATTGAGAGTGATCCCTCGCTAACGAATCGTAGCCGTCTGCTGGATGCCTTGCATGTGATTCTGGGCGTGGTCAAACGTTGCACCTGGCCCGACGATCCGGACCGCGCTCAGCGGGGAGGCTTTGTCATTGGCTGCACCGAACTGGGCAATCCCATATGCCGCAATCCGGCCACCAAGCACGTGGTGCCGTTGCTCTCCCATGTGCTCACGCTGATGCGCATGTTGAATGAAATGTTCCGGCCAGAGGCTAAGACTGCCCTAGCAGAGGGCTATCGAAACATACATGGCATGCTGGAGCATGAGAAGAAGCTACTAATGGGCATCTGTGCCTTACCCGCGGATCCGCTGGATACCACCATTAAGGTGGAGCCCACGCCGTTCGAAAAAATGCAGACTTTCCTAAGCTTGCTCACCGAGGGCTGCTATCACCTGATGGGTTCAGCGGGTCCCTCGCTGGGCCGAGACTTGTATCAGCTCATAGGTCTGTCCGATGCCATCATTTCCAACGTCTTCAGCTGCCTTGACATCATTCCCGACTACCGTATGAGGCCAATCATCCGCGTATTCTTCAAGCCCTTTGTCTACTCCTGTCCGCCCAGTTTCTATGAAAGCGTATTGATCCCCCTCTTTGCCCATCTCACGCCCCTGATGTGCGAGAGGCTAACGCGGCGCTGGCTGTACATCTCCGAGCTGTACGAGAGTGGCCAGCTCAATGGCGAGGTCAATGACACCCAAGAGGTATTGGAGGACCAGCTGAATCGCACACTGACCCGCGAATATTTGGATGTGCTCAAAATAGCTTTGGTTGGCGGTCAAATCGGAGCTGATCATGTCAGCAGCACTGCCAATGTGGTGGCCATGGAGAACGAGGAGCACTCCATGGACAGTGCCCCTCAGTCACGAGCGGCCCAGTCCGCTCTCCTATCGGACATCATCTCGGACTTGGGCGGTAAACTGCTGAGGCACGAGGTCATCGGCAATTACCTGCTGATGACCCTGATTAAGGCGATTGCCTGGAACGATGGCATGTGTAATATGAAGGCGGTGAATATAGCAGCTCCCGTCATGCGTTTCCTGGCCGCCGAGCATCTGATGGACGAGAATAAGGCGGTGAGTGCGTTTACGGCCGTACTCCAGGGCATGCAGGTGCATGGCCAGCACGAGGCCAATCAATCTGGATTGATCACCCTCGGTGTGCAGTTCTATGAGCTGCTACGTCCCAAGTTCCCCATACTGAGCGAGGTGCTGCAGCACATTCCCAGCGTCAACCTGGCTGACATACAAAAGTTCGATGAGAAGATATCCGTTGCCCCGGTCAAGGGCAACAAGGTGGATCGCGCCAAGAAGGACATCTTCAAGAAGCTCACCGCTCAGTTGGTGGGGCGCAGTGTGAACCAGCTGTTCCGCCATGAAGTGCAGATGGTCAATCTGCCGCCCATGCAGACGCACAAATCGAAGACTGCAACGGCAGCTGGCGACATAATGGACAACAATCAGAATGCCAATCTCAATCAGCTGTTTAGTGGCAAGTGACAGATGGCGACGACTGAACTGAAGATTGATTGTAAATTAGCCTAAAGACGTCGCGCGGAGACACCGAAACGAATGAAGGAAAGCATCTGGAGGAGAAGTCCTGCACACTCCACCCGCCCCGCCCCGCCCCGCCCCAGTTATGTTAATTATTTATTATGTAAAATTGTACTTTTTTAAGAACTCACCCATCACCAGTTGCCCGATTAGTCCCTAATCCCCACTTCCCAGTCTTTTACTAACTTGTTACTGCTGGGCGGCGTTCGTCTTGGTTTGGATCGCATGTCCAGCTGCTTTGTTATTTTGTGGTTATATCCATAACAATACTCGAACATATTCGATCTTGTTCTTTTCCCGGTGCTTTCACCTACACACCCGCCCCCCCGTTTACACTCACACACACACACACACACACACACACCTTTTTATACATACATAGATACACTTATCAAATTGAATGAAATCGAAAAAATATTTCTGAATTTACGCTTAGGTCCCTAGTTTGTAAGCAACGAGTACGAGTTATTATTATATATTATTATATAATATATATATATACACACATTCACGCATATGGCATCCCCAAGTCTCTACCCGTCGCCATAGACACGGGCGAGGATCCGAGTATATAATATTCAAAAATTGAAATTATATTACCTATTTATATGTAACAACAACAATTTTAAACCCAGAAAATTCGAAAGAAAAAAAGCAAACAACAATCGAAATAAGCTAATTAAAACTGAACGCAACTTTAAATGTGCCATGGATTTGAGTAATTGTTATTGGGCGGGTGGATGTTCAAGATGGGGTAATTTTGATGATCAACGATCCTAACAAAAGATACTGTAAGACTGTAAACCAGAGATCTGCACGAGTGCACTGCAACTACAAGTGCACTGCATAAGTACTTGATATTTTCACACCCGAGTGTCCCAAGCACTGCAACAAAATGTATACAGTAGTATTTCTACTCGCGGCATATTTGTGGTTCGCACACGAAGTGCCAAAAACACTCGCGCCACTCGCGTTGCTTATTGCTAATACTCATACGAAAAGAGAGCTCAAAAATTTGAGTGTGGAATTATCCACCAACAATTCTGGCAACGCTCACTCACTTGAGTAATTTTTTAGCTCATGCTTGCTTCTTGTTGTATTTTTTTTTACTGCTGGCTTTGTGTGTCCGCTCTCTGATATGTCTTCGGCTTCTGTCCGTCTTTTTCCTTCCTCGGCAAATTGATCTCTAATTCACGACTCTGCGTTGACGTCGACGTCAGCAGAACCGAATTCTGTGCCCATTGTTGTTGCATTGTATGAGGTGGAGGAGGATTTGGAGGCGGAAGAAGAGGAAAAAGCAATACACAATACATACATGTATATTAGTAGTGTGTGAGCTGAGAGCACGGAGTATTTTGCGTATTCCTCTTCACTCTCTGAGTAAAATTAGTATGTATACTGCAAAGTGCGAGTGCGTCCGCTACCTCAAAGACGAAAGCAACATGCAGTGTCGCTCAAAGCAGAGACAATCAAATTTGACATCCGCTCAAAACAGACACCAGTCACTGAAGTACTAGTACGAAAATGAGTGAGTATATCATTTGACTACACATTTTGAGTGTCGAGTGGTACTGCGTACGCTTTTTCAGCGAGTGTACTCGAGACAAGAAAACAGGCACTCGTGCAGATCTCTGCTGTAAACCTTATGAAATTCCGTTGGGCTTCACCGAGCGTGTTTAGGCCAATATTTTTCCTTAGTTCAAATTATTTGGCTACGATCTACGATTGGAAAAATTCTGTAAAAAAGGGTGAATTTTTAAGAGCTATAGGAAAGTTTTTCCAAAATAAAAAACATAAAATTCAGAAAAATGCATGAAATCTTTATTTGAATCGATAGTACGGTCCATATAATTAAATGTTTGAAGATTATTTCATGCAAATGTTGACCGTGGCATACTCTTTCTCACCAATAAATGCTTCAATGTTGTCTTCCAATGCGTCAATTGAAGCGGGGTTGTCTGTATAGACATGAGCTTTAACATAGCCCCCCAAGAAATAGTCTAAAGGCGTTAAATCGCACGATCTAGGCGGCCAATTGGCCGGTCCCGAACGTGAAATGAAATGTTCAGAGAACTCGCCTCTCAATAAGTCCATTGTTTCGCGTGCTGTGTGGCATGTAGCACCGTCTTGTTGAAACCACATGTCATGCAAGTCAAGCTCTTGCATTTTGGGCAACAACAAGTTGGATATCATCTCACGGTAGCGCTCACCATTCACAGTTTGGTTACGATTCGCATCATTTCTGAAGAAGTACGGTCCAATGATGCCACCAGCCCATAAACTGCAACAAACTGTGACTTTTTGTGGCTGCATCGGTAGCTCTTGCAATGCTTCTGGCTGATATTCACTCCAAAATCGACAATTCTGCTTATTTACGTACCCATTGACCCAAAAATGAGCTTCGTCGCTGAACACAATTTTTCGGTAAAAAAGTGGACTAAGCGGCGCAGTCACGGTCAACATTTGCATGAAATAATCTTCAAACATTAAATTATATGGACGTACTATCGATTCAAATAAAGATTTCATGCATTTTTCTGAATTTTATGTTTTTTTTTTTTGAAAAACTTCACACTTTATTTGAAAATGTTCGAATTTGCTGATTTTTGGTCAGAAAATGTATCTTGTTAGAAGATTTGTTTGCTACTGCAGTTGCAGCGAACTTTCTTGTGCTCTTAACTCGTCTCCCTTTTCTTTCGATCTGTACCCAATCCTTTGGCGGATCAACAAATAGTTTTCATTTCGAAATATAAAATGTCCAAGGAGTTACGACCGTTCGCTCTATTAAACAGTTGGAGATATGGTTTAAGGATTTTGGATTTGATTCAAAAAACTCTTTATTTGAGTTGATAAAACGATCTGAATGATTTCAGTTAAGTGTTGACCACAGCTACACCTCGAATGTTTCATACGCTGGGTCCAATTTTGGCATACTCTCTCCAAGATATCGGCCGGTATGTTATGAATAAATACTTTAATACTGGCTTCCGTCATATCGCTTGATCTAGGCTGCAAATTGACCGGCCCCAAACGGGAAAATAGTCCTGACAGAACTTCCTCGTTTGTAAGTCGATTCGCGGTTAAATTACAGACCAAACTGAACATGTTTGACAGTAACATGTGACGGCTGCCAGTGGCACCCTTTAGTTTTGGTGGCAAGTATTAATTACAAAAAAAATTTAAAAAACAAAAAAAAAACGAATATCCATTTGTCAGGATATTTTCAGATGGACAGCAGCAAGCATGGATTTCTTCGGGTTGTCCCAACATGAAGCACAGACGTTTATTTTGTATAATTCATAAATAATTCCTATACATGCGGCTAATATACATATTTCGCTCCTGCAACTTAAAAGTCTACAACCGTCCTTCACTCTATGAGCCAGCGTGTCGGTTATCGCAGAGATTACTCCAGTCCGGTACATGCTCATTCTTTAGGTACGCCTCCTTGGCCAGGGAGCGCGTCTGTACCAGATCTGTGGCTCCGCACAAGGCGCCACCCAGCCAGGAGGTGAAATTCTGTTTGCCAATGGACTGAAAGAACTTAAATTCCAACTCGCCATGGAAACGCTCTTTGTAGTAGGGATCATGGGCCAGCAGATGTTGCAGTTCCTGCTTGAGACGCGGCTGTAGGCCCATCACCATTGAACCACCACCTATGAGAAAGATGCCCTCAACTAAAGCTTTTCTCACATCCATTGAGCAATCGAGTATGGAGCGCAAAATCAGATGGGGCAGACTGTCCCGTTCGTTGCTCTGCTCAAACATCAGCTCATAGACAGTCTCCCTTAGCAGGCCGGGCACTTGGATGACGGCATGGCTGTCACAGACGGCATAATCCACGCTGGGAGGAGGTTTGGGCAGAGTGTTTTCGTCACCACCCAGAGCCCGAGCCTGGGCACGCTCAAAAGTGGTGACAAAGCAGGTGCGCACTTTGATGTCTTCAAGCACGCTCTCCGTCAACACCGATTCCTTGACGCCTGTCTCCAGAAGCTGCCTTTTAATTTCCTCATGTATTGCCCTACCGCCATAGCTCTGATCCTTGAAGGCAGACATTATCTGCACTCCACTAAAGACAGGCATTAGGCTAGTCTCACAGTAACCAATATCCACCACCACAGCTGTGGGCACAGCCAGCGTGGATAAAGCTATCAGATGTGCGGGCACAAACAACACCGAGGAGACATCGAAGTGCACGAACAGCACGCGGGCCAGGGTCTCGCGTATTACGGTCTGACCAAACACATTCTCTACCACCACAAATTTGCGCTCCTTGGGACTGATCAGCAAGTGCTTAAAGAATATCATTTGCAGGAAGTCCACAATCTGATCGTGAAGCTCTTCGATTCTGGAGTAGTCAAAGAGTCGCTTGGTTTGCCCAGTGGTGGTCAGTACCACTTCTGTGGGAATAATCTTACGAGGATGCGCCTCGGCCGCAAAACCAAGCCTGGTGGAAAGAAATCGAACATGAGCGATGATATCACCTGGGCAGGTCGATTCCAGCAATATGGGAACTAGTACTCACTTGGTATAGGCATTGCCTATGTCCAAAACAATGGGCGGCTTCTCTTGCATCACACTCTCATACAGTGGCATCTTCAATTAAGGCTTTATTATATTGGAAAAATAAAAATAATAACAAATCCAAGTAAAAAGAGGCTGAGCTGTTTGGCTTAGAGCTGGCCCTGCAAATATATCACAATCGATAATTGTTTACGTTGTGAGAGCAGAAACATCGCCAACCGGTAAACTCGCATCGAATGCATATCGATAACTGCTGTTAACTGTTGACAGGCTAGAGCTCTGTTATACCGTGCATTTATCTATTTGATATATTGCTAAAATATTGTGGTTGTTAAATTAAATTTAAATTTATGTAAGAAAGACTTCCCTTTGTGGCTTTAATATTAGACAAAATTTGATAAATATTGTCTAATCGAAAATACATATTTTTTACCGATTTTCATTTGGATACCAGAAGGATCTTCGCATAACATCGTCTGCAGCATGGCTGAAATACACTAGCGGTTATGAAAACTGGCTTTTTCGAAGAACATCTTCTGTACTGTCAACTGGGCGAATGAGAAGGAATCGAGTACTTTTACCTACAGGGCTATTAGCATCCAATCGATCTAGTACCGGAATAGCTTCTTAAGTTTTGCAAACAACAACAAGAAGCTGGAACAATGGCGTCAATCTTCGTTTAGAGGGAGATGGCTGGTTACGCTTGGCATTTCTTGGTTCATGTTGTAAGCCATTAACTGGTAGAGTTAACAATTGCATTGGCTCGTTATGTTTGCTTAACTGCATCCAGTTTTATGGAATATTCATACTCTTTAGGCTTAAACGACGCCAATAGGGTTTAATTAAATAAATTAACCAAATCTTCCTTCTTCTCCGGGTGATACCTTTTCGTTTATTTTCTTTTGTGTAGCAAACTTATAGCTTAAGGATATTATATAGGGCAGGGGGGCATCCACATCCGTTCCTCTAAAATAAACAGAAGCGTTTACTGTATTGTTTTGATCCGGATCCAGACCCAGCAGCATATATATTTAGAACTAGAACACACAAACCTAATTGTTCTGCGGCTTGGACCATTCGACGCTCAAGATTAAATGATCGTAGCCGTGTCCGTTCAGAATCTCAATGGCTGCCGCCGCATCCTTGCGCTGCTTGAAATGCACATAGGCAAATCCCTTGCACAGGCCGGTGTTCTTGTCGCGGGCCAGGTACATCTTGCTTTGGGGGCCAATTTTCTTCACCAGTTCCTCCAAATCGGCCTCGGTCATCGACTCCGACAGATTGGAGATGCGAATGGCGGCCGTATCATCCCGTCCGCGCATGCCCATGCCCCCCTTTTGGCTGTCTTTGAGGAATGGAGGCACATATTTGCCGGATTTGGGCGCATCCACGGCCGCTGATGCGGCAGCAGCTGCCTTCTTCTCCATGAGATTGGTATCCATGGCAGTGCCCTTGTACGGGCAATTGACGGACCAATGCTCACCATTGCAAATACGGCACTTGGCGATGTTTTTGGAGGGATCCAGCAACGGATCGTTGGTTTTCTCGTCCTCCTTGGAGTTGAGGAACTGCATGATTATCTCCTCAGACACCATGGTGGTCTGCGAGTTGGGGCCGGGCTTGTCATTCTTGGAATCACCAAATTTTGTCCAAGTGCGGCGCTTAGCCACCGTCTTGGGCACCACCTGCTTGGAGATTTTGTAAGTGCGTACCACCTTGGTCTTCTTGTCGTCCTTGTTGTATTTGTATTCGGTTACATATTTATGGCCATTCTCCACGGTTTCGGTGGTTGGCGGCAGGCCGCCATAGTCCAGCTCCACCTCATCGGCCCAGGAGGATTTGATCGTTTCGACGCCCGGCATATCTGCAAAGTGATGCAACTGAATCACTGGACACTTGGGAAGTGTTTAACACTAAATTCACCTTGCTTTTCCAACCAAATCGGCAATTAATTAATGAAATTTACCAAAATTTCGCCACGAGGTACGGTGCGCATAGATGTGCAATCTAAGGATGGCAAAATGAGTTCGATGACAAGCTCATTTTTCATCGATAGTTCAGTGGCGTTTATTGTGAATGCATTATCGGGATCTGTGTGTGTGCAACATATCGAGAGCTATGCTGATCCTTCAAATTTTAGATCAAAGATGATGAATAACTCATATACTTATGTTAGTCCTTCAGTTCGTTAATAGCTTCGTGGGCAAGTACGAGTGCTAAATTAATTTATCGATAGTTTTGCAGCTGTATCAGCTCTAGCACGATGACACACACTGGCATAGGCTCACTTACTCACACACACACACACATGCAAGGCCAAAAAGGGAATTAGTGCAACAAACAAATTCAAATTGGCCGTGTTTTTTTGAACCAACCCCCACACGTCTATGCCTTAAATTTAACTAAAACCCACCTGTCAAAGCAACGGTGCACACAGACGAAATTGCAACATTGGGATCGGGAATCACAACTAGCCCAGCAGCAAGGCAGCCCACATCTGACCTGTGACCAGAGAGAGTGAAACCGTAAAATATGGTCAAGCTGTTCGCACTGAGCATCTTCCACAAAGGTGCCAGCGAAGCTCGTTTGCTGAAGTCAGCATCCGACTTGCAGTCCTTCTCCTTTTTCCAACGTGGCACTGTCAATGAGTTCATGACGTGAGTATTTTCCTTTTTATGGCGACGGCGCAAATCGGCAGCCCCTCCCCACCGCCCCTTCTAACGTTTTTTCGTTTCAAAGACAGCTTTGCCGCAAAGACCATTGTGGAGCGCACACAACCCGCACTGAGGCAGTCCGTGAAACAGGACGCTTACATGTGCCATGTCTATGTGCGGGCCGATAATCTGGCCTGTGTGCTCATTGCCGATCACGAGTATCCGCATCGAGTGGCCCACACACTGATCACCAAGATACTCGACGACTTCACGGCCAAAGTTTCGGCGGACCAATGGCCGAATGGTACGGAGGCCACCATAGCTTTCGAGGGCTTGGCCGCATTTTTAGCCAAATATCAGGATCCCGTGGAGGCGGATCCGTTGACCAAAATGCAAAATGATTTGGACGAGACAAAAATCATACTCAAGAGCACCATTGAGGCGGTACTGGAGCGTGGAGAGAAGCTGGACGATATGATCATCAAATCGGAGAAACTCTCCATACAGAGCAAGGCCTTCTACAAGACGGCGAAAAATACCAATTCGTGCTGCAGCTTCACCTAAGCTCGAGCGGGGCGAATGCGGCCAGACATAGGAACAGAAACACCACAACTAACCACAAAGCAGCAACACAAGGAATCACATATAAGATCGAGAACACCAACAACCAAACAAACTGAACGGCAGCCTGCCACAGGAGCCGCAGCGAATGCTTTTTATAAATTAATTAGTTAATTTTATATATGTATATGAATGTACGATGTGACCCAGACCCAGGCGTACTCGGCTCTCCAGCTGGGGGCGCCGCACTGTCTACGGTCATCTAAACCACTTGTGTGTCTATGTAATGGATATGGCATTAATTAAACCAATATACATAATTACAGTTTATGAACTACAAATATGCATATATACCCAGAAATTACCCATATTGAATATTCTATTAAAATGTGTGTCTAAAGATTACCCCTGTTCGGCCCCTCCGCTCTGATTTCGCTTATGCCCTGTTATGAATGCCTTGTTATCGCCGCTTGGTATTGTTTGGAATTTGAGTGGAGGGGCAGTTGACTCATGCACACATTCTCACGTCACACGGAAACTCCAAGTCGAAATCTCTGCGTTCAATAAAGGATGAAGTATTATGTTAAATGTGATTCAACAATTCGAGTTTTTTTTGTTCTTCACAACGTATATTTCTATTATGAGGTGAGTGTTTGTACGTAGAGCGAAGCTGAGCTTCTCTCAATCTTCTGTGCTTCTAATTTTTACACAAGAGAAAAGAAAGTTTGAGAAGCTTTTTCATGGCTAGGTACTTCAAAGCTGGCGCCAATATCTAGTTTTTTAGAGAAAAACCATTTTCATTAGAAGTCCCGTAGCGGGAACGCACCCACACAGTAGGCACACACACTACCCGCTGCACCATACACAGTCATTTAATCAGCTTTCCGAAATTGATTAAAACTACATCAACAGATAACAGCAGAGTTCTTGGAAATCCGATTCGCGACTCGCCAGCCAAATGGTAGGTTTTGGTTAAAAAATATGATGGAAAAGCAACTCAGTTCCGCAGAAGCGGAACAATAGGAAGGATTAACAATTTTATGGCCCTGTCAACTGAGACTTAAACTTCAGTTTACAATTTTTTCATAATTTCGGGTTCAAACCGGTTGCAAACTATCCGAAATATTTAAGGTAATAGGAAATGTTTTCAGTTGGTCAAAATTAATGTCTGTTTTTAAGTTTTAAACATAAAAACCTTTAAGAAAACATATATAAAATCTTAAATGGTTTAAAATAATTTTGTTTATCTAGTGCTTTTTACACAAATCTTAACTTCCGAACATTTAGTTCATGGTTTATGCCTATTTTGACCCTTTTTAGGCGCGTTTTTCGGGGAATCGATTCCATTGTTTGGGCACTCTTTTTGAAGCCATCGGAAAGTACCACTCCTTAGCTTTGAAATGAACCATCCCAAACAATTTTTTATAATGGAGATATACCTCTTGTCCTCTTGGTGTCCCAGAGTATGCAATGTCATTTGCAATTGTAATACATCTAGACGTAATGGACCATTTCTAAAAACGAAGTCGTGCTTAGCACACGAAAATCATCTAAAATCACCACCAACTCTTCAATATACTGTACCTTGTTGCTTTGTTTTTTTGCACTTAAAACAAAATCGAAGAATTTAATCAATATCAGCAAATGGGGGAATCATCCATTTTCGTAGCGAGTTGATAGCCATCAGTAGAGTGTTCAGAAAGCAACAACTTCAAATTGAAAAAAATTAAGCTGATAAAAAGTTGAAATTATTTCTAAAAAAGCCAGAATTCCTGCAGCCCGCTGTTTCTTAATATTTCCCGCAATGCGGCTTCAAAAAAAAGTGCTAGAAATAATGGGAAAACGCTGATACGGCAACACTGATCAAAGGCAAGCTTAATTATTCGATTATTCGCCACTGTGCGACGTGTGGAGTAGGTCTGCGCAGGATTTGCGGGTATCAATATGTGTTTTGATATGTTCCAAAAATTACGTTGCAGTGCCTTTGCTCGTATTCTGGCCGTTATTGCTTTAATGTTCGGTTAAAACGTTTTAATTGAGTTTGGTAGAGTTGACACGTGATGGTTTCACCCGGTGGTAGCAGCTCATACCATGACAAATGGATCCCACCAAATACATATGTACCTTGACCTTGCGATCGTGCATATTGTCACAAAACGATGCAAAAATCCAACTTTTTTACACTTCAGCCAAATGACACATACAAACGTGAAATTGTCAGCATTCTTTTCCCACCAATAAATAATTTTCCTTTTTTAAACGAATGCGTTTTGAAAGAGTGAGTGTGTGTGTGTGTGTTTTCTTTGTTTATTTATTACATAGATTGAAGATATTGATTTTCTGTTTCTTGTTGCTGTAAACATACTTGTTACAATATTCCATTTTTGTTGCTCAAATATTATAATTTTTGCGCTATCATTTTTGTTTGTTTGTTGTTCTTTTAATTTTAAAGACCGTTTCCAAAAAACACTCGTGGGTGTTTGTGGCTTAATAGTTGTATATATATATGTATATATGTATGTAGGTATGTGTGTATATATAAGATAAATTGATTACAATTTATGACATTTTCATATGTGTTTTTGGCTCGCTCGCCGGAGGCTGAACTCGAAGGCGAGGCGAGGCGAACTTGCAGGCAATATTGCAAGGATGCATACATAATCCTATGTACGTGTGTAGATATACTGTTAGATAAGATTAGTGTGTGTGTGTGTGTGTGTGTTTAAATATGTATGTGTGTGTGTGTGTGTTTGTGTGCTTAAGCTCTAAACATTTGTTTAGCTTCATCAAAATTTCACATCAAGTTTGCCCCGTGTTGCATGGTTTGGTTTGGCTTTAGCTTGCTAATACATATAAATATGCAAGTATGTAGATCTAAATAAAAGAATACAGATGAAGTGTGTGTGTGTGTGTGTGTACATGTGTAATGTAAGTTCTAAATGCACGCTCGTTCGAAATGGCTAAGAATTTGCTTTTGCTAAAAATTTGCATTGATCAACACAACAAATGAAAATTTAAGAAAAATTCTTTCTCTTTTGAAATTAAACTTATAACATGTGTGTGTGTGTGTGTGTGTGTGTGTGTGTGTGTGTGTGTTTGCTTGTTATTAACTAGTTTGGATAAATTGTAGGCTTGCTTTTCAATTTCGTTTCAGTTAGTATTAGATTAGAAGATCTGCTAGACAATAATACCATCGCTTTGTTATCGTCACTAGAATCTAATGTTTTTTTTTGTTTTTTTTCTTTTGTAGCTGTATCACAATTGGGTTTTGGTTTACTTTCATTTCTCAAAAACTCATCCGAGTTTCGTTTGCGTTTTGTTTTTTGTCTTCTATGTATTTGTTTGGGCCAAAAACAAATTTTGCTTAAAACTTACAATGCTGCTGCTTTGCTTCAACTTGGTTGTTGCTGCTCCGTCCGTCCTCATCTTTCTCATCATCAAAAGCGGCTCCTAACTTTGGCGCTTAAAAGTATGCATGTCTCTGTATGTTCTCGTTTGTATATATATGTATGTATGTATGTATGCATGAATGTGTTTAATCGTTGCATTTTGGTTTTGGCACAGGGTGCGGCGGGGGGGACATTACCACCCACCACACTGTAACACGTAAATGCAAATTCATTTCATTGGCTTTCGTTTGTACACTGGTCGACAAAAGTATGCACGTCAAAGGCAGAGGTTTGGGCCTTGGAACTCTTAAAATGAATCAGTGAAGTTGGTTTGATAAGCCAGTGTGAGAGTTTAATTGCTGACATTTCTGGGAACAGCATCCGACTTAGTTGGAGTTTACACGATGAAGCAGAGTTTGTTGGTTCTTTAGTAAAACGTGCAGAATCACACTGTTTGCTTCGTCGTGTAAATCCCGACGAAGGCTGAGGTCTCACAGGTAAATAAATGAACCAAAATTTGATTTGATGGATATTTGGCTAAGTAGGCCCAAACGGGCAATTTTTCTGCCTAATCTGATTATCTAAATTCTGATAGTTTTGGTACAGGTAAAATTCGCAAATGACTTAGGATGTGCTCGTTGTGAATATCCTATCAGGTGAGGTCTCTACATCCTCCTAGGAATGGATTAAGCAGATCTGCTACTATTTTCACTTTTGCAAAAGTTCTACGACTTGGAGACCAAATTTGGTGTCACAAAACTCTAGCGAAAGTGAAAATGTTAGCATGTTAGCAATACTAGAAATTAGTGGCTTCTGATAGCTAAAAATAATTGGTATCTGATTGTTTTTATTTTTCCATTTCCATTTGAGAAACTCCGCCTTTGACCAAACTCTTTTATTGACCAGTGTAGCATCAGTCATGTCCAAAATATCGTATAGTAATTATTGAACTAGTTCTTAACTAACATCAACTAAATTAACTAGCACATATGGCTAGAGGAAAGTGAAGGATGTCTCTAATATTCTGAGAATTTTGTATTAAATGATATAAAACTGAACCAGTGTTCCCTTTTTTTTTGTTTGTATGCGTAGCTTGGACATGACTGATATATATATAGATAGAGTTATACATATTTTAATATATATATATATATAGAGATATTTTGGTCTAAAACAAAATGCTTAACCAAAGAGATTGTAAAAATTAAAGCAAAATAAACGAATTTATAAAATTATTTAAATCAACGGTAGTTTTTCTTTTCCTTTGTTCATTTCTCTTCTGGAAACGAAACGAAATGGAACAACATTTGGTTCGTTCCTTTCTCGTTTATGGGTTTCTATAGTGAGTGGTTTTTTCAAAAGTTGCATTTTTATACTTTCAAAAATATATATGTATGTAATATGCGTGTCTATGTAAGGGTTTTTTCCTTCTTCTTTTTTTACAATTTTCTTCTTTGTATTCATATGTATGTGTATACACATATAGGCGAGACCCAGCGGCAAATCAGGCTTGTCTTGTACTATATAAGAGGTTAAGGATCCAACTCTAAATTTAATTGAAGTTAAATGTTTTAAGGCGCGGCAATTATTCTCCGTGTAAAATATGTTTTTTTTTTAAGCCATAGATAAAAACCATATTTTACTTAACCTTGATGCATTTTATATGGTTTCAGACTTATTTGATCCAATTCTCAAAGTTGGCTTATATGCTGCTACTACTAACTGATCTGGCAGAACCTAATAGAGCACTAATACAAGACAAATTTAAGCATATAAACTCGCGTCAACAATATGTACATACATAGAAATCAAGACAGCTTTGTAACTGCAATTGTTGTGTGCTATGGTGAACTTATACAAGGCTCGCCCTGTACAATTTCACCACAGTTCGTTCAGTGGTGTAATTTGACATTTGTGCCGTTGGGTAACCTTAGTACGTGTAACAGAAGAGAGACTGTCGATGAAACAGAGCGAGTAAGAGAGAGAGAGAGAGAGAGCTTTTTGATTGCTTTCTTGTAGTGTTCAGTTTTCGGTACGCTTAAATTTTATCAGTTTCCTCTTTTTTTTGTGGGGAGGGGGGTTTGAAAAGGGGAGGGGGCTTCTCTGTTTGTATATGTGTCTGTGTGTGTTTGTGTGCGTGTGTCCACAACAACTTATTTCGATAAATACAATACAAATATCATCGCTCTATAGTTTTATTTCTTCAAAAAAAAGAATGTTTGCCTCCACATGTCATCCATAATACACATATGCATCTAATTAGCCATCAGACATATTCATTGTCTCATTTTAGTTTGTTTCTTTGTTTCGGTTTTTGTTTTTTTTTTAGTATGCGACAACGACAATAATACAAATACGTAACATATATGCCAGCCGTTTCTTTTTGGGCTGTGTTGAGTTACTCTTCATTTAAATTGGTTAAATGGTTTATATTAATTAGTATTTTTTATAAGTCTATCACATCATCACAATTCGGTTGCATAAAAAAAATGGCCCCGACGGGATCCCGAGGCTCCGCCATCCTGGCCGATTTTCTTCACTTAGTAACATTGTGTATACACATATACGTATAAAAAATAATAATTTACATTCTACATTCGCGTATAAATGTTTACACTAGCAGTAGAGCAGCAGCTTCTAAAAACGATTCGTAAGTAGGAAAAAAACTGATTTCTGAATCCTAAAATAGTGAGAGAGAAATTAAACAAAATACTAATAAAAACAACGTCTCATGTCTCATCCTTCATCTGCTTTGCTTATTAATGGTAAGGCCTACTTCGTACATGTGTGTATGTTTGTAAGTAGAATATACATATTTAAAAAAATAGAGTTTTTGTTTTGTTTGTTTCAAAGAGATCCATGCATTTTTTGTGTTTCTTTTTGTTGCTACACAAAAAACGAAACGTAAAAGAAAGTTGCGCCTAACAAATTTTTATTTCTATTTCCCTTGTGTCCGTTTCGGTTCCATCGTTCCATTGTTAGTTTGTACTGTATGTGAGTGTGTGTGTGTATGTTTTTCGTACTTCATCATTATTCTGTTCATTTCATTTGAGGGGGCAACAACTTTAACGTATTTTGAGAGGGGGGGGCTGGGGTGGGGTGGGGTCTGCGCGCAACAACTTTTTTTTTAGACCTGACCAACTATGTCTACACAATTCTCACAAAATCAAGAATAACAAAAATTAAACAAAATAAAACACATTTAACCCTTAGGTGAGCGTTGGGATTCAGCATTTTGTTATGCTTTATTCTGTGCATTCCTTTGAAAATGTACCAAACGAGATGTGTCTTTACGCTAACTTGTTGGCCTGGGTTGGTAGAATAGTTCGAAATGAAAACTTTTGACAAAAAAAAACCGGTTTTAAATAACAAAATTGTTGTGGAAGTAGAATTGATTTAGCAACAATTGTTGGTCGGAACAAACAAATATCGCCTTGAATTGTCTTACAGACCAACAAACGCTTGTTTTGCCTTCAAGCTGATGATATTTTGTGGTTTTCTTTCGCTTCAGCTTTATAAATGGTCGGGCATTTAGGGCGTAACGAGCCATTGTGTGCCCATTGGTGTCACAAAAAATGTACTTTTGACTAACATTTGCCTATAAATTCGCAAATGAACTTCAGACTAGCTTTGTCGGTAAATAAACGAGATTCATTCAAGTACTCAATGAATGTGCGCAGATTTTTAAATAATTAAATTGAGTGGGGCAAGCGTGAACAGAAATTGCTAGGCAGTAAACTGCCGTAGAAGTGCTTGTATGTAAGCGCGGACTGCGACTGAATCGCCGAAACTCAGTGAGGCATGACTTCGACCACAAACAATCGCCGTGAACGAAAGGGAATTGTCAAACTTTGCTCTGGACAAGCTCTGGTCCGAATATCCAGCAACCGTTATGATTAGTTATTATTTGGTAGATAGAATAGTAGCATTAATATTTGGCACACATGTTCTCATGATGTATTCAATTAGTTTATCATTGTGTACTACCTATAACTGCCGACAGGCTAATGCAGGAGTAAACAATATTTAAAGATCTACAAAGTGTTGAAGTGGTCTTTGCGTCGGTGGCGCCTTTGCACATATCACTTATTTCTGTTTATTTTTTGTTGTAACAGTAGATATAATTTTGAAATTCTTAAAGTTTATTTTAAACTTCAGCGTTGAAGTATATTATTAGTTAAATATGTAAGCTTTTAATGAATAAAATTTTCTTTGGATGTAAATTGCTAAAGACGAGATAACATTGGGTCATTTATGTATGTGTAGATGTTAAAAGCGTTGGAGTAAAATTGGCTATGCTGAATCAAGGAGGAAAGCTTTGATGAAACAAGTTATACAAGCTTTTCAAGGTTGTTCTGGTTCGAATACTGATTCAAAGTTCAACTTACAATGAATTGTAAGCCCTTAAGAGCTGTTGAGCTCAGCAGTGATACTCAATTGAGGCACTCTACCCAATCATTACAATTGAACCAGAAGACCTTACTTGATATTTGAAAATACTTTAGAGTTTATTACTTAAACCAATATACATAATAACTAAAATGGTACTATTTTGCTTGCAAATATCACGTAGTTTTTTGGCTGTTGTAAAATTGCCATTTCTAAACATATCAGTTTGGTTTTGGTTGACTTCTGTCCAAAGAAAAGATTACTAAAAGGTCACATATTAAGCTAACTATTTACAAATTCAATTTATTTATTGCTATTGCAAAACATTTTGTACAATTTCTTTTAAATCTATTCACAATACATCAGAGAAAATAACTGCCAAGGTTGTGCCAGATATGTTTGTATTGCGCGGCTCACATAAGGGTTAATGAAAAAAGCCTAGTCTCTGTCATGTTTGTAGCCAGTTACTCTGTTCTAAAGTTGGAAACATATTGAGTCCAGCTGTACTCTATTTTGAAACTTAAACTGGTTAACAAATTTTGTAAGTTTGCTTTAAACACACACAAACAAAAAATTGTGTATTTTTAAAAATGGAAACACTTTCATTTTGCATTATGTTCACTGTATTGTTAGGTGTATTATTATTTTTCGTGTGGCATTTGTTGTTGAATCTAAATTTTCGTTTTCCTCTTGTGTGTTGAAAAATTGTACTTTTTTTTATGGATGAATGTGGCGATTGTTCTTTTTTCAGATTTTCTTTTATTCTTTCTCGTTTTACTCAATTGATTTGAAATAGTTGAGAAATTTTGCATATTTTTCAGTATTTGCAAAGAACTTTTGAAAAAAACATTGTTTTTTTTTTATAATTTGAAAATATTAACCAAGAATGGTAATCAAAAAACGCATAAACTAGTCGGTTTCATACAGAACGCACATATATGTATATACGTGCATGTATGTATGTATGTATGTATGCAAGTGTATAAGGGAACTCAACCTGATTAACGTTTAATATGTGTGTGTGTGTGTGTGTGTGTGTTTTCAATTATTATTACATACTTCCTACCAAAGCAGCGCGGCCTTTTCAACGTCTTCATTATTTTGCTTCACATTTCTTTGAAAGTTTACAAATTTTTGAAATCATTCCCTAAGCTTCCTTAGAATTTTTCACATTTTTCAGTTTGTTGTTGTTGCTGTTGTTGTTGTTGTTGCTGTTATTGTTGCTGTTGTGTATTGCAAATTTCGCTTTCGTCTTGTTTGGTGTATTATTATTATTATTATTATAAGCAAACCGTTCATTTCATACCAACCAAGTTAGTGAAAAGGTTTTTTGTTTGTTTTTCAGTTTGTGTTTTTTGGACACAACGATATTTCTGATTAGTGTTTTCAGATATCTAAACACACATATACATATATGTCTGCATGTACATATACATATATATGAGGCGGAAATCACTTAAAAATTAAAGTCTGTGTGTATGTGTGTGTGTGTGTATGTGTGTTGGTGTGTGAGTTAACCAAAAAAAAAACTTAAGCTTACAGATTTTCAAAACAAAACCTCACTTAACTCTTTAAACATTCGAAGAACATGCGCAACTGTCTGTGTGGAAAAGCTTAAAACTATTTTAGCTATCTTTGAGTTGTTCTTTTTGTTGTTGTTGTTGTTACCTCAGGTTGGAGGAGGAAAACGGTGCTGTTGTTGTTGTTGATGTTGTAGTCGTTGGCAGGGGACTGGCTGTTGTTAATGCCGCCACAGTCGCTGATGTTATTATTGCTGCTGCTGCTGATGTTGCTGTTGAAGGGGGAAGAGTTTCATAAATTAGCAGATGTTGGCTTAAATAGTCAGCTAGAATGGTGTTAGTATGCTTATCTATTACAACAATGGGAATGCTTTTTTAAAAATCTATTTCAATGTCACTTTCGCACAAGTTTTGGACTAGTTTGGATATATGAATTACAATTCTTTTTCCTTTTTGAAAACATGGCTAATTATTATCAAATGTTTGGCTCCTAAAGAGCGAGGGGTATCTCAGAGAATCTGTATAAACGGGGACCCCAAGTAGTCGACTTGGCACTTATTGGAACCATTTTTTGAATAACTTTCGATGAATTTCTTAATGCTAGTTTACAAAATATTTGTAAGCAATTCGACCATGCTCTCAAGGACCTTTCTCACTTACCCCGTCATATTGTTGTTGTCGTTATCCATAGTGTTTGCCTTTTTTTTTTGCTTTTGCCCAAAGAACAGTAACAGAAGAGAAATCAAGGAGTTGAGTAAAGTGGTGGGTTTTTGGGGGGCTAAGGTGTTCGATTTTGGAAAACAGAGAGGACAATTTCTAAGTGATTAAGAAACATAATGGGAAAAGGAATTCAAATAGAGTATAAAAAACGTGTGTAACTTGTGCTCCTCTGCAAATCTTCATTATGGTTGTGTGGCCATTTTGTGTTCGTGTTGTTGTTGTTGTTGTTAAAGTTGCTGTCGTGTTGCCTCTTTAGTGCTGGCCCGCCTGCTCGATGGTAGCGCCCGGTCCAGGTCCGGCCACGGCCGGTGCAAACTGATGATGCTGGGCCGCATAGTAGGTGGCCGGCATGCTGAATTGACTGGCATACGGATTGGTGCCCGGTGCAGCGGTAGTGGTCAGCACCCCGGCTGCGTCGTACATGTAGGCCGCTCCTGGGGGGGCCGGGGCCACAGCTGCCCTTCCAGCTGCTGCAGCAGCAGCAGCTGCAGCCACAGCGGCAATGGGCGGCGAATTGGCTGGTGTGTAATGGACCAGTGGCGAGGTCACCGTTGTCGGTTGTGGAGCATACTTATCGTCCTTGGGCTTCTGCTGTTGCTGAGGCTGCTGCTGCTGGCCCGGCTGCTGCTGTTGGCCCGGTTGCTGTTGCTGCTGGGGTGGCTGCTGTTGTTGCTGCTGCTGCTGCTGCTGCTGGTAATGGGGTTGGTACTCGCGCTTGGGATACTGCTGGAAACGTGGCGGCATGCCCCCAGCTGTGGCACTCGTCGGCACAAACTGACCACGTCCACGATATGGCTGCGGCATGAAAGGACCACCCTGTTGTCCCAAATGGGGCTGAGGGCCACCATTGCCTGCTCCCCCGATACCGGCGCCGCCGGCACCGCCACCACCCTGATGACCCATTATGGCCCGCGGTCCGCCATTATTGAACGGAGCCCGTGGACGATATGTGTTGCCATTGCGCAGGCCACTACCATCCTGGCTCTGTTGATTCATGCGATTCCAGTTGCCCCCACCGCTTGCTCCATTTTGCTGATATTGATTGCCGCCAGCGGCATATTGCTGATAGCCACCGCTGCCTCCGATTCCGCGATTGTTGTTGTAGCTGTTACCGGCCTGATAGTTCAAGGGGTTGCTGCGCTGCTGGTAGACTCCATTGTGGCTACCGATGCCCGTACTACCACCACCGCCTCCACTGCTGTTCCAGCGCTTGTTGCCACGATAAGTGCCCGAGTTGGGCATGGAGCGTGCCAAGTCCAGCAAAGCCTGCGACGGCGTCTGACCCGCCTCCTCAAGCACGGAGATCAGCTCGCGTGCCTGTTTAGCATTGTCTGGGGTGAAGAATGTATAGGCTGTGCCGAGTTGCTGGCAGCGTCCAGTGCGCCCGATGCGATGCACATAATTCTCGGACGAATTGGGATAGTCGTAGTTGATCACATACTGCAAGTCCTCAACGTCCAGTCCGCGTGAGGCCACATCGGTGGCAATCAGAATGTTGGACTTGCCATTGCGGAAATCCTTGAGCACCGAGTCGCGTTCGTTTTGTGTCTTGTCGCCATGAATCGATGTGGCCACATAGCCCTCAGTGCGAATGATCTGCAGAATGTCCTCCACCTGAAAGAGAAAAGCAAGTTAACAATCTGTGGAGTTGGAAAACGAATTCAAAGTAATCCCATTCGGATGAGCCCTTTCAATAACAAGAAAGTCGGTCAAGCTCGACTATAACATACTCTGTACCAACGAAATTATACGCTCAGCATACATTTGCAGGAGCAGCTCGACCACCGTTCATCCGATCTTCCCCACTCCTTTGGCGGAATGTTGGTTAGTCAGCTCGACTCAGCTCGTCACCCTGATCAAGAATATATATAGCTTATGGGGTCGGAAATGAATATTTCTATGCGTTGCAAACTTCTGGGCCCTTTGCAAGGGTATAAAAATATCGATATATCGGTACAAAAACATCGATATATGGATATATCGATCAAATGTTGACAGCCAGCCCTAACCTAAGCTATCCTGCAGATACGCGGTGCTTGTATGCCAGTATCTGTTACAGATTCATCTGTGAAGTATACATAAAATCCTCTTCTTTCGGGGTGAGCTGTCTCTTCCTTAAACAGAACAATGATAAGTGTGAACAAGATTGACAGATAATTCAAATCGGTTTATACTAGGCTGGCTAGAAGTACGGCGTTTTAGAGATGAGGTCTTAGCTCTAATAGGAGGGAGCTCTGACAAGTATTTGGTCAATCAAAACCCCCTTAAAAAATGCGTAAACTAATCGCTTGTAAACAGTGCTTAGGATTCCCGTTCCAACCACGAAAAGAAAACAATAACAATTCTGTTAGGAAAACAACATACTGCAAATGAAACTGACTTGTTTTCACTGTGGTATTCGTAGTCGTCGGTTGTAATGTAAGCCACACTGAAAACGACTCGCCAAATAAACTTTGAGTCCGATTAGGAAACCCACCACCACATAAATTCAAGCACATACCTTGATTTTGGTCTCCACAAAGATGATGATCTTGTTTCCATTGTTGGCCGAATTGTTTGTTGTCGCCGTAATCTCCTTGAGCAGGCGCACCATGCGCTGCGGCTTCTCCATCTCACTGCAGATCTCTACAATCTGACGAATGTTGTGATTCGCCGAAAGATTCATCGAGCCAATGTTGATCTGAATGTAATCGTTAAGGAAGTCACCGGCCAATGCCTGAACCTCCTTCGGCCAGGTGGCCGACCACATGACCACCTGGCGATCGGGGCGGATCTGTTCAATAATTTTCCGGATTTGCGGCTCGAAACCCATGTCGAGCATGCGATCGGCCTCATCTAGCACCAGATAAGTGCAGCGCTGCAGATTCGTGTTGCGGTTCTCCAGGAAATCAATAAGACGTCCCGGCGTGGCAATGATCACCTCCACGCCGCGTTCCAGGTCGCGGGCCTGTGGCACTTTCGAGGAGCCACCAAAGATGCAAGTGTGTCGGATTTCTGGCTTGCACAGATGCCCGTAGTCGCGCACTACCGACTGGATTTGCTGGGCCAGCTCGCGGGTGGGGGCCAAAACCAAAGCAATGGGTCCCTCGCCGCGTAGAATGGGCGGTTGGTTGCCGATGTGCACAATGGCCGGCAGCATGTAGGCTAAGGTTTTGCCGGAGCCTGTCTGGGCGATGCCCACCAAATCTCGGCCACTTAAGGCAATGGGCCAGCCCTGGGCTTGAATGGCTGTGGGCTTAGTGAAGCCTTGCCGCTTCATCTCGTCAATGATGTGAGGTGGCAGCGAGCACTCCTCGAAATTGGCCACCGGATGTGGCAGATCGTTGCCCGAAACCGTGATTTCCAGCTCGTGACGCATCTCGGCAACGGCTTGCTCCGTCTTGTTCAGCGTATTCGAATGAATGATGTAGAAGTCCTTGTGGAAGGGCTGCAGATTCTCCCATTTGGGTTTGACCAGATTTCGACCCGGGTTCTTGGCCTTTTCGCGTTGAATTTCGGCGCGCTCCTCTTTCGAAAGCATACCCAAGGCGGCGGCACTGTAGCCTCCACCGCCACCCTGACCCGGTCCCTGGTAGCCAACGGGGCCGCCATTTCCGCCGTTGTGGGGCTTCTGGTAGCGTTGCGCATAGTTCGGGTTCTTGCCCCGGGGACCGCCCTGGAATCCACCGCCAGCTGTCGCACTACCTCCAGTGCCGAATGCGGCGCCATTCTGTACAGCATTGCCACCGCGATACGGATTACCAGTGCCGCCGGCAGCGCTCATACTGAGGCCATTCTGAATGCCATAAGCCATCACACCGTAGGGCTGGCCGAAGTGCATGCCACCAGCAGCTGCGCCTCCGTTTAGGGCAGCTCCATTGCCGGCACCCGCAAAATTGCTGCGCGGATAAAAAGGACGCTCGTGACGGGGCCCGCCGCCGGCACCGGTAGCTCCAGCGCCATTGCCATAGTAGCCGCCGCCTCCTGTGTGCTGCTGAATGCCTCCAGCATTGGGTGCATATGCTCCTGCATACATCTTGGTGACTCTCTGGAAGGAAAATGACAATTAGAAAAAATTACAGAGAGAGTGCGATGAGGCGAGCTTCTCTCTTCGCTGACTTTTATGTCAGATCATAGTTCTGAAAATTTAAACGGCATCCCAAGCCTGGGCCAACCACCCGCCCACCCACTACTCGCTCCCCACCACCAGAAAAACAAAAATCAATACAGCATCGCAAACGGCAAACTGCATGATGGGAGAGCAACCGCTGCGAGACAGCGAGCGAACAAGAGAGAGAGAGAGGGAGAGAGAGCGCACACAAGAACACGGCACTGGCACATACAAAAAAATGCATTTCGTATTTTTTTTCTCAGCCATTCAGTTTTCTTTACTTACCTGTATTTCGCTTACAATGTGAGAAACTTCTGCTGCTCTATGGGAGTGTATTGTTTTATATTCCTATGCTAAATTAGTATATTTAACTCTGATTTCGGTTTTCTTTCCTTCGATTTTTCTTTTCCTTTTTCCTCGTCGTCGTCACGCTCACGCCTCACTGTCACTGCTGCGTATGTATGTGTGTGTGTAATTTTTTTGTTGCTTCCGATATAATTAATGGCGTTTACCACTGGGTAGACTAACGTAAAAGCTAACTAAAAGTGTAGTTCGTTTAAACACTAAAGTGCTGGGTAAACTAGCGCTATAACTTTTTCTTTTACGTTTTTTTTTTACAACAAAAAAGTTTGTAGCAAGATGTGACGGTGATCAGTGTGACCGTAAGCGCCAAACGGAAAAACACTAATTCCACTAAATTACCAGTGTGCTGGGGATGTGCTAAGTAATCGATAAGCGGCAGTTCGATTAATAAAATGTCAATTTATCGTAAGATTTCGGCTTCGTTCAGCACAAAGAAAATCGGCTACATTTTTAATTCCAATTTATTTTTTATGTGATTTGACACGACACTCATTCCTGGCGCCTACCTTGGTTGTTGGGGAAGGAAACACTTCAAAAGTTTTTTCACCATTCAAAAATGTTAGTTATTCGTTCATGATATCAAGAGTATTAGAACTAATATTTTTGGACTAGGGTATGCATGAACAAGGTTTCAGCATTCAGCAATGCCATTAAAGCGGTTCCATAAATATTGAATTTGCCAACAGGATAAACCGCCATAAAAACAATATGCAATTTCCTTAAAAATCCAAGACCTCTCCCCCATTTATCCCCCAAAAACCTTCAGATCCTAAGCCCAAAACACCGTCAGATCCACAATTTTTAAGTTAGAGCCTTGTGGTTTAGTATACATCAAGCTAGGCCCAATATCTATCTACTCTGAAAAGTACAATCAGATCGGACAAAAAACACGGGAGCTATAAGCGAAATTATTGAGCTGATAGAGGCGGGGGGTGCCCATTTGTTAGTTAGGAACTAGAGCTGGTAAATAATGTTGCCTACTTTCAGCATGAACCATTAATAGCCGTTACAAAAACCGGGTATATTCAAATTCAAATGAGCAGGGTATTTGGTAGTCGGGGCACTCGACTTCAGCGCCCTTACTTGATATTGAATATTTTCCAAAAATTTTATATTCAGGCTGTGAATACACTTAAGACAATACAGGAAAATCGTGCAAAAACCAGCAGATCCTAAAAAGAATCTCAAAAATGTGTTTTTTTCCATTATACCATAAGTCATAATTTGTTTAGTTTTATTTCGTGGTTTCACTTTTAAATGGTTATTTCTAAGTAATTTTAGCTACTTTTTTTCGTTTTAGAGGGTTTTTGGTAATCAAAAGTGGGCAGCACTGAAGTCAATCAACACATTTCTTATCAGGGTCTTTACAGTGTCTGTTAAGGGATCTAGGATTTTGGAATGCAACAGTTTCCACCATATGTCCCCTGGTATTTACATGTACATAATACATTTATTACTTCTAATCACAACAACAGCAACATTTGATTAGCTGGAGGCAAGCCGCACCAGCAGTTTCCGACGATTCACATCCATGTTGTGCAGAAAGCGTTGCACCCGCTCGCTATAGAAGTCGCTTGTTTTGGCCAGATGAGCACTTTGGATGCGCTCTGCCCTTCGGAAGTCAGTCAAGTGCCCACGGTCTCGCTGATAGGCCACAATGCTGGCCAGAAAGTTCCAGATGGTGATCTGTGGCCACAAGACTTTAGTAAAGTACAGGGCCGACGTGCTGAGCTAGAGGGGGATTAGACAAAGCCAGTAGGAGTAAGCGTTTCCCGTATATAGCAAGTCTCATTTACCTGCCACATCATGAAATCGCTTAGACGGGTCTCGCCCGAAGTGCGAAACACCAAATCTGGTGGAGGCGAGTGTCTGGTATACATACACTCCTCCAGCAGGCGTTCACTAATCTCACTCGGATCGATGTCGCCCTGCCTTAGCACCGTCTCCACGGCCTGTGTTATCTCATCGCGGGATGTGTACGAGAAGGCCACGTTCAGGAAGAGCTTATCATTCCGCTCGGTCTTCAGCATGGCTGTGGCAATCAGTTTCTGCAAGTCTACCGGCAACAACTCGATATTCCCTATCACCCGTATGCGTATGCCGTGCTCATCCAAGCGTTCCGACTCGTCCAGCAGTTTGTCGAATTTCTCGCGGGCCAAATTGAACAAACCCTCGACCTCCTCGCTGGAACGCTTGAAGTTCTCAATGCTGAAGGCAAACGTGGTCACCTCGCGTACGCCAATGTCCAGGCACCAGCGCAGGCAGTCGGCCAGTTTGGCAAAGCCGCGGGAATGGCCCTCGATCTTATCGAGTTGCTGCGAGCGGGCGAAACGTCGGTTGCCGTCCATGACGAAGGCGACGTGGTAGGGTATGTGGCCGCAGGCGCGCAGCGAGCGCAGAGTCAGCCGCTCCAGCCAGGAGTACTCATAGTCGGAGACCCACGACATGATGCAATTTGGAGTTTGCCTTGATTTCACACTGCAGGCCAGCACACAAACACAAGCAACTCGTGATCAGTGTGACCAGGCATAAATACCGAAATTCATTAGCCAGTCGATGGTTTTGCTATCGATAGTCCAAGAGCTGCCTGGCAACCCTGTGCGTGTGACAGCGTTGACAGCCTCCTTTTTTTAATATCCGGTTCAAGCAAGTGGTTCGTTTCTCAATTTGCTACGACTTTTATTTGTCAAAAAAACGTATTTTCATCTAACAAACCTCACTGAAACGCTGCCATGGGCATGCTTTAACCAAGAACAGTGGAAATTAAACAATTGAAATCATTTTTTTATATTTTTGTTTTTGTGGCCATTTGTTTTGATTGTGATTTGTGATACCATGCTCCACTCTTCTGCCCCCTCGCCCACAGTTGTTGCTGTTCATACTAAATGGCTCCCAGAAAGGCTAAAGTTCAAAAGGAAGAGGTGCAGGTGCAGTTGGGACCCCAGGTGCGCGATGGTGAGGTGGTCTTCGGCGTGGCCCACATCTATGCCAGCTTCAACGACACTTTTGTGCATGTCACCGACTTGTCCGGCCGTGAAACCATTGCCCGTGTCACCGGCGGCATGAAGGTCAAGGCTGATCGTGATGAGGCTTCACCCTACGCTGCTATGTTGGCCGCCCAGGTAAGAATTGGAGGATTCTTCATTGTAGCAAGACCATTTGCTGATGTTTTCCTTATCTCCTAGGATGTGGCTGAGAAATGCAAGACCTTGGGTATTACTGCTCTGCACATTAAACTGCGTGCCACTGGCGGCAACAAGACCAAGACACCTGGACCCGGCGCCCAGTCTGCTCTGCGTGCTTTGGCTCGTTCTTCGATGAAGATTGGACGCATTGAAGATGTCACACCCATCCCATCCGATTCCACTCGCAGGAAGGGCGGTCGTCGTGGTCGCCGTCTGTAAGAGGCAGCAAAGATATTGCATAATGTTGTTTATATGCAGAAATACTTGAAAATAAACCTGGAAAAGCGTATGTAAACTATAATTTGGAGTCTGGAGTCGTTTGAGGATTGGATTCGCTGCTTGGAGGGCCTTGCTTTAATTGCTGCAACTTGGAGACAGACCCCTACGGAAAAACGATTTAGCATTTCTTAAGTAAAACGGAAGAAAGTTCTGCAAATTAGCTGAAACAAGAGCTAATGTGGACGTGTGTGTACCCGTCAGGCAGTTTGAGCAATATTTGTGTAACTCAAATGATCGAGTGAACGTTAAACTGATAGTTCGAATTTTGCATTATTTTAATTCAAGCATCCTCTTCTTCGAAATTCCAAACCCATGTGCGACTTATGACATCGACCACTTCTTCTCTTTCAACGAGTCCTGCTGTAAGTCCAGTTTTTCCGTTGCTTTACGCTTCTCTATCGACAATCCTTCTCGGAGTTTCGTTGGGTCTGCTTGAGGTCCGTCCGTCCAGTGGCTTTCATTTCATGGCCTTCCT
This sequence comes from Lordiphosa fenestrarum, assembly GCA_035044985.1. Lineage (NCBI taxonomy): Eukaryota > Metazoa > Arthropoda > Insecta > Diptera > Drosophilidae > Lordiphosa > Lordiphosa fenestrarum. Next base: position 212,483 of record JAWNNO010002553.1, on the reverse strand, counting down.
GAAGATCTTGTTCTCAATCTTTATTCTGTTTTTAACCTTTTGAGTAGCTCAGAATTCCGCATTCTGTCAAGCCAAAATATGATTGAAGTCAAGGATATTCGTGGATTTAGGCATTCGTCTTCCTTGAACGGCTCTTTCAATATTCTCTATTATATTGTTCGCAGTTTCAGGGCATGAAGGGCAGATACAAGAGTAAAATCCTGACTTGAGACAGATTTTTGAACTCCTGAACCCCCCTTATCTACGTCACTTCAGTGCTGATGTGTCGTTTTTCCAACTGTGTTCTAGCAATTCAATTCAATAAAGTAATGTTCAATTGGAAACGTGGCGCCGTAGGCGGTCATTCCATTTGACAGTTTATCATTTAGCTTGGACAAACGGCCAGAAAGCAGTATTCAAGTTTTAAATACAATAACAAACCACGAGCAATTTGTATACTCTGACGCTATAAAGTAAATGGCATCATTACCAGAGCCGCTGATTAACATATTCTTCTCTTTGTAAAGAGTACATTATGGTCGGGCTTATCCGACTGTCGTACTTATGTAAATTTGCTAAATCAGTCATCTCGTCTCATATGCTACGATGACCACACGAGGCATGTGCGGACGCCCTAGTCACAGCTAAACCTTCAGCTTTTCTCGAGTTGAGTATCAATCGGTGTAGGCTTAGGATATTTTCCTTAAAGGAAACTTATTAGACTACACAGAGAAAGAAGGATTATTTAAAAAATGTCCATTGGATTATTTCCCGTACCCATTTGGAGTAGATGTGTTTTAGAAATCCTTTTAGTCATCCAAAGAATATGAAGAATGATCATTTTATGGGTGATTTCCAAGTACGTTGGATGATTTAAAGGATATTTAAGACATATCTAGTCCAAATGTATCTTTTTTTCTGTGTAGGGGTGCCCACAGGGCCCTTAAGGCCACGTAGTCACCAATACGAATGAAGAATATTATTCTGAACAACAACAACCATGAAGCATGCTTTGTGCGTATGCTTGTGGCTGTCTAATGCATACGAAATCATTCCTTGCACAACAACAAATTGTACTCAGAGGCGTAATAGGCCTAGGAGAGAATGAGAAGAGAGACACATGAGAAATAGTATTTGCAGTTTATTTGTGAGCAAGTCGCTATACGCATTGAAATGACTGCGAAAAATGACAACGAATGCGACTGGTGTGTATAGGCTGTGGGCATCAATGTGTGAAGACTTTTGTGCAGACAATTTTGGCAGCCTCTGTAAGTTAAAAAACAGGTTTGATAAAGTAAACCATAACTTGAATTTGGAAACCAAACATCAGTCTGCTGCAAGCGTGCAAGGTGGAGTAAGTAATGTCCATATTTATGGTAATGTTCCATCTCCTAAAGGGCATCTGTGTGTGTCGTCAGCGAATGTTGCGATAAGCAAGTCTTTGCGGTTTTTGAGCGGAATGCTATTGGGTCTGGGGAAAAACGTGGGTGAAGAGGAAGTGCGGATCACCTGGCCGATTGCCATCTCAAAGGTTCTCTCAGTCATGGGCGAAAGAAGGTTCTTGTTGTTCGAAATCTAAGAAAGGCCTACTGGATGTCAAGGTAAGCTGTCACCACATAATCTTTTTATGTTGTCATGTTCATGTTGCTTATGTAGATCATATTGGCCACGCCCCTCCCACCCCTTGGCTAACGTTTTTCACAGTTTAAATAGAAATACCATTAATTTGTAAAATACCCAAATTAAATTTTAGAATTTCTTCATATTTGGCAAGGGCTAGACTTAGACTAGACTTCAGCAAATGATGATTTGGAATATTCAAAGACTCAAATAGTTTGACTTAAGTAAGCTTCGACTACATATGGGCATTTAGATAGAAAACTATAAAGAATAAAAATTGTTCCTATTTTTTGGTAACACTTTGGCAGCAGCATATTTAGTTCAAAAAAAAAATTATGTCAGAATTCAGGGTTCGAATCGGTTGGATTCAAAACCGTAAAACCATTCTTTTATTTTAAATGGCATTTATAGTCTTCAGCTGCAATCTGAGAGACATTTAGTCTTCACCAGGATAATCTTGAATCTGGAATAAAACCTCTCCTTGATTACCTTATGAACATATCATCAAAATGACTGCAGAAATTATTTAATTTATTTACGTCCCTCTTAGCACAAATTCCAGTGTCCGTCACTGTGTTTCTGTCAATGTTTACATCTCATTTTAGGGCTGCCATGCCAGCACAGCTACTCGATAATAAGCTATCGATAGTGAAATGGCAGCTCTGTTTTCATTCGATGCACGATGCAATCATCCCTGCCGTTGACAGCTATCGCCCGGTGACAGCTGTGTTGTTTTCGCTTCCTTTTTTCGTATCCGGTTCATGCAATTGGTTGGTTTTCCATTTTCTCTAATATATTTTTTTTATGTGAATTGAATATTTAACAAAAACTAACTTAATGAAAGTGAAACAGTGGTGTATTTGTGAATTTACAAAGTGCCACTGCTGTTGTGGCTAAAGTGGGACCTGCACGCGCCGTTTGTTTCACGTGTCGTACTCATACCGCTTGAACATAACCTCAAAGTGGATTTGTTTGGCTACCTTTAAAAATATAATATTCACTAATAATTTGCGCCGCGATCCATACGAACAGATGCATTAAAAATACTTTTGGGGGCTGTGCAATTCCTTTGCATGATTTTTGGCTTGGGGACGTCGATGTTTTTGTTGCTGTTAACTAAAAGAAATCTGTGTGCTGTTTTTATTTTCCTTTTCTTGAATAGCTGCTGATCGTTTCGACACTACAGAATGGCTCCCAGAAAGGCTAAAGTTCAAAAGGAAGAGGTGCAGGTGCAGCTGGGACCCCAGGTGCGCGATGGTGAGGTGGTCTTCGGCGTGGCCCACATCTATGCCAGCTTCAACGACACTTTTGTGCATGTCACCGACTTGTCCGGCCGTGAAACCATTGCCCGTGTCACCGGCGGCATGAAGGTCAAGGCTGATCGTGATGAGGCTTCACCCTACGCTGCTATGTTGGCCGCCCAGGTAAGAATTGGAAGATTCTTCATTGTAGCAAGACCATTTGCTGATGCTTTCCTTTTCCCCTAGGATGTGGCTGAGAAATGCAAGACCTTGGGCATTACTGCTCTGCACATTAAGCTGCGTGCCACTGGCGGCAACAAGACCAAGACACCTGGACCCGGCGCCCAGTCTGCTCTGCGTGCTTTGGCTCGTTCTTCGATGAAGATTGGACGCATTGAGGATGTCACACCCATCCCATCCGATTCCACTCGCAGGAAGGGCGGTCGTCGTGGTCGCCGTCTGTAAAAGCGCTCCCAGGCGTTGTTTGCTACAAAAACGTTGCGCTATTTTTTTTATACTTTTAAAATACATCTAACTAATGTGTAGTAATAAAAAAAGGAAAAAATGAGAGTGCAAATTGGGTTCTCAGTTTGTTTTCACTGCGTAAGTGGGCGGGGAACACATTCAAAACAAGGCGCCTGATCGAAGAGCTGTATCGGTGTATTCGATAGACGCCAATCGATAGTGCTGTGTGCACGCTTCTGGCTGATTGTCCGGCTATCGATTAATCGATAAGCTGCTATCAACATCCCTATTAAAATTCATATACATATACAACAGACTGTGAACGAATTTTGCAGGAATAAAACGCATTCTTGAGCATAAACTAGCACTAGCCAATTACAACAATTACAATTAATCATATCGCCGTCACAAAACTTAACGAAAATTAAAAGGATGATATGACCAAATAAACGTAATTGGCAAGTTCAATGCACGAATAATATATTTGGTTATAAATTTTTTGTGTGTGTTTGTGTATATACGTATGTGTGTGAGTGAGTGTTCGTGCGCAAGTATTTCAGTGTATGCGTGTGTGAATTTCTTATTTGCGAAAACTTTTGTGGATTTCTTCGATGAAAATGAAATGAAAATTGTGGAAAAATCCTTGGGAATTCATTCAGTTGTGCCGCAGCGAGAGAGAAAGACAGCGCTCGCTGAGAGCTCGAGCTGAGCGCAGGCAGAGCAGAGATAGACAACAGAGTGAGAGTGTGAGTCAAAGTCAAGTGTTTGGTGTTGTTTGGTGTTGTATGTTGTTGTTGTTGTTGTGAAATTCTCCGTCTCTCTGTTTCCAAAAAAAAAACATATTTTCAAAATTTCCCATTGTAATCTATACACAAAAACCAAAATTCCAAAAAGAATCAACCCAAACAACAAAAAAGAAATCAAATCACGCAGGCGGCCGCAGCAGGGCAGCGCAGCAGCAGCAGAAGAAGAAGACTCAAAAAAAGAAAACTTGTTTGAAAAAAGAACAAAACGAAAAGAAGAACACAAAAAGCGCAGAAGCAAACGCAGAATCAGCATCAAAATCCACATCGGCGTGGCTGGGATTCCGTCTCCTAGTGGGAGAGACTAGACTAGCGGGGGCAGCGACGTCGGCGTCGGCTGCGACGTCACCAAAATACCAAACAACAATAACAACATGGATGAGGATGACAACCTGTCAAATGCCGATATTAGCATCGATGACGAGGTCCAGGCCATGGTAGACGAAGATGACGACGACGATGATGATGAGGAGGAGTCCGATGTGGATCTCTCTTCGGTGTACGTTTTGCCGGCAAATGTCAGCCATACCCCAGCTAGCCGCTCCAGCGGGGGTGCAGTCGGTGGAGCCGCAGCAACCGGAAACAACTCGCACTCGCCCTTTCATGATTGGGACTCGAGTGCCGCTACGGCGGCCAGCTCCTCGACCTCCTCCAGTGCCCGATGTGGAGGTGATCGTCCCAGCGGCGGCGCCAGCAACTCGACAAACTCCAGTGCCGGTGCCAAGCCCAGCTTTTTCTTCGGCGCCTCCTCGTTCAGCCTGCGCAGTCGCAAGGAGGTGGCCGCCCTGATCAACACAGAATGCTGCCGTGGCAGTCCCACACCCGATCTGGACTCCATCATGGATACGCTGTTCAATCCGGGCACACCCATCGATAATCCGGATAACATTGAGTGGATACGTTGGCTCATTGCCGGTGGTCGGACGCCGCAGGAATTTGTAAAGATTGGTAAGCGGAAGAAAGGGAAGAAGAGGCGCGAATGCAATTATGATTTATCGATAAGTGTGGGTCTATCGCAATGGTGATCAGCTGTTAGCAAGTACGTTGCCCCTGAAACAATTTCAATTGCTCCAAGTGTGTGTGTGTGTGTGTGTGAATGTGTGTGTAAAGCAAAGCAGAAACAAAAGCATAGAGCAAGGTGCAAGGCAGCGTGAAGAGTGCAGCGCCATGGCAACAGCCCAATCAAACGCACACTCACCCAAACAAACGCAGCGGAGGTTACTTTAGCCCAATTTAATCTTGTCTACTTAACTATGTATGTATGTGTTGTTGTTGTTATTAGTTGATTTGGGTGCCAGGCTGACTGAGTCGCCAAAGTCACCCACATATTTTTGTACATCTGTATGTATTTAGATACACGCACACGCACTTGAGTCCGACTGCAGCTTGCACCTTGTCAGCTGTTCTCCCTTGCGTAATCATGTTTCCGCAGCATCCGTTCAACTGTCTCTCCTTCTCGCTCCCTCCCTCGCACTCTCTCTCTCCTTCTCTCTATCATTTGGCTGGCACCCCCTGTCACCATTGAATGCGTTTGCTCTATTTTATTTTATGCTGTTAAATTGTTCATAAAAAAGAAGAGAGAGAAAAGAAACAAATTCCCCACAATTGCAAAATTGCAAATGAAAATGCTGCATTCAGACTGACAGACAGACACTTGCTGGAAAGGTTTATTGACCGTCATTGTTGTTGTTGTTGGTTTTGTTGTGTTGATTTGACAATATGTTGTCGACAACGACGACACGCCACCCATATGCAACTCTAGGCAAGCACAGTGGCCCAAAACGATAGTTATTACACAGACCACAAGACCATAGAAAAGAAACAAAATCAAAAAAAACAACAACATTAAAGTACATCATAACTTTGTAGAAAACGGAGCTGACTTCTTCCAATTCCAATTTTTCTATGGTGCAGATAGAGCTGGTTCAGATAGATCAATATTAGAGCTGAGAGTCTAGTTGGCTAAGAAACCAGGGTATTCAATCGAAACAACAACCGTTAATGTTACCCGTTATAACCGTAACCAAAATCAATTTTTACTGCAACAACAAACAAAGTAACCGGTTCCATTTTAGCAAAATCGAACGAAAAACGAAAAATCATTCACACGTGACTATCCACCAATTCACACTCTCATCGTTTCGGAAAGTGTCCATCAATAGTCAAACACATTTACATGCATCGCTTCTGGGTGTCGGCGGTGAAAATTGAATCAACAAGCCTTAAAGCTCTTATTTATCTGCCTAAGCTTGCTGACTCTCATTAAAACTTTGAGTTCCGTTCGGATTCTTCGATCGATCGGAATCTGCACATGTTTTGATATCCAATAAATGAATCGAAAATTCAACTTAAGTGGTGCCCAGAGCCAGCTTACGCCGGAGTAGACAAAATAATTCTTTTCAATACGCAACTGCCTTTTTTTAAATCAAATCATTTATTCGCCGCCAGCCACAAAAACGACACCCACATGCAAATTTGCCATTGCTCCAGTTTATTAAGACATTTAAGTGATGATGAAGAATAACACACTCGTGTTTTGAAACTAGGAGCATTTGTCTGTGTGTCTGAACTAAATAATAGTACAATCTTTGCCTTTAGCGTGAAAATTCCTTTACATACCCAGAACATTACTTTGGGCACAAGAAAGACTGCATTTAGACGGTGAAGCAAACTTCATAAAGTTCTTGAAAAAGCTTTCGTTTGTTGAAAAGAGGTGTAGAGCAGCGATGTTCAAGAAGAGAGGCTCTCTGACGCTCTCTGACGCTCTCTGTCTCACTCCGTAAATTACCGAAAGTGTTCAGCCCCTGGGGGCTATGGGTGAACATCGCTGGTGTAGAGGGGCAAGCGACACCACTACACCTCTCTCCTACAAGCATGAGCTTTTTAAAAAACTTCATAAAGTTTGCTCCACCGTGTAAAACTCGTCTAAGTGTCTTACGACGAGTTTGTTGTGTGTAAAATTTATAATGGAATTAGTTGGAAGCAAAATGGGACTCAAAAACTTCTTCAAAATATATGTAATTTTCTTTTAAACTACAATGTATAATTAACCGGTTAGAAACAATAATCCGAAAGGATTATTTTGTAATCGAATCGTGACCTGACCGAAATATAATCTAGTAAACGTATCCCAAATCATAACCTTTATTTTTATACTCTGTACCGTAGGTACATAGAGTATTATAAGTTTGTGCAAAAGTATGTAACATCCAGAAGTAAGCATCTCCGACCCCATAAAGTATATATATTCTTGATCAGCATCAACAGCCGAGTCGATATAGCCATGTCCGTCTGTCCGTCTGTCTGTCTGTCCGTATGAACGCACAGATCTCAGAGATGGTAAGAGATAGAGGTTTGACATGTATGGGACATATGCTTCTTATGTCTGCAGGCAGATCAAGTTTATTTTCAATTTTGGCCACGCCCCCTCCCGCCCCCGCAATTTAGAAAAAACGTCATATCTCCCACAGTTTTGAAGATAGATGGCTTGTTCCTTCTGGACATATTTAGTTATTAGAATAACTTATCGATCCGCCAAAGGAATGAAGAAGATCGGATGAACGGTTTTCGAGTTATGATCAAAAGACAAAATTTCTTGGTACAGAGTATGTTATAGTCGGGCTTGACCGACTTTCTTTCTTGTTTCGGTTTTAATTTGTGTAAGTAAAAAACATATTTGGACTCGGTCTAAGTTGCAATTGTAGAATCAGCTTTTAAATCTAAAACTTACAATTTTCAAATTTGTGAAACTGAAATTTCCTCCCTCCCGCCTTTTCCGCTCTTCATGAGATAATAGATGTTTCACTCTATAAGACACTACAATGGCACTCTTAAGATATTCAACAGCTCTTCTACAGATTAAGAGCAAATTGAGCCACATCTTCAACATGCAAATGTTGAAATCTAATAGCAAAGACACGTAAATGTTATAGATGATGCATTTGAAACAAAAATTGATTGTTCTTGGCAGCTGATATTATATCCCAGAAGAAAGGAAATAACCAAAAACTATAGCCAAGGTCAGAAATATATTAAAATTAAGGCTACACAAGACTGATAGTAAAACGAGATAAACAAAAAGTAATTTGCTGCTGAATTTTATCTTATAAACAGTCGTTCCCACAATTGGCCATGGTATTGCTGTATGTTAATATCGAAACTAAGTAGACCTAGGCAGTTGTGAAAGGCCTGTTCTATATTTAGATATTAGATAGATACTGAGACTTAAGTCTCAGTGACTTGGGTCACAGGCTTTTCCGAAGTATCTATTATTTCCCTGCTCGAAGCTTAGACGTTTGTATTTATGGGCATTTCCACAGCACGCACATGACACTCGTACGCCTTTATTAACCCATGTCATTTAGAAACACAATGAAAAATGGTAAAATACATTTGCCCGTTTTAGTTTTTGAATAGCATTTTAGTAGCACTTAAGTTAATTTCGGCTCGGCTGAAGTTTTTTTTAGCTAAGACTACTTTTTGGACCCTACTTTTTTATGGCAGCTGTACTATATAGATGTCCGATTCCGACCAAACTTAGTTGAATCGTGGAAAAGCATAGAAAACTAAGTAATACAAAGTTTGGAGGCGTTTCCATTGAAAACAAAAAAGTTTTTCTTACTAAAACTAGTTTTTAGACCGATCGTTCCTATGACAGCTATATGCTATATTCATCCTTTCCGACCGCTTCCGACAAATGTGCAGCTAAATGACTTTGTGAAGATTTTGGAGAAGATAGCTTTCAAACTGACCGAGAAGATAGCATAGAAACATACGGACGGAGAGACAGACATGATCAAACATACTTTATATTGTCGGAGTTGCTTTCTTCTATGCTTTACAAACATCTGGACAATTTTATAATACCCTCTGCAAGGGTATAAAAACTGTGGTTTATAGAAATAAAGGTCCTGGCATACAAAAAGGCATACATAAGGTTGCAATAACTCAAAAGTTTTCTAATGCAACTAATTTAAATACGATCTTCAGTTTCAACTCGAAGATTCAAGCAGTTTCTGAACCGCCGGTTCGGTTCAAAGGATGGTTTTTGGAGCTAACTGAACCGCGGTTTCGGTTCAGTTCAGTGGTTTATAAAGGCACATTATGAAATATTATGGTGACTTAAAAATTCTTAAAAAAATCTTCATGTCGGACTTGCAGGATTCGTCTACAAGTTCCTAAAGGAATGCCTCTCTTTTATGCTCTCTGTAAAAATAAACAAGTACTCAAGAGAGCAGTAATAAGTGTCTGATGCTGCAGCCAAAGTTGTCAGCTAAGACCGGGTGAGATACTTGTAACTTCCCTGAAGAGTAAGTGTCTAGTTTAATAACAGAAGTATAACAGTCTCTTAAAACTCGAAACTGGTAGCACTTCGTGTCCAAATCAATGTATCGAAGTCGAAGACATGTCATGGGCAAAAGACAATTGTCCCCGGCAGCAGCCTTTTGCAACCAGCTTAAAGCCAATTGTCCCAATTCTAACCAGCTTAATACTAGTTGGCAACCGAAACTGAATGTGCTGTACTTTACTGTAATTCATGTTTTATTTCACAAATCTTTACACAAACTTTGTCAGATTCACATTGACTTTGCATTAACTTTGACTCAATTCTTGTTTTTCTACACTTTGGATTCATTTCCACTTCTTACCTCTGCCGCACTCGTGTCAGTTGTAACTTATTAGACTGCAGCTGCCCAAGTTAATAATAAACTTGAAAATAAACACCAAAAGCTGTGCCGTCTGCCGCTGCGCAGCTAACCAACTCACCCGAATCTATCCTTTTTGTTACCAGTTAAATACTAGTTGCTTTACAATTAGTTGTCGGACAATTTGTTGTTGTTACTAGTTGTCAGTTTATCTGCAGGGTTGTGTTGTTTTACTTTCGCACACCAATACTCTCACTTTTTGGGCACGCTCTTTTTGATATACCCTGTTAGGCAGTTGATCGTTCATATACGAAATAGTGAATATATCTTTCCAGAATACGCTCCTAATTCGAGAGTGGATCAACGCAACAAGTATATGGTTAAAAAAAAAGAGTTTAAAAATAATGGAAAAGTAGGTCCTCTTGACTCTGACTAAAGCTCTAATTCGATTTCCTACCCAACCTACCAGAAACTTATAAGCTATTTACACTAGGATCGCGTTATGCTTTAATAGCTAACAATCAGCCTTTTTCCCATACAAAACAAGAAGAGAAAGTCGGTCAAGCCCGACTATAACATACTCTGTACCAAGAAAATTTGTCTTTTGATCATAACTCGAAAACCGTTCATCCGATCTTCTTCATTTCTTTGGCGGATCGATAAGTTATCCTAATAACTAAATATGTCCAGAAGGAACAAGCCATCTATCTTCAAAACTGTGGGAGATATGACGTTTTTTCCAAATTGCGGGGGCGGGAGGGGGCGTGGCCAAAATTGAAAATAAACTTGATCTGCCTGCAGACATAAGAAGCATATGTCCCATACATGTCAAACCTCTATCTCTTACCATCTCTGAGATCTGTGCGTTCATACGGACAGACGGACAGACGGACGGACGGACAGACGGACATGGCTATATCGACTCGGCTGTTCATGCTGATCAAGAATATATATACTTTATGGGGTCGGAGATGCTTCCTTCTGGATGTTACATACTTTTGCACAAACTTATAATACTCTATGTACCTTCGGTACAGAGTATAAAAAGCTGATGGTTGAACTATTAACGCATAGCGAGCACTCCTAGTGTAAATCAGCTTTTAAATTGCTAGTTCAGTTCTGGAACTTAATTACAAATCGGTTTCCCTAAGGCCCGATTTCTCAAAGGTTCCGGTTAGCCAACCACCGGTCATATATTTTCGTCAAGATGACGAGCGGTTAAGTCATTTGCTTTTCTCAGCAGCAGTTGCGCCTGATATCGATAAGTGCCTATCGCTGCTTCAGGGTGACCATACTGTTTCACTAAACGAACGAATACACAGCTGACTCGGTTTGGTTTGTGTGTTTTTGTTTGGATTGGTTGTTGCTGGACGTTGTTTTGCGTAAAAGTTGCCTCATCGAATTGCATTTCCATTGAGTGGGGTTGAAAAATTCGTTTATTCATAAACCTTTTGTGTTGCAGCAAATATTACAATAAACAAAGCAAGTGTGCGGCCAGCTGTTTGTATATCGATAATTTCATCGGGGCTGAGCTCGCGGTTAAAGTTGACCGGTGGATGAGCAGCGTTTAAGTTCGACACTCAAATTCGGTTAAACTGCCTGTCAAGTTGACCAACCGGACTTTGAGAAATTGGGCCTAAAAAGATTGCTTTTCCGTTGACAAATTAAGTTAGCCAATAAATGCGCAGTACCTTAGTTGTTGTATCATGCACTCAATCAACATAAGTTGAATTTATTTTGTGAAGAACTCAACGGCAGACTTCTTTTAGATTTGTTTCTGAACAACTTATATATAACAACAAATTATATAAATTTTTAAAAAATATTTTACTTGCTCTGTGGGCGACTCGAACTCGGGGCCTTTGGGCATGGATTCGATTGGAATGCCGTCTCAACCAGTTGCGCCATCGCACACGCTGGCTTGCCTCACGGTTAATAATAACCAATATATTTTTGTAATTTGCATAAACAAGACCGCTTGTAATTCCCAAGTTGGAATTCACCCTGCATTGGGAATATAAAATTAAAATTATTTTTTATCCAAACTCCATATTTATTAGATTGCTATGCTTTTCCATAATTCCACAAAGTTTGGTCAAAATCGGACAGCTATATAGTATAGCTGATATAGGAAGAATAGGTTCTCAAATTAGTCTTATCAATGGTAGCCTGTTCAATTTTTGCACTTAGTTATTTTATGCAGTCTTACACAATTCTACAAGGTTTTGTAAAAATCGAATGGCCATAGCATGTAGCTGCTATAGGAAAGATCGGTCGATAGACTAGTTATACTCTGTACCGTAGGTACATAGAGTATTATAAGTTTGTGCAAAAGTATGTAACATCCAGGAGGAAGCATCTCCGACCCCATAAAGTATATATATTCTTGATCAGCATCAACAGCCGAGTCGATATAGCCATGTCCGTCCGTCCGTCTGTCTGTCCGTATGAACGCACAGATCTCAGAGATGGTAAGAGATAGAGGTTTGACATGTATGGGACATATGCTTCTTATGTCTGCAGGCAGATCAAGTTTATTTTCAATTTTGGCCACGCCCCCTCCCGCCCCCGCAATTTAGAAAAAACGTCATATCTCCCACAGTTTTGAAGATAGATAGATAGATAGATTTCTTCTGGACATATTTAGTTATTAGGATAACTTATCGATCCGCCAAAGAAATGAACAAGATCGAAATGAACAATTTTCTTGGTACAGAGTATGTTATAGTCGGGCTTGACCGACTTTCTTTCTTGTTTTAGTGTGATGACAAAATTAGTTTTTGTTTTAAATTTTTGGAGTATTTAAACTATCCATCTATTGAAATTATCTGCTTCAGCACAATTTTGCCAAATATGTTCAAAACCGAATGAGTATTCGACTCAACTACCAATCGACTAGAATTCTTCAGAGCGAAAATTAACTTTTGATATTAAATGTATGACATTACGATAGCTTTAAAACGGAAAATAAAATAGATGTAGAAACATACAGAAGAGGAGATTTTTTTTTGCAAACAACCCTTTCCTTTCATCGTATCCTGAATTCGAAGATGCCCGAAAATACCCAAGCAAAGAACCTATGTATATTATTGCGTAACCAAGAACTTGGCTCAAGATGTTATGGAAAGAGCGTAAGGAATGAACATTGTACATTGAACAGTCGGAGCTCTTAGCAATGCATTCCAGTAAACACGTTAATTTGGTCAGTTGTGGTGCAGCGGGTAGTGTGTGTGAAAAAGTAGTTTCTTTAAAAAACGGACATCCCTGAACACCTCCACCAGCTATTGGCGCCTGTTTTGAAGTAGCTAGCCATTGTAAAGCTTCTCCACCTTTGCGTTTCGGATTCGGGGTTAACCATAGCTTGCTTTTTCTTGTGCAAAAATAAGAAGCACACAAACCAAGCAAATGAGAAAAGCTCGGCTTGGCATTTTTGGGCTGTGTAAAGCCAAAAATATGTTTGCACAACACGGATAGCAAGTTTGCCTCCTATTTTGCTAGTGTCGAGCGACGACATCACGCGAAATTTAGTGCATTAAGCATACAACATTCATGATTGAGTTAATTTAAAGGAACATCGGGCCAACTCATGAATAGTGAGTACACACGCTTGGCTTACTAAAGTGTGTGTGCAAGCTGTGTGAGGAGTTTTTCAATCAAATGTTAAATATGTAGGCGGCAGTACCCCACACGCTACACCACCTCTAGTCTGTGTGTGTCATTTAACTACGCAAAAGCTATTGAGAGACTAGACACAGGCTAGAGCAACCAAATTCAGTATGTCTGTTTGCTGCTCCGGCCTCTACAATTGTAGATATCAAGATTCTAAATAAACTTGCATCTTAACGTGTTGTTTGCAAGCTAAATTCTATTGTCATTCAAATGTCAAATATGATTGGCCCCAGTGTGCGCATTGCTTATGCACTTCTGTCATCATCAGCGACAACTTCTTGTCCTACTTTTTATTTTAGGGCCCCCCCCCCCCCTGCAATTGGTTGACCCGTTATTGTGGTTGGCTGCTTGCATATGCTGCACCCCAGTCCGTCCCAACCACCATTCTCTCTCCTGTTCCATTGAAATTTGTAAACATTTCAAATGCAGATTCACCGAAATGTTCTTTCTTGCTTTTTACCTTTTTTTTTTTTTGCTTCGAAGAGAGAGAGGTGCTGTCTGTGAGTGCACCAGACCAGAGAGTAGACGACGATTGACAGCGCTGAAGTTGACAACCAGTCTGTGATCGTCATTGAGGAAAATTGTCAATAAATTTTCCGTTACCCTGCGTTGGTTGCGTCCAACTGTCTGGCTGTTGTCGCTTTCAGTTCGATTTCCTTCCGCATTTGGCTGAGGTTGCGACTCATGTTGACCTTTCAAACGCAAGGCCCCGCGCCCCAAGCGGCGGTACGCACAGACAACAAGTCACGCAACAAGCAAAATCAAATAGACAATGAGTGCATCATTTTATTTTTGGACTTTAATCAAATCAATAGAAAGCAGACAAGAATATCAAAGTCTTTTTATATCGGGGGGAGCAGAGTGAGTGACAACAACAGCAACGGATATCAACTGCGGGGTGGCCAAAGGAAGGCTCAAGGCGGACATAATGCTTTTTCAATCACTGGCAGATGTCACTTTTCAAATCATTTGCAAACCTTTGTAATAGTCTAAATAATTAAACTCTATTAGGATTAATCAACATTTAAAGTAGAGAGAGGCGCGCTAATGAACGTTCGATAAGTATATTTTCGCTATTTGAGTGATTTACCAAGCTGACCCCAATAGATGACGCCTCTACAATGTTCATTTGGGGTCATATCTCCGTTGGTTCTATAGCTAGGTACGGAGAAGCTGAGAATTTTCTCGGAGCCCATCTAATTACATAGCTCAGAGAATGCGCTGCAGAAAATTCACAGAGCACATTCTCAGAGCGGGTACGGAGACACGACAAATGCGCTCTGAGAACGAGCATGGCCTGCCAACTCGTTTTTTGGCCAAACAGCTGATAAATTCTCGCAGGGGGTCAAAGAAATTATCAAACATGTTTGATAATTGTCAGAGGTACCTACGAGAAAAAAAATGGAAGCAACAAAAACAAATAAAATCAACACAAAAGGCATTATTAGAACTCTACGGAGGACGAACATGTGGCGCCAATCGAAGCGGTCAAATCGCAACTCATTTTATGGGATTTGAGTAACAAAAATGCTCCTCTTCCTTCAGCGCCACCCAAAATGACCCCATAAAAACAACCATGACATTCCCCAGAGCGTCTTCATTCATCAAAGAGTCTACCAGTTTACCAGTCTACCAGCGCTTCGTTTTGTAAACAAACAACAGCTGACCAGCACAGGGTGACCGTTTCAGATTCAGTGACATTTGGCTGCGAGAAAATGCATAGCGTCTCCGTACCTAGCTTATACATAAAAGGTTTGTACCAGAGATCTGCACGAGTGCACTGCAACTACAAGTGCACTGCATAAGTACTTGATATTTTCACACCCGAGTGTCCCAAGCACTGCAACAAAATGTATACAGTAGTATTTCTACTCGCGGCATATTTGTGGTTCGCACACGAAGTGCCAAAAACACTCGCGCCACTCGCGTTGCTTATTGCTAATACTCATACGAAAAGAGAGCTCAAAAATTTGAGTGTGGAATTATCCACCAACAATTCTGGCAACGCATTTTCTACTTGTCGCTCACTCACTTGAGTAATTTTTTAGCTCATGCTTGCTTCTTGTTGTATTTTTTTTTACTGCTGGCTTTGTGTGTCCGCTCTCTGATACGTCTTCGGCTTCTGTCCGTCTTTTTCCTTCCTCGGCAAATTGATCTCTAATTCACGACTCTGCGTTGACGTCGACGTCAGCAGAACCGAATTCTGTGCGCATTGTTGTTGCATTGTATGAGGAGGATTTGGAGGCGGAAGAAGAGGAAAAAGCAATACACAATACATACATATATATTAGTAGTGTGTGAGTTGAGAGCACGGAGTATTTTGCGTATTCCTCTTCGCTCTCTGAGTAAAATTAGTATGTATACTGCAAAGTGCTAGTGCGTCCGCTACCTCAAAGACGAAAGCAACATGCTGTGTCGCTCAAAGCAGAGACAATCAAATTTGACATCCGCTCAAAACAGACACCAGTCACAGAAGTACTAGTACGAAAATGAGTGAGTATATCATTTGACTACACATTTTGAGTGTCGAGTGGTACTGCGTACGCTTTTTCAGCGAGTGTACTCGAGACAAGAAAACAGGCACTCGTGCAGATCTCTGGTTTGTACCTGCTGGAAATGTTAAGTAAACAGTATTATTTATTGATCCGCCGAAGGAATGGTGAAGAAGGGATGAACAATAGGGAAAACAAGCATCTTTGCTGGGCAGCACCTGTCGGGAACAGCGATGGGCAGCACTTTTTAACACTTTGTGGTATAAATCTAGCCCGGATTTCTATGCTAAAGCATAATTGGCATATTCGATACTCATTCAAAAGGGAAGAATGAAGAATATGAGTATATTTCTTTTCTGGTTTCTTAAATTGGTAATTGTTCTTGGTATTGTGGCGTAATTGTTAGTTTTTGTGTATTAGAAACTTTACCGAATGCTTGGACACTGCTTATAATGTTGAAGTTGGAAATGTTGTTCGCAAAAAGCTCGTCAACTTGTTTCAATTCATTTCAAATGCTTTGTACTTATTTTAAAAACAACTATTTGTATGCGTCGATAACTCTTCACATATCTAATCGGAACAGAAGAGAAACCCCTGCAGCCGAAACACCTTTCATACCGAGTCCGTTGCATAAAAAGGAGGTACAAATGGAAAGGTTTGATACAGATTATCTTGATTTTCTATCAGAAAATGCTACATGTAACCAATTCGTATTCAAAGGAGTGGAAAACGAAACTTACAATTCATTGATCCTTTTTATATAGAAATAATCATTTTCGACCCCATAAACTTTATATATTCTTGATCAGGGTGACGAGCTGAGTCGATTGAGCTTTGTCCGTCCGTCTGTCTGTCTGTTTCTATGCGAACTAGTCTCTCAGTTTTAAAGCTATCGAGCTGAAGTCTTCTTTTTGCTGCACACTACTAATATATCAGAACCGACCGGATCGGATGACTATATCTCATAGCTGCCCTAGGAACAATCGGTTGGAAAACTAGTTTTCGTGAGAAAAACTTTTTTCTTTTCAATGGAAACGTCTCCAAACTTTGTAATCGAAGGTTTTCTATGTTCTTATACTCTGTACCGTAGGTACACAGAGTATTATAAGTTTGTGCAAAAGTATGTAACAGGCAGAGGGAAGCATCTCCGACCCCATAAAGTATATATATTCTTGATCAGCATAAACAGCCGAGTCGATATAGCCATGTCCGTCTGTCCGTCCGTCCGTCTGTCTGTCCGTATGAACGCACAGATCTCAGAGATGGTAAGAGATAGAGGTTTGACATGTATGGGACATATGCTTCTTATGTCTGCAGGCAGATCAAGTTTATTTTCAATTTTGGCCACGCCCCCTCCCGCCCCCGCAATTAAGAAAAAACGTCATATCTCCCACAGTTTTGAAGATAGATGGCTTGTTCCTTCTGGACATATTTAGTTATTAGGATAACTTATCGATCCGCCAAAGGAATGAAGAAGATCGGATGAACGGTTTTCGAGTTATGATCAAAAGACAAATTTTCTTGGTACAGACTATGTTATAGTCGGGCTTGACCGACTTTCTTTCTTGTTTTTTTGCTCCGGATATAGATCTGGTGGGGATAATGGACTGAGCTGAGCAAGAGAAATTCTACAAGAGCGTCTGAACTACTCTCAAATAAAAACTCACAGTACAAGAGCAGAGGAACAAAAATGGAACACTTAATGGAGAACATCTTCAATTGCTCAGTTTAGGGAACGACTTAATTTTTCTTCACTCATTCATGAACGACTCAACACTAGTAGAGAGCATATTAAAGTCGGGTTTGACCCGCACATCTTAAGACTCAGTCGCACATAATCAACCAAATAACAGATGAAGTCGCTAGGCAGGAGGAGAAACAATTTTCTGATGTCTACCAGAGATCTGCACGAGTGCCTGTTTTCTTGTCTCGAGTACACTCGCTGAAAAAGCGTACGCAGTACCACTCGACACTCAAAATGTGTAGTCAAATGATATACTCACTCATTTTCGTACTAGTACTTCAGTGACTGGTGTCTGTTTTGAGCGGATGTCAAATTTGATTGTCTCTGCTTTGAGCGACACTGCATGTTGCTTTCGTCTTTGAGGTAGCGGACGCACTCGCACTTTGCAGTATACATACTAATTTTACTCAGAGAGTGAAGAGGAATACGCAAAATACTCCGTGCTCTCAGCTCACACACTACTAATATACATGTATGTATTGTGTATTGCTTTTTCCTCTTCTTCCGCCTCCAAATCCTCCTCCTCCTCATACAATGCAACAACAATGCGCACAGAATTCGGTTCTGCTGACGTCGACGTCAACGCAGAGTCGTGAATTAGAGATCAATTTGCCGAGGAAGGAAAAAGACGGACAGAAGCCGAAGACGTATCAGAGAGCGGACACACAAAGCCAGCAGTAAAACAAATACAACAAGAAGCAAGCATGAGCAAAAAAATTACTCATGTGAGTGAGCGACAAGTAGAAAATGCGTTGCCAGAATTGTTGGTGGATAATTCCACACTCAAATTTTTGAGCTCTCTTTTCGTATGAGTATTAGCAATAAGCAACGCGAGTGGCGCGAGTGTTTTTGGCACTTCGTGTGCGAACCACAAATATGCCGCGAGTAGAAATACTACTGTATACATTTTGTTGCAGTGCTTGGGACACTCGGGTGTGAAAATATCAAGTACTTATGCAGTGCACTTGTAGTTGCAGTGCACTCGTGCAGATCTCTGATGTCTACCATTTTTGCTAGAACCAACTGAAATTTTAGATTCGGAGCAGAATCGGGTTCAGCACTAATTTCCAAAGAGGTTCGGTTCGGTTCACAGTAAAATCGTCGAACCGGTTGAATGAACAATTGGGGATTTATTTCTTAGGAGCGGTTAAATTATTCAAAAGCCTTCCACTAACTTTCCAAATGTATTTCTCCGACTCTTTCAGTGCGGAGCTATGATAACCATGCGAAATGTGGTCTGGTCTGGGTACCGCATGTTGTGGCCTACCGTTGCCGCACCTGCGGCATCTCACCCTGCATGTCAATTTGCCGGGACTGCTTTAAGAAGGGCAATCACACAAATCATGACTTCAACATGTTCTTGTCGCAGGCGGGCGGCGCTTGTGATTGCGGCGACACATCCGTGATGAAGGCCGAGGGCTTCTGCAGTGATCATGGCATTAATAATCGGGTCAATCGGGATCCCGTGCCCAACAATCTGCTGGCGGTGGCCGAGGCGATTATGCCTAAGTTGTTGTTCCGGCTGTTGCAGCATTTTCGGGAGCACAGCGATACCGCGCTGCAGGTGCATGCGATGACTTCGTATTCGTGCGAAGAGTTTGCCAACATGCTGATCGATTTGAATAACATGGGCGAGATAATGCGCAAGGTGATGACCCGGACGCTGATCAATCCCGAGGTTTACTCGTATTTCATGGAGACCCCGTGCCAGGATACGCGCAACGGACGTTTCCTTAAGGCGAACCGGGATAAGTACGAGGATGCAGTAAATCGATTTCCCAATCCAGAGCCACCCGATGAGTATCGCGATTTGCCGGCCCTGGGCGAGAAGCTGGTGCACACCACACTGCTTGAGGAGTTCATATTCTGGACTTTCAAGTTTGAATTTCCGCAGACGCTGGTGTGCTTCCTGCTCAACATGCTGCCCGATCAGGACTATAAGGTGAGGCAATTGCCCGAATCGATATACCTGGAAATGCTAATCATTTTTCTCTGCTCGCTTAGGAACACCTGACCCGCACCTTCGTCATGCACTACAGTCGCATTCCGTCCGTGCTGGAAATGTCCAGGGATCCCGACACGCTCAGCAATCGTGTGGTTCACATGAGCGTCCAACTGTTCTCCAACGAGAGCCTGGCCCTCAAAATGGTCAACGAGCTGTCGCTGCTGCATGTGATGATCATTAGTCTGAAGCTTATGATGTCCAAGATACTCATACAGAATACGCTGCATGGTAATTAAGCTCCAGCCATCCAGTCCGACTCTCTTGATCTGTACGCTTTTGTTTGTCACCCTTGCAGATCCCAACAAGAATTTCCATTTCGTCATCGATTGCACACGGCAAGTGATGAAGGATCATTGCTATTGGCCGCTCGTCTCCGACTTCAACAATGTGCTGTCGCACGAGTCGGTGGCTTTGGTGTTTCTGCGCGATGACAATCTAATCGACATGTGGTTTCAGTTTCTCCAAATGCTGCAGGGCATGAATGTGAATGTACGCGAAACGGCCTCGCATGTAGAATTCGAACCGAATAGCTACTATGCGGCCTTCTCCTGTGAACTTGAGGCCAGCGCCTATCCCATGTGGTCGATTATCTCGCATCTGCAGGATGGCACGCATGCGCATCTGGCCAAGAAGATTATTAATTATTGTGTGACCACACTACACGAGTGGCTCGATTCGATATATTTTATGGAGCCCAAACTCTCACTGGTAGGTGGTGGTGAATCTCTTGATGATGTTTGAGTATTCACATCTCACTCTCTCTCTCTCTTTCATGCAGGAGGAAATGATGCAGGCCTCATTTCACTTTCCACTGCATCGATATCTGGCCGCCTTTGTATGTCAAGCGGTTACCAAAATGGGAATGAGCCTGAGTGATGTGCTGCCCTCGCGTCCATATATCTTGCCATTGCTGATGATACATCCGCTGCGTGTGCAGGTGAGTTTGCTTTTACTTTAAAACCAAGTTGAGTCCGCATCAAAAGTCCTCGAAGTTGGTTCAGAATGTCGTCAATATCGCTTCTAGGAGAAGCATAGGGTGAAAACAAAATTCCTTCTACGATGCCTGTCTAAAGCCAGTTGCCTTAGTTCGCTCGAGGTCTGCCGGCTGCCTTGCGGGTGCCACAGCAGAGTCAGCTTCGCGATGTTGTCATCTTTTCTTTGTAAAATGTGCCCGATCCAGTTCCATTTGCGTCTCTTTATCTCTGTTTTAGTGTACAGCTACCAGTGTGCTCCAAGAGATTTTCATTTGTGATGGTGAGAGGCAGATTACACTCAGGCAATTGTTTACAAAGGCTTGGAGTTTTCTGCGTATTAGATCAGATACCAGCCAGGATTCGGAGCTGTATAACAGAACCGACTTTACAATGGTATAAAAGATGGGCAGTTTAATTTTCAGCGTTAGGAAACGGAAGCGCCGCACCCGGTGTAGTTTACGAAAAGCGTTTCCAGCTTTACATTGCACCAACATCTATCGCGTTCACACTTCCCAGATAGCAGAATCCTCAACTGCCACGATCAGTGGGGACGTATTAGGGGCTTGCGCTCGCATCAGCTTAATCCACGAGATGTTCATTTTGAGGCCAGCTGCGCGAGCGTTTCTTTTCAGAGCCATGATAGTTTCGCTGAGACCTCTTCTACTCTTTGCGTTATAAAGCAGTCCAAATCGCAAAGGGTTTGATTTGTTCTCCACTGGACACCATCCTGCGCCACGTTATTTGTGAGTTTGATCGAATACCCGCTCAGAATCCACGATAGGTTGGGCCTGAAGCTAAGTTGCTCTTGTCTGAGCAGACCATTTAGCACTGGTGAGATTCTATTGAATTGAGGAGAGTGATACCACCCCTAAAGTTTCTACAGTGGCCCAATTCACCTTTGTTGGGAATGGTGACAATGACTCTCCATCCTTCCACTCTGGAGGAATGGTTGCATATACCCAGGCGCTTTGAATGATTGGGGTGCAGTGCCCTCGATATGGTGATAGTGCCAGCTTCGGTCGTGAGAGGAGAGAAACAAACACATTTGCTTTTGTTTTTTCGGTCTTGGTCTTTTGCAGACCTTTTTTCACAGCAACCGATCGCTGAAAAGGTCTTTTGTGTGTGTGTGGCAGGCCCGGCCACAGAGTCTCTCTCTCACAGAAAAATATGTGTGTCACTTTCGGACACACGGTGAGCATTCGGTGTTTATCGGCAACAAAATACATATGTACATGTGCCTCGCATTACACATTACATGCGCTCTCTTATACTCTCTCGCACTGTTACGCTCTGCTCCCACTTGACTAAGCTCACATTTTGACGTAGCGGTCTTCAAACAACACTCACTTCGGGACCGCTTGACTGAAATGGGCCTGTTATTGGGTTGTTGTCAGACCGACCAGCGTTCGTGCTCAACAGCATCCCAACTAACAGAGAGCTGTCTAGCAGCACACAATCGGTTGAGGGAAGACCGAAACCGTTTTTTTTTTATTTTTTCGGTTGTGGTCGTGAGCAGAGCCGTCTGACAATATGGGTTGAGAGTGTAATAGAGGAAACATGTATCGAGGAAATAAACACGCTCCTCTCAAGTGATACTGCTGTCTACAGCTGCGCAATTGTCTATCGATAGGTATTTTTTTCGGTACTGATATGCGAGTCTTGGTGCATTTTTGCACTTAATTTAAAAATAAATATTTTTATGCGCGATTAATATTTGAAACAAGTACAAGTGACTGGTTTTTACGACCTTTATGCTAAGTAAACCTGAATGTAATCCTCAACCTGGAACCAGTAGACAATTTGCTAAAGTAATCCTAAAGCATCTACTTCAGGCCACACCAGTATCCTACAGGAAGTAGGAATAAATGCAGAGGCAAAGGGAAGTGACTACTGCATACCAGTTCACAAATGAAACGATAACTTTAGAACATGGGTACCGGATCGAGAGGAATGAAAGCAAGACCATCAGGGAAAGCAAGCTGGCCACCTATCCAGACGGTTCAAAAACGGAAGAAGCCACAGGAGCAGGCAGCTTCTCCAAAGAACTTGCGACACACAGTTCTCCTTCCGTCTACCGAACTGATGTAGCGTTTTCCTGGCAGACAGCAGGCTAAATTGATCTACACCTTGGATAAAACTCCAAGGAACATTTCAATCATGGTTGACAGGGAACCTGGTCACGCTGGCATACCGGTCAACGAGCTTCACTCTTAGTATTTGAGCATTGTACCATTTCAACTAGAAATGTTTGATCATTTCATAAATTTACAAACTTTTTGACATTAATCGAATCGAATCGAGTCGGTTTAAATTACCGTTTTTGGTTCGGATTGGCATTTCTAAGCAGATTTGTTTTTCGGTCACCTTCACTAGCTTTTTGGGGCCAACTTTAAAGTAACTTTGCCGTTCGGATTCTTTTCGGTTTGCAATCCAACTGAACAAGCGCATTCTTCAGGTCCCCCTGATAAGGCGTTGTTAGATTGTGGTTTTGCTCTCTTTTCTTGTTTTTTTTCTTGTGGTTTCCTTTTTTATTTTTATTACATTTAAACATTACACTTGTATATGTATTTTTGTTTTGTTGTGCCAATACGTAGAGCTCATGGAGAATTTTTGTTTGTTGTAGAGAAAAAAATATGGCTAATTTCAATAAATTTGGCCTTTTTGCTGTTTTGTTCGTCGTTGTCACTACTAAAGCTACACGCGGAGAATATAGAGAATTGTACACCTAAAAAAGCTATAAGATATCTGAGATGATGGGCAGGTGGTTCAGGATCGTTTTAAATTCATCCTTCTTCCATTCACCATATCCTAGAACTTGTTCTTCGGCACCTGGACATGCGGTGTAAAGTCGTAGGTGAACAGTTTGGGCGCCAGGAAACCGCCATAGCCCGGACGTCCCTTATAGTAAATGCCAATGCCCGAGAGCGGCACCGGTGGATTGGAAACCACATCCTGTATATCCAAAAAGGGTACGGTACTCTGTGCCGCATCCTTGTCAATGCCAGTGTGGGTGAATTGGATCCATTGATTGTGACGCGATATTGGTAACGAGGTGGTTATGGTGCGTGTGGGCACGTCCGTGTTGATAGCCTCGAGTTTTTTTCTGCAAAACAACGGAAATTCAAGAAAATTGAAGAAACTTTCAAGAGATTCACACTCACCTGCGTTCCCTGCCGCTAACATCGGTATTGTCATTGGACTTCCAGAAGCTATTAACCTCAGGCTGAATTAGTTTCCCCGTGAGGAAATCAAACTCACTGAGGTGAGCCTCCAGATTCAGATGGGTGCCCACCACACGGAAACGTACGCCGGTAACCACATAGCTATTGTCATCCGTGTTAATGTCGTCCAGATCGATGGAGCGACTCTCAAAGCTCAGAGTGTGGTAGTCGGTGTCCTTCTTGACATCGCGGTCAAAGATGTTGTAGTTTTCCACTGGTCGCCACTCCAAACTGCTTTCGTTGACAGCTCCGCGGGGTAAAAGCTCTGCTTCCTGGATCTGCAGATGGAAGATACGATTCTTCTTCACGAATCGCAAGCCAGTCACCACTCTGTAAAGGAGCATCAAATCAGTAATGGTCGATTTTTCGCCGGTGCCGATGCTTTCTCACCTGTTGCGCTTTAGATCCGCCAGTGATTCGCGCAGGTTAAAGAATCGATCTGACTTGAGGCCCTGCTCGTCGCACAGGCAGAAGCAATAGCTGCAGTGCCAGAAAAGATAGCGCCACCAGCTGTCCACCTTGGTGGTGCCGCGTACACAACGACCCCTTTGTCCCAGCACTCGCCCGTTCTCGTACTCCACGAACTCATAACGGCGCGTACTGTTCTGCGGGGCCGGGCACACCCACATGTCCGAGTCAACAAACTGACAATTGTACAGTCGACCCGAGCACTTGGGCTGCCGGGCACAGAACAATTCCTTAAAGCAACCCTCCGTACGGGTGTTCTGATAGAAGGAGCAAGTCTCACGGCAGGTCTCGTCGCTATTCAGATCCACCTCGTTCTCAATGTAGCCCTGAAGTAGGCGCGTAACCTCATCATAGGTCACCCCAGCCACATGCTTGGCTGGATCGCAGCGCCAGACAATGCGGTCGGCCCGATTCATCACCTCCTTGAGCAATTTCAATGTCCGTTCGGTGCGTTTTCCATAGTCGTTGCGCATCAGCTCGGCCTCTTGAGTGAAATTGCCCTTACCATACACGCGCAACATCATCCAGGAGAACTCCATCATGGTGTATCCTTTCAGTTCGGTTAAAGCTATATCGGCGTACAGTGAATACACAAACTGTTGGGCAGATTGTTGCGTATGGCATATCTGGTCGGTGGACATCTGTGAACGATAGTTTCAAAAGAAAAATGTGGTGAAAAATGCAGCTGTTGGATCCAATTGCAGTTTAAATGGAAAAGCATTCCGAAGTTCCACTTCCCCCTCACACCGTTGCACTCAAAGTTGGCCACATTTAGAGGCGATTCTAAAAACTATAGCTACGATCCCTTAGTTTTCTTCAAAAAAGAGAAGTGGGAAAGGGCTCTTGTCACTAACCAACATGGCCCTGTAGTACAGGGTCTGCTTGACCATGGTCTGTTCAATTTCCTGAAATATACGCGACATGGAGAAGATTCTATCGTTGCGCAACACTTGCTCTGTCAAATCCAATACGGCACGCTCCTCCAACTGTGAACTGCTGTTCTGCTTCACAAAAGAGTCCTGTATGTGTGTAAGAAATAGATTATCTTAGTTAAGCCTTCTCTCGAGACCAGATCAGATGATCAGACAATACCTGGTACGAATCGTATAGCTTGTTGATATACACCAGATCGCGCTCCAGCAGTGTCCATTCATAATGATTCAAAATTTCATACTTCTTTTCCTTGAACTGTCTCTCCAACTGCGGTTGATGGCTGAACTCACGATGCGAGTCGTACACCTTACGTAACTGGGTTTCCTTGTTGTTAAGGCTATTCGCCGTCTTGCCCAGATAAGCCCAGAGTGCCTGCTCCAGGCTTAGATATTCAGCGCGCAAGGCATCCACTTGTATAAGGGGTGTATGATGCATATAAAGGGAAGAGGAGGAGGTGGAGGCGCCAACCGCAGCTACAGTGAGGGCCGTCAACATCACTGCAAAGGCCACAAATCTGTGGCCCTGACATATCTTCATTTTATAAAAGTATAAAAAGGGGATTTCCTGACTTGACTTATGCTGCGATAAAAAGTTCTTTCTTCTTCTTCAGCTGCTTCGCGTTCTCCTCTTTCGTTCTCCGATGTGTTGTTTTTTTTTCACACTGCGAGCTTTGAGCGAGCACTGTTTGCCAGCTCCAGTCCCGTTTAAAACAAAGACTGTGGGCCGCAGGCTGCCACGATTTATATATTTGCAAAATGTTTTAGTTGCGATATTTATTAATTTTTCTCCACTAAACACAACAAATGCTTGTTAGCATTTGTACACTTTTTGCGATTTAGTTTAATTCGATTTATTTGTTGTTTTTGTGTGGAATCGCTGTGTGTGTGTGTGGTGGTGGTGTTGTTGTTATGGCTGCTGTTCTGCTGCTACTGCTAAGTTTTTTCTCCGTTTTAAGCCCGCTGCCTCTGCTGCTGCGGCGTCGTTAGTGAGTGAGTATGTGGTGCTTCGTGCTCGTCGGTCTGTTCGTGTTTAAAATTGCTGACTGGAAGCTCTTTTATTTGATTGTTTTATACATTTTTTTCTGGCCAGACGTCGAGGAGCGTAAACATTCCAACACACACAGACAAATGTGGCGAGTATGTGAGCTTGCGAGCTCCCACAATCTGAGCGGGCCGCAAACAAGCAAAAATTAAGTTGTGATTTTATCGGGGCTAATAGACTTATTGATGCCGTACAATTTAATTTATTCGTTTTACGATGAGCAATTAATCTAAAAACTCTGGCATCGCCTTCTCTTATGTTCAGTGTTGGAAAATTGAATAAGGGACGACAAAGCGTATTAGAGAAATGTACAATGCTGAAAAGACTTCAGTTTCAGAATACAATACAGAGTAGTTATTTCTCTTTTTAATTCAAATCGGAGATTATTGTATATCATTAGGAATCTGGTGCAATTTTGAACACGCTACCATTAAAACCAGAAAAGTTTCCTATAATGATTCAGCCTACCAATCTGTCATTAACTAGCACCTTTCGGTTACATTTAACGCTTAGTAAAAGTAAAAGCTGTTTTTTTCAAGTGTGAATTGGCCAGATTTGCATAAGTTGTGGTCAAACTGCCAAGTGATTTGTTTTGATTTTGGATGGTTTATAACTTTTTAAGAATACTAAATTGATGGGACCTCTATCCTCAAGGTTCTCCACAACAATTGCTTGATTGATTTGAGTTTAAGAGTATATCGATAATCCATTCTTGAGCTATCGATAGCCACACAGAAAATACCAATCTAGTGTATTTGTGCTCTTTACTTCAAAATGAGTGTTGGCTACAAAGGAAGTTGCTAAGGTCTTTGGTGCCAAAAGTTTTATTGGTTCTGATATGGTTCACGATTTGATCGATATTGAAAACAGGATAAAGCGGATTCTGCGTTTTTATCATAGAAGTTCGATATCAGAACTGTAAATCAAAATTACCTTATATTTTTTTTTTTGGAAATTCAAAATCAATATTTCTAAATTATGAATTTAATTACCATTACAACCTTCTTTGTGTAATAAATTATTGATAACTGATTTTACAATTATATTTAATTGCTAATAATTTAATTTTTACCAACAATTATTCAAAAAATGGTAGAGGTAATTCAATTTTTAAATACGAAATATTGGTAATGGTAATTTCAGTATGTGCATTTTCTTCCGTAAAACGTTTATCAATGACGTGAATAGAAATCAAGAAATTAATCAGAGTAAGGGGAAGGAAACTAGCCGGATGCTCAGCCTCTTCCTGATGGGGTTAGCATATTCAATGATATATTTGCTTCCGTAATGGGAAACTAATTTCGGAGAAAGTTATTTTAGAACTGGTTCAACAAATGATCTTCATTTAAGTATGAATGTGTATATTGAATATGTATGATCAATCGATAGGTAAGAAAGCCAAGCATTCTGACGTCACAAGCCATGCCTCAAACAGCTGTGTGTGCACTCTCACCCACACACACACACACACACACACCCGCACTTGCTCTCTCTCTCTCTTCGCCTCGCGGCCAGCAAACAAAGGGGGGAACTGAATTCTATACCTCTGCATGGGGGCATCTCTGCTGCATTGCCCTCTGTGTTGTGTTTTGTTTGGATTTGGTTTGTGTTCTTCTTGTTGTGGTTGATGTTTATGAGACCTTTGACCTCGCTGTGCGTATGCATAAGAAACAAGTGCAAACAAAGAGGCGAATTTTGCACAATTTTGACTTAAAAGTCTTTCATGGCTCTGGCTTTGCTTTATGAGTTTCTGCTTATCCATTACATTAACACAATCGCCCTCCCCTGATGACTCACGTTAAAGAAAGTCCGCTTTTGGGGCTCACTTTTGCCAAATCGGCGAATTCGACGACACACAATCAAAAACATATGAGAGAGACGTCGACAACGACACCCGCGACCGGAAAGACGAGTTAACGCTCAACTCTTCTGGGAAATTGTCAACTAGGCTTAACCCAATGCAACGAAGGAGGAAGATGATCGTGGTGATTCATTTCGAATTCATTCCCATGTAGGAAACGGTTTCATCTGATTGATGAGCGTGTTATTGTTACCTCATAGCCAGTCAACAGCTGGGCAAGCAAATTGCTTGTGTTGGTCTGCTTCTCCTCGGTGCCCAGCAAAGTGATGTGCAATCGATCCATCAGATGATGCACGGAATGGGCATTCGGTGTGACAGTCCATTCGGCAAATGTGATGAGTGTGGACATCTCCAGTTTGTCCTTGTAGGCCTCGTACGACTGCATTTGCTGATAGCGCGATGAGATGCGATTGATAGTGTCAGTAATTACTTCCATTTTGGCCACGATTGGAGCATTGAGAGTCATATAGTTGGTCACCGACTCAATGGCCAGAGCCACATATTGAGCATGCTGCGGGGCGAGATTTTCAGTGGATGTGATGGATATAAGTGCTGCAGCTCCGGCTTACCTTCTCTTCTGACTGATCAATCTGCCGGCCAACCTCTTTGAGGCGTTGCAGCACCTTGCGCTGCTTCTCTCGCATCAATGGGAATTCTATGTTGGCCGCCAGGGGTGAGGACTGCACTATGTCCCAGGCCTTAAGTATCCCAGTGGTGACCTCCTTGACCACATGGATGACATCCAAAACATCCTCTATCACAGCCGTTGTGGGTGTGGGTTGATGTAGCATCAGCAGCATCGACACCAACAGTCCGAATTTCAGAGCCAGCATTCGCATGGTGGTGTGTGTGTGTTTTTGGTCTTAACTTAATCAAAATTGCCTACACATAAATAAATGCCGTTTGTTACACGCACACACACTCGCACGCAACTAACTGCCCCCGTTGAGAATCAAAACGCGAATGCGACGAAATCAGAGAGTTGAGTTTGGGTCAACTGCGTCTGCTGAGTCTGTCGTTGATTAATGCACACATACAAAGAGCCCCAATGAGTGTTTGCTTTGTTGTTGTGACTAACTTTTTATGTCTTTGTCTGGTTTCTTTTTTCTGGTGGAAGCATATAAAATGGAGCATAGGTCAGCAGCTTGAGTGCGAGCGAGCAGGCAACAACAGCAGCAGCATAACAGCTGTAGAGCTAGGCTCAAAGTAAACTATGCTGTTATCGATTGAATTGTTATCGACATCGCTTAATCGAGCAACTGAAGACCTGGGGCGGTACATTTAAAATTCGAATTATTTTGACGTGCAATGTACCTATTCTTAACTCAAGATCCCCTGTATCAATGGATGAGATTGATGAAATGGAAAAGGGCAACTTAAATTAACTTCATTTTGGTTTTACTCACACTTATTAACTTCTCATATCATTACCTCTTTACAGAGCTTCTTTTATGAGATTCTTGCCGGCAAATGGGTGCGCAATGGCTTACAGATCAAGGGTCAGGCCATGACCTACATCCAGGCGAACTTCTGCAACTCCATGGCCGATATGGATTTGTTCTTTCTGCAGATCTGTGCCACGAATCTGCCGCAGTACTTCTTCCTGCAAAACACCATCGAGTTGTTCGATGTGGGCCAGTGGCTGGAGACGGCACCGCTGAAGCAGCCGCAGAAGGCGGAGCAGTCGTCCATGCTGGAGGGTTTTCTCACATTCCTCGCCACGCTGGTCACGAGTCGCACCAATCTGGGCAACGATGAGGCCACTCAGTGCATCATCGAGATTAGCGCTCTGCTGGCCACTGAAAACAAGACACATTCGCAGCTGCTGGAGCTGATGCCGGAGCGTTCGGGGAATGTGCATACAAAAAATTTTGAGACGTTCCTCAAAAAGCTGTCGGTGTACAAGGCGCCGTCGAGTGGTTCTGAGAACTTGGAACAGGGCCTGTTCACGCCCATCGATGAAGTGTGGGAAAACTATTACGATCCGCTGCACGTTCTGCTGCGGGCGGTTCATCGGCGTGACTTCCAGTCCTCGATGGACCGTTTCACCAACTACGTCAAGTCGAAAAGCAAAATGCCCGCCAGCGGCAACCTTTGGCCGCCATTCCGCCTGCCGCAAGCGCTGCCCACAGGCAGCTCCTTCAGCGACCCCTGCCGCATACTAAGCTCCCGCGTTTTTCACTCAACCATACTGTCAATCCTCTTCCGGGCCGTCCACACGCGTGACGTGTCTGAGCATCTGCTAGCCCTGGCTGTATTCCTGCTGGAGATTTCCGTGGAGACGAGCGGCGATGTCACTGACCAGCCGTCAGCTGCTGCTGCCATGGTGGAGTCCGTGGGCGTAACCGGGGCTGGATATCACCATGCCTATGGTCAGGGCGGAAGACAGGAACCGCCTAAGCTCTTCCATTGCTATCCCACTGACAATCTCAGCTGCAATCTGAGGCACGTGGTCAAGAAGGTGTCCCTGAAGTCGCGCGATCCGCAGGTGACCACCTCAAGCTATCGCTCCAATCCTTTTTACGCCGACTTGGACTTTGATGTGGAAACGGATCCGTCGGAGCAGGCCATGCGTATGATCGGGCAGTCGGAGTCGGATGGAGATGACATGGCCGGCGGTGGTGGGGTTGGAGCGGGAGCCTTGAGTCGACGCAACGTATCGCAGGCCTTAGTACCCATGCGGGTGCCGGGGATGGAGGTGGCGCTGCCGCCGGATCTTTCGGTGGTGGCAGAGACGGGCGTGGTTATACGCCAGGATAGCAACGAGGATGATCTGCTGCGCGATGGCGACAACGCGATGGACATGAGTCCGGCGGCGCTTGACTTCCACTTTCCGCTGCAACAAATCACGCTGCCCGAAAGCGGCATGGAGGTGGCAATACGACGGGATCTTCTGTTGGCCGAAACCCACATTGAGGGGAGAGGAGGAGCCGGTGGAGCGGGGACAGGAGGTGGCGCTGGTGGTGGAGCACCGAATGAGATGTTCTCCCCGACCACACCCACGGGTGGCATGCTGCTTCCATTCCAGCGTGTGCAACCGGTGGCGGTACCGAGCAGTGGCAATATGGACATTGTGCCTTCGCATGCGCTCGGAGCTGGCAGCTTTGCCGGCAGCGGACGTCGTCATAACTATGACACAGGTGGAGCCCGCAAACGGTCTGTGGACATAGCAATCGGTGGCAGCAACAAGGATGAGCTGCACATGGACGAGAGTATATTGTCGCTGCTGCTTAAGCTCCACTCGCAGCTCAGCGGCACTCTGGACAGCTTCTCGCTAAGCGATGGTGAGGAGATCGACCCCTCGTCTATGGAAGTGGACTGCAATGAGGCGAGCACCTCGAGCGCCGCCGTCGCCGTAGAAAGCACAGCCCTGGCGGAGCGGACCACTAGTGCCAGAAGTCGACCCGCTCGCTCGCGCCACAACAACTACCAGAACATCCATGTGTCCGCTTCGAGGATTGGCGACGGCCCCTTCTTCATAGGCAATCTCCTGCGCAAAATCGCCAAGCGGGATGAGTTGTGCGCCCAAAGCATCGATGACATACGCGCCCGTCTCTGGCCCAATCAGCGCGAAAAGCAGGCGGAGGCCAAGGCGCGAGAGGCCAAGGAGAAGGAGGAGCGCCGCAAGAAGGCGCGCGAGCGCCAGCAAAAGATGATGCAGGACTTTGCCAACAAGCAGAAGCAGTTCATGCAATCAGCAGCGGCAGCGGCCAATAACATGGAGTACGGCCTTGAGGACGAGGACGACGAGGATCTGTACGAGGAGCAGCCGCGTGAGAAGGAGTACGACTGCATTATTTGCAACTGCACGACGCCGAGCACTGAAACGAATCCCATTGGCCTGGTGGTGCTGGTGGAGTCCAGCGGCATTGTGGGCCACCGTCGACGCATATCGGAGCGCTTGCCGCTGCCGCTCAATGTGGAGGATGAGTACCGGTTGGCACACACCACTCGCCTGGCCACAGAGTTCGGCCGCCGCACCGAGCTGCTAAGTCTGAAGTTTGGCGAGGAGTCGTGGTACCTGTCCAACAACATGGCCTACGACAATGGCGTGCATGTGCAGTCCTGCGGCCACCACGTCCATCTGAGCTGTCTGGAGGCGTACCTGAAGACGTTGTACACCACACAGCGGCAGCCGGTGCAGGATCGGGGCGAGTTTTACTGCCCGGTGTGTCGGCAGTTGTCCAACTCGGTGCTGCCGCTCAGTCCGCAGCTGGACAGGCCGACGCATCTGGTGCGATCGGGCAATCAGCCGTTCGAGCAGTTGGTGGCCGATCTGACCGATCTGATCAAAGAGAACGAGACGATACCGGTACGTGATGGAAGTCTGAGAGCACCTCCAACTCCAATTAACCGCATTCCTCCTTTTCTCTCCCACAGCAACCCACTAAGCTGACCGAGGCCATGGGCCATGCCATGGAGGTGATGACCAACATTGCCCAGCGCAAAGTGAAGTGCGCCTCCATCACGTTCCGCAAGCTGTTCATCTTTGTGACCTCCATTGCCCGCACCAATCTGGAGGCGGAGATCATTCAGCGTGGCGGCTCTCTGTGCTCAGCGAATGCCACCCGCTACAAGCCGAAACGGGACTGCATAGTGCCACTGCTGCATGTGCTGTCGGTGCACGTGCGAGTGCTGGTCGAGTGGCCGCTGTGGAGCAGTTGGGCCTCGCTGGCCGGGCTGCCGGTTAGCGATACGGAACCCCTGCCGGCCCATTGCCTAGAGCTGATACCTAGTCTGCTGGCCGATCCCATAGCTTTGCTCCTGAAGTTCATATTGCTGGCGCCGCTGCATCTGGACCAGGGTGAGTGGAGCATGAGCCACATTTTGCGCCATGATCTTCAAATTTTGTTTGTGTTGCCTCCACACAGATTACTTCACCTGCATGGTTAAGGTCATGTACAATCTGCTCTACTATCAAATTGTGGTCCAAGTGTGCGTCACCTTAACGGATCTCGAGTGCGACCACATCCTGGCCCACTATACCGAGACACAGTCCGAGGTTACTTCCACGAGCAGCAGCCGAAGCAGCAGAATCAGCTCGACACGTTCCTTCCAGCTGGGCCAGGCCATGGCCTTGGTGTTGGGACAAACTAATCGGCTGGCCCATCTGCGTCGGGACAGCATACCCAGCACCAGCAGCTCAGCGGCCGCCACTAGCAGCAACAGCACCAGCACCAGCAAAGGTGGCAGCAGCGGCAGCAGTTCCATGTCCTCCGACGTAAATCTCAAGTCCATGGAGCTGCAATTGCAATCACTCTGCCTGCCATTCCTGAGGATAGCGGCACTGTTGCGTCAGCATTTGTATCGCCACGAGATGCCGGAGATATCGGCGCCGGGACTGGAGTTTGTGCGTCTTGTCTACTATCTGGAACTGGTCACGGACTCCATGGACTGGGATTGTTTCAACGCCTCCAAGGGGCTGTGCTTCATACCGGGCACTGAGCAGACGTTACCCCAGTTCTGGTGCAAGCAGCTAATGGAGGTGCGTCCGCCCTCTGACACAGTACGCGAATTGGTGTTGATCAATCAGCATTCACTGTGGCAGCAGCCACGGCTTCTCGAGCTGCCGCGCGAGTACGAGCGTCTGTTTACGGTAGGTGGTGATTGGGATTGCCCCAAAGGATTAGCATGTATATGACTTTTATGGCTTTTGTAGTACTATCACGAGCGGCCCTGCCTCAACTGTTACAAGGTGCCCAAGGAGAGCTCCATTTGCCTGCTGTGCGGGACCATTGTTTGCCTCAAGCAGAACTGCTGTGCGGAAAACGAATGCTGCGAGGCAGTACGGGTGAGTTTACAAATTCCAAACTCCTCGGAGAAAGGAAATGAAAGGAGTGCAAAGCAAGAATAGATGACTACAAAATAGGAAGGAACTGAGTAGAATGTAGGGGGAATGTAATGTGTGGGGAGAAATCAGGAAAAGGAATAAATGAAAATATCATTTGATGTTGACTAAAATTAGGCAAAAGTGAAGGGTTTACGGAGAAAGAATGGACTAAAATAATAAGAGGAGAATAAGAGACCTTGTTTCCTGTACCGACATACCAGACAACGTGGAAACCATTGCTTATTTGTCCTCTCTTCCATTGCAGCACACTTTATCCTGCGGCGGTGGCATTGGCATCTTTTTGGTGGTTACCTCCACTTACATAATTGTCATACGAGGACGACGCGCCTGTCTTTGGGGTTCCCTCTACCTTGATGACTTTGATGAAGAGGATCGTGATCTCAAGTGAGTGGATACACTTGCCAATCATATGCTGGGTCTCATTTTGTAATCATTTCCTTTCCCTGCCACAGGCGCGGCAAGCCCTTATACTTGAGTCAGGATCGTTTCAACCTGCTGGAATCGCAGTGGCTATCGCATAAATTTGCTCACACAAAACACACCTGGGTGTTTCATCGCGATCTCTTGTGAAACATGGAAGATTTACTGCGCAGCATACAGGAGCTGGTTGGTCAGATCTGAGAGCTGAGCTGAGCTGCCCGCTGCCCCGCCTAGTCGAACCGCCTCCTATCCAAATGATGACTATTTGGTTTTATTAAGTTAAAAAATGCAAACAATTTCAAAGTGGTGGTATCCCGCATCCCGAGCACCCGTAGTAGTAGTCGCAGCAGCAGCAGCAGCTTCAAAAAATTGCAATTTCCAATGATATTACGAACATTTTTTTTATATATTTAACAACAAGAGCAGAATGGATCTACTCGCGTAATTGTTTATCTCTCACTCAGACACACACACAGACACGGACACGGACACGGATACACAACCACACACACACACACACACACACACACACATATATATATATATATATAACTATATCTGCCTAACCGATCGATCACAATGCATGTGAATCTCTCAAGCAACAAAAATATTTACGACTTATACATATATACATATATATATAAACCTATCCAATATATCCAACAAATGAGGAGATCATGTTCAAACCAATCCGCACGGGTTTCTCTAGTTGCGTTGCTCTTTACCTAAGCTAAGTCTTAAGTCTCCCCAATCCCCACCCCCCACCCTCCTTTCCCATTCATCACACACACTCTCTCTTTCTCTCTCCCCCCTCCCCCTCCCCCTCCCCACCCCCTCTCACTCTCTCTCTCTCTCTCTCTAGGTTTATCTAGGAAAACAAAAAATGAAAGTCTACTTTTGGCCTCATGAGTTTGCGCATGTAAAAAATTAAAACGAAAGATTTATATAGTTAATATATATATACTTACATACATAATACATACATACATATAAACAAAACGAAAAGCGAATTGTGAATTGCTTAGAAAATAGTTTTTGCATTACCACTTAAGAAGGGACAAGAGGAAGTAGGCAGAACGGAAAGAAGAACAAAAACAATGGAAGCAAGTGAAAATGCATTGACAAACGAAAGACACCCGTAAAATTGGGACTAGACGAGAATTTGTTGTTATTAGTTTTTAACAATACTAAACAATTGTGTGTGTTATGTAGGCGCCTAATTAATCCCCGCCCTACCCAGAAAGAGAGTAAAAAGTAAACAAACAAAAAATTATATGCAAGTGTAAAGTTTTGAATATTTTTTTCGTTTCAACGATTTCCAGTGGTTTGGGGGTGGGGAGGGGGGGCAAACTTAATTGCCTATTCACACTACAGCGGAACAATGAGAAGATTGTGAAAAAATGAAACACCGTGTACTGTCAGCGCCCTCTTCTTCTTCCCATAATTGAAGCGCACGTTTACTGAATCAAAACAAAAAAAAAATCTAAAATATTGGTTAGTAATTCATTGAATGTGGTGGTGGTGGTTGTGTTAGTCCTGCTGACGCTATAAGAACTGCAATTGCGGAGTCATTTCTAACATAAGCAACAAATGTTACAAACATAAAAACTCAATTTTAATGTCTACGCGTTGAACCCCATTAATTCGAATACTCGATAACTCGTTTTACCTCTATAATTCGAACTATTTTCCTACCCGTTCAATACTTCGAATAAGACTTCTTCGTTAATTCGATTACTGTATTAATTAGAACCCCTCCACAATTCGACGTGATTGTGAAGCTCGTGAGCTGACTGATATACAAATGTATATCGATAAGTGGCAACGCCAGCAGCTGAGCGATTCTATTTCACTTGCACACAAAAAAGAGAGCATACACGGTTGGCATCCCTGAAAAAGAACATGCGAGTGCAAAAGAGATAGCCTGTTTGCCATTCATTTTGCTCTCATTTGTTGTGTGTTAATGATTCCCTTTCGCCATCACTCGGAAACCTGCTCGAGACTCAGTTGCATTTCTCTTTTTTCGCCCCCACTTTCGCCCCCACCATTAAGAGATTATTGTGGCGCCATTGTGTATATACATCTCTATGTATAGTTATATATATATATTTATCATATACATATAAACTAAATAAATATCGAAAAACTAAAAAAAAAATTCCATATATGTGGTAAATTGGGTTTTGGGACGAAGTCGGAAATGGAAAGGATGGATGATGTGACAGAGCAGGATGCACATTGTATTGTATAATATATACATTTGCTCTTCTTCTTCTTAAGTGCACCCACACACGCATACATGCTCCGACACACGTGACAATTGACTTGGCGGACTATTTGACTGTGTGCATAGTCACGTCGGCTCTCCCCGTCTGAAACTTACTACTAATAAAAAAAATAAAAAAAATGGAAGTCTCTGTCTCTTTGGTCGCTAGTGCATCTCGCCGCAGTGGGAGCAGGCCTGGCGCTGGACAATGCGCGACTTGCGCAATCGATGGCGGTCCAGTTGCTGACGCTCCAGGCGGGCCATGACCATTTGGTCGCGTATCTCTTCACGATCCTCCACCAGCTGGTGGCTCTGCTGCACCGCCTGGTCGACATCCAGGTTGGGTGCCTCCTCGGACACCTGCAACTGAATGCCCGCCTTGCGCACATCCTCCAAAGCCTCGCCCAAATCATCGATATTGCCCGCCAGGGTGAAATAGCGCATGCGTGCCATTCGCTTCTCGTATGCGCTGCTGATGGGCTGCTCCTGGCTGGGCTGCAGAATCCAGCGTCCCAGGAACAGAGGCGGCGTTATGGTAATATTATGCTGTGGCTGTGGTGTGCCCAAGCGCAGGGCCCCATGGTAGAGGCCATCGGGCAGAGCGCCGGGCGCAAAGACACAGCCCGCATCGAAGCCCTTGGGCAGATAGCGTAGCGGCAGGAAGACCGGCTTCTTGAAGCTGGCCTGCGGCGGAAACAGTTCCTCCGGCAGCTTAAACTCTGGACTCTTCTCGCTCATGGTGACATAGGCCACGGCCGGCATGTGCGGATGCACCACCGTCGACAGCACGGTCATGGACATCTTGCACAGGCGCGGCACCGACAACAGCAGCTCGCTCAGATCCGGCACATAGATGTTGTACTGCATGGGCTTGGGGTTGTTGAGGAAGGCGGTCATGGCGACCAATGCCGACGGCTGGGTAATGATGAAGGCCAGCATGACATCGTTGCGGACCAGGCGGCGCTCGGTCTCGGCCAGCTCGGCGCTACTGGCGGGCGGTAGCCGGGGCACCTGGGGCCTGGTCGGCAGTGGCTCAATCTCAATGCGACGACGGCCGACAAACAGCGGCGGAGTCTGACCCTTCTGCTGGGGCGACATGAGTCCTAAGGGATAAAACTTGCGCGGCAGCACGCCGGCTCCAAACACGCCGCCCGCATCAAAGCCCTGGGGCAACAGCTGCGGCGGCAAGTAGGTGATCTTGTTGAGGGGCGCGTGCACGGGGAACAGGGCGCGCGGTATCTCAAAACAGGGACACTTCTCCTGCTGCAGTTCCAGGGCAGCGGCCGCATCATGCACATGCAACTGTGCCACCAGTGGGATCAGCACAATGCGCTCCTGGTAGTGATTGGGCATGCCCAGCTGCTGAAGATTCGGCAAATACTTGGGCTTCATGTTGACTACAGATTCGGGCAACTGATGCTTGTGCTTGGAGCAGCGTCGCTGCTTCAACTGAAGAGTACGGGAACTTTGTCCGGGTGCACCTTCGCCTAGGTTGGAAAGAAAAGTTTAGCCAAGATTAGTGGGATTGTCGTAGACCTACCGCCCAGCAGCACTAGACTATGCTCGGTGGAGTCCACTAACAAGCTTTTGGGGACCGGGGGAGCCGGCCGGGTGACCGTCTCCAATGTCCGCATGAGAGCATGGCACTCACAACGCGCCATAGCCACGAAAGACCAGAAGAACAACGAGATGCACAAATTTTCCTATTCTCTTAGTTCGTGTTTTTCGTTCAGTAATTTTGAGCGCTGCACAAACTTGTCACAAGTTTGAAAATTCAAATTTCAGAGCTGCCAGACTGTCGCTCGCTCACACCCGATAGACGATAACAAATAGTGATCCAAATTCAAAATTTGTAAATATTATTATTTTCTTTTAAGATGTACGACTTTGGCTCTAAGCAACGCCTGCAGCAGGCCCATCAACGCCATCTGTTGGAGCGGGATCGGATTAGCCAACGCCTGCAGAGACTCACGGGCAGGCGACCCCAGGAACTGTTGCTGAATGAACCTGGCGGGGTCCAGAATGGACCCGAGCACAGGCTGGCCAAGGAACTATTGCTGCCGCACCCACATCAGCATCAGCGGTTGTGCAAGCTCAAGAAATGCCCAAGGGAACTCATGGTGGTGGGCCATCAACTGACAATGCATCCCTTTTTCCCCCGTACCCAGCCGCGTGAGGAGTGGACGCGCTTTGATCCTTACGCGAGCGAGTGCAAACGGCCCAGTCAGCTGCCCCGTTTCAAGGAATTAAAAGAACCGCCCCAGAAGCGTCCTGTGGTGTGTGATGAATGGTTCATGGCGGAACTTTTGGATGATCTACTGCTAGACTTGCCTTTCTTTGCACTGGACCGGCTGGATCGCAGGCGACCGACTGAATAACTACCTGGCGCACTCGCCACCATTTAAAGCCATGGGGCCATGTAAATGGAGCTAGCCTCCAGTCTCCAGTTCCATTCATCAAAATCGGAAATTGTTTATATGCAAATCGAATCGCCGGAAGATTGTACTTTCAATTGTTTATTTTTACAAAAGAAAAAAGAAAAGGAAAATTCCGACCATAAAACAAACATTTTGTATAACTAAAAACTAGAAAATGTGTGCGACGGCCTAGGCTGAGGATGAGGGATTAGTAAAAAAGATATATATATGTGGGTATATATATAAACATATATATACAAAGTCTGGACTTGTGGTGGGTGCGTGTGTGTGTGTGTGTGTTAAGCTAGCCTAAATCATAGATAAGTAAAACCTAAAAGTTAACAATTTCAATTTTGTCATAGCAAATTTTGTTGTGTTTGTTTGGGAGAGCGCGAGAGAGATTTGACGAGACGGGCACGGGCACGGGCGGGCGGGCTGGCGTTTTTCTAGATGGTGGGGATGTGTCTGGCCTGGCCTGGACTAAAGCTAGTTTTTGGTATTGATATTCGTTTTGCTTTTGTTCTCCTTCTCCTCCTCCTCTTCATCCCTCTCCAGCTGTTGCACCGTGGATGTAAGCGAGGTCTGCGTGTTGACTGTACTTTTGGAAGCCTGCTCAGTCTGTGACTCCGGCTTCTCTTCGGCCGCTGGCTCTTCCTTTGGCTCCCTGGGGGACACCCTCGGCTGCCCTTCGCCGGTCACAGGCGGCGAGGACTGGGTGGATTTGTCCATTTTCCGATCATTCTGAAAGTCAATTTCCATATCGGAGTCCATTTCAGTCTCAGAGAAGGATAGGGAGTTGCCAGCACGTGGCACCTGTATGCGCCGGCGATCCTGTAGAGGTAGAGAACTCAAAATAAGAGCTGCCCAAACCCCACTGACGCTCAACTCACCGTATTTAGTGTGGTCGGCTCCGATATGTAGCCATCGCAGTCCTCGTCCTCACTGAATATGTCCGCCGTGTTCACCGCATACGTTTCGGGCAGCTTGCACACAATCTGCGCCAGATCAATGAAGGTGTACTCATTGAGGGACGCATGATTGCCGCGCTTCGGTGGCTCCTTGTTGAACCATTGGTTAAAGCGTCCCAGTCGACCCGC
Source organism: Lordiphosa fenestrarum (assembly GCA_035044985.1). Lineage (NCBI taxonomy): Eukaryota > Metazoa > Arthropoda > Insecta > Diptera > Drosophilidae > Lordiphosa > Lordiphosa fenestrarum. The sequence goes on along the minus strand of JAWNNO010002553.1, from coordinate 172,271 downwards.
CTTGGCCATGCTCTCGAAGTAGTTCTTGCCAAAGACATAGCCCACGTCGCGTATCTCATCGAAGCTGCCGAAGGCCAACGTCTTGTACTTATCGATGGGTGGGCGAATGTACTCGCAATAGTCAGAGTTTTTCACCTCCTGGAAAGAACCAATTGGTTGGATCAAAATGGACACAGCCACCACTGCAGTTCCAGCACTCACCTCCAGCTGCCGCACACAGGACACATAGGCCAGACGCGATTGTATGTCCGGTAGATCCGGCACTTTAACGGGCGAGGTGAACGGATTCCATTTCTTGTAGAGCAGCCACCAGCCGCTTAGATCATCACCATAGTTGGTCAAGTCGGTGTCATCCTGTGATCCCACATCAATGGCAATAATGTGTGCAGCTCCCAGATTGTGCATCACATCGGCTACGTAAGGCGGCCAGACGTGGAGGGAGAATGAGAGAGAGAGAAAGAAGACAAGGGAGTGTATGTATATGTGTGTGCGTTCCATGCAAAAAGAGTCCGAGAAATCCAATCCTAGTCGCATTTTCGCAGCTTGAGTTAAACATAGATTCACTGAGTCAGCTGTGAAGGTAGGGGGACTCACAAAAAGTCGCTCGAATATCATTTGTTAAAGTTTCCTTATTTGTTCCTGTTTATGTGGCCCTTGCGAATTTAACGATCTGGCAACACCAACGCATCGTTAAGTTGGCTGCGCCTCGGCATTTCATGAATTGACGGCGAATTCATGGTCAACTTTCGTGTGCAAGGCGAATTCATGAAATGTGGTTTATGCACGACCGTTTGACGCTTTTCATGAAATGAATTTGCATAATGAGCACGCATAATCGTGTAAATTATCAATAACCAAGCGGCTACCTTTTAAGTCACCGGCAGACTTGGCCAAAAACTTAAAAAAACCAATTGAGGAAAGTTAACTTGGGCTTGGCCGAAGTTTGTATACCCTTGCAGCACATTTTCTAACTAATTTGAAGTACATTTCCATTGAAAACCAACAAGTTTTTCTCACTAACACTAATTTTCTGACTCTACTTTAACAGCTATACTATATAGATGCCCGATTTCAACCAAACTTAGTGGAATCATGGGAAAGCATAGCAAATACAAAGTTAGGAGGCGTTTTCTTTGAAAACAAAAAGGTTTTTCTATGATGAAGTTAGCTTAGCTTTCTCGTGTGTCAAGTATGTCAAGCCTCAGTTCTTAAGGGTGGGAATGCAATACATGGGGTTCAGGGTTCAAAGCCTCCTTTCATATAAAGAAACAGAGTTTCGGGCAATAAAATCAAATTTTGGTTTGGCAAGACTCCGATGCTCGATTCCCTTCAACCTAGCTAACTTCAAGCCTTCCTTCATTTCAATACTGTGTTTCGGGTTTGACTCAAGCTGCGGAAATCCATTTTGGTGTATACAATTTGATCATCGATGAGCAATGGCACAGGTTGAGCGCAGAGCGTGTTGGAGTATTTCAGGTTTACCTGGCACATTGTTTATGTAGCAGCCATCGAGCAGTAGATGACCGTCCCGGTAATCGCAGAAGGGCGGAAAGACACCGGCAATGGACATGCTGGCGCGACAGTAGCGCCACAGGTGACCTGACAATTATACACACGAGAACAACACGAGGATTGTGGATGGTGGTTTGAGCACGGACATAAAGGTGAGTAGTGGGTGGTTAGGTTGGATGTGTGTGTGCGTGTGTGAGCGTGTTTTGTATGAGTGCGGGTTGCACCAGAAGGAGAGAGACCGAAATAGAGAGAGAGAGAAAAAGAGACACAGATTTATTGCCGCTGTGTGGTGGAAAATAACGGTTTACTTAGTTCGTTTTGCTAGCTACAAATGAAATCATGTTTTGTTATTTACAGACCAATACAAATATACATAGATCAAAACATAGGCACACACATGCATACATACACTTGTATGTATGCAACTAAGGAGGCAACTAAACTCGACTATTCATACCAAAAATCAAAGAAGAACCAAACTAAATCAAAATTTAAAGAAAACTAAAGCTTTGTGTGTTCTGTGTGTGTGTGTGTGTGTGTGTGTGTGTGTGTGTGTGAGTGGGTGTGTTGTATGCTTCAAGGAGAACGTGTGACAGAGAGGGAACGGAGAGACGGGGGAACCGTTAGAATGCAACCCACGCAGTTATCGATAGGCAGAAGATAACTGGACAGCGACTGGACGCAAGGCAAACAACAAACGACTTCGGATGTGGGCGGAAACAGAAAACTTTGGATGGGCAAGCAAGAGAACATACAAATGTACATACATCCAACACTCTGCGCTCTGTGCCAAACAGCTCTAGATCGAAATTTGAAAGAAAAGATTAACGGTTAGGGCATTATTGGGGGATACGGGGGGTGCGGATGGGACTTTGGTTAATCGTATCTCTAGTTTAATTTGCTAATTGCTATTTACCTGGCAAATTATTTACATAGCCGCCATCCAGCAGAAGATGTCCATCTTTTGGATCGCATAGTGGTGGCATATAGCCGCTTAGCGACATGGAGGAGCGTACATAACGCCACAGAGATCCTGCATGGTGGGTGGGATGGATTTGGCAACGACATTGGTTTTTGTATTAACGACATGCCAGTGACAATTGTGTGAGTTTGTTTGTTTGTGTGTGTGTGTGTGTGTTGTGGGAAGAGAAAAAGAGAAAGATAGAAAGAAACAGCTTTGAGCGATCAGAGACATTTTGTGGCATTTGGGATTGGGGGGGGGATGGGAAATGGAAATGGAGATGGAGATGGAGACGTGGGTTAGCAACAGTTAGTTTCTAGCAACGACATCGCTTCCGGAGATGCAAAGTTTAGCAACAAAACGAAACATTTCTCAATGGATTGTCCCGCACGTTCAGCACATTTTCAGACAGCAGAGAGAGAGACACGAGTTATCAGTGTTATAAAGCAATATGTGCGTTTGGGTGAGTGTGAGTGTGTCTGTTTAGGGGTGTGGGTGTGTGTGTGTGTGTGCCTCAGTGGGCACACTCTGTTCTAGAAACTACAAAGAAGGCCAAGTAACTCAAAAGGAATCCATACCAACAAAAGCAAAGAAAGCAGAAAGCACGAAGCAACAAAATGCAAATCAAAAAATCAGTTGAAATTTGGGGGAACCCCCTCTTCCAAATGAAGCACACGCAGAAGAAAATAAAACAAGAAGAAGTAGCAACACGAACAGGCAACTCATCCTTCCACTCACTCACCGTTTGTATGGATGCGATGTGTACTGGCGGTTATATCCGTGGTCAGTGTGAAATACGGTATCCACAGATCCTCAATGCTCACATCACCAAATGTGTCATGTATGGTCTTGTTGAACTCACGGCCCGAGAACATCGATGTAATGGGATAGGTCAGATCCAACAATTGTAGGAACCATTTGGTCATTTTCTATGAAAGAACGGGAGAAATGTGGTGAAAAGGATCAAGAGTTGAAGTCACACCCAATTATTTACTTTGGACCATTCGCGTGCCTTCTGCGTGACCGTGGTTATGTTACGCTCCGAACACCACAAGGCACCCATTAGAGCGCCAATACTGACACCGCCAACCATATCAATGGGTATGCCAGCCTCTTGTATGGCCTTCAGCATGCCTATGTGGGCAGCTCCGCGTGCTCCACCACCGCCCAGAACTAGACCAATGGAGTTGCCAGTCAGCCAGCGAGCCAAGCGGGAGAAATCCGAATGCATATTCGGCTCGGATAGCAGCACACGGCTGTAGAGATCATTCTGTGTGGAAAAAGTTTGGATAACAATGGATTAGTGGGGGTCTACAAGTGGTAACTGCTAACTGAAGTATACCGGGCCATGGAGCCAATCGATCGAAGGAATCGTCTTCTTAAAGAAAGTAAATATTCTTTTTAATAAATGTACTCAGTACTTGCAATATGATTAGAATCTGTGAAGTTCTTGATTCAAGAGTAAACGATCTTACTCTTGAGCCTGCTGAGTTCTTAATACTAGAAAGAACCTTCTGGGTGTTTGACAATGCATTATGCTCTTGATTGAAGAATGAGCAGTGTTTAAGCACTTAATTCAAGAATTTGTACACTTGATTTGGGAATGTTTAGTACTTTGTGCAAGCATTAAAGCTCTTGGATCAAGAAAAATGTTATGAAAACTTCATACTTGGATCAAGAATTTCCATTCTAATAGAGCTTCTGACATCATTCATTCTTCAAACATTCTTGATCCAGATATGAAATTGTGTATATCTTGACTACCGTTATATTCGATCTTTATTCATCCTTTGGCTGATCCACAATCAATATGTCTAGATGTACATCTAGAACAATACGAGACATAACTCGTATTAAAAATATAAAATCACTTTGATCTGTCTGCAATTAAAAGGAATATCTAAGATCTAAGATCTAAGATCTGAGCGTTTAAATGAAAGAACCAATCTTTATTGACTCGCCTATTGATGCTGATCAAAAATAATACCAGGCTGAACCTATTTCGAACCTCAAATTCGAGCTCATTCGGTTCAGAAAGTTAATTTGGTTCGATATGGCTGTACTCGGTAATCAGAGACTGAATAGCTTTACTTAAGAGGGTCAAGTTTAGAGTGTTCCCACCAGGCACAGATTTACAAAGCGTTCTCTTTACAATTTATGATCTTCGTTTACTAACTTTTCCTTAGGAGTTGATGTTGCCCATCAGTTATACTGAAGTAGGATAAACATCAAACTATGTGAATCCTAAGACCAGTTCTGTAACTCAAGTTGAGCCTTTGGCTATAAGTTTTATATATCTTATGCTTAACATTTTGTCACTTTCTTAAACCAATTAAATGGAAATATTCACGACTTAAGTCGATTTGCCCGAGTCTGTTCCTCTGTCTAACAATTTGATGTTAAACCAGTCTTTAAATAGTGTGATTCGATTCACAGGCCTGATGTTTAAGATGTCTCGAACTGGATGATGAACTGAACCTTATAGATTAATGTCCATATTGCATTTTCTCAAGAGATTTATCTAGTGGTTTTTATACAAACCTCCTTTTCTGATTACATAGAACTTAGTTTGAATTCAGGACTCCCACGAAAACTGCCAAGCTTACATAAAAGTCTACAGAATGGTAATGGATTCTTGAAGGCTGCTAGCCTACAAAGTGTTGAAGAGAACATCGATCTTGTAATGGGCATTTGCGCCGCTGGTTACATTCTCAGAGGCCTCTCTGATCGTCACAAGGATGTTCCCAGCGTCTAAGTACTAGGCTTCTCCGACCAGAAACAACCCAATTTCCCAGTCGATTTGTGTCGTTTTCAGGTAGAAAGCAACTTGTAGATTAAAGACTAAGGAATTTGATTGATTTTGTTTCATTACTCGCCTAGGGGGATCTAATGAAAACGATTTTTCTTTAGAAAACGTACACATTCAGTCACCTTCACTAGCTAATGGCGCCTGCTTTAAAGTAACTAGCCATGAGAAAGCTAGTCAAACTTTGCTGTTCGGATTCGGCGTTAAACTGTGTCTCCCTGTGTATATTGGCCCTTTGGTCAGTCACGTCTATACCTTACAAAAATGTACTTAAAACTCGAAAAAATGTATACCGGATTTGCAGGCACTTCTATACTCAAAGTGGAATTTCATTAACCTACTTCTTATGAATATTAATCACTTACAATGCGATATTGACTTTTGCGTGTAAATATACGCTTCACGCACAGCACATGATGATGCTTGGTCACCCAGGGACGAGCATTTAGCCAGCTAAGTGTATTGGCAGGCTTGGTGTTCGTTGTCTCTGGATAAAGCAGCACCAGCTCCTTTTGTGTGCGCATGGCCAGACGATCGATCTCTCGCTCAAATTTTCCCACCAAATGCGTCCGATCGCCCAGGCCGACAATTAAAATGACATCCGCCTGTCGCATACAGCGCTGGGTCCAGGGGCTTAGCGAATTGTCACACTGATAGAGTGTAATTATGTTGCGATCCTCCTGCTGCGCCAGCCATGAGGTCAACCGATACTCATTGGCAGCCTCAAATATGTTAACGCCCAGCTGCTTACGGACCACCTCCGAGGTAAGACGCAGTACGGGTCCTGATAAAGAGACAGAGAGAGAGAGACAGATCAGTTGCGCAGTCTTTAAACAGCATTTGCAGATGGCACATTGATTCGTTTTTTAGAAATCGATTTGAAGATTCTCCGACTAATCTAGAAACTTTTTAAGGCGCTGTAATATCAAATTTAGACAGCCTCATTACAAAATCTAAGCTAATCTGACACATAGCAGCTATTAAGAAGAAAGTGACTGTAGATTTGAAAGACTTATCAATCTTTTTGCAACGCGTTTTTTCCATAAAACAAACCACTGTGCACCAGTTCACCCACCTATGGCACAAAGCGAGTGATAGAGCTCGTAGGTAAACGGTGTTAATGGCACTTCATCGGTAATGGGTACCAGTGCCACTGTGGAATACTTGTGCGTCACCGGATTGGCTTCCACCGGGGCACCGGGTGCTACAGCGCCGCGTGTCTGTATCGAGCCCAAGAACCGATGACTCAGAAAGCTTATCAACTTGGTCACCACAATCGGGTAGCGCAACTTGATGGCATTGAACAGACCCTCCGGCAGTTTGGCCAGCTCTGAGTCGCGCACCGCCATCACTGTGGTGGTGCGTGACGTTTCTGTGATCATTTCCACAATGCCCACAAGATCTCCTTTGCCATACTCGCCGATTATTTCCTTCTTGCCGCCAGGATGCGTTATCACTGAGCGCATGCGTCCGCTGAGCACAATGTAGGTGCTATCGCTGCTCTCGTCCTGACGGTATACGGCACGACCCGACTCCAGAAAGATCCAATCCAATGCGTAGTCACATTGACGCACCAAGGGCGACAGTCGCCGCACCACACCGTTTCCCAAATCTAAGACAATTCGTGGACGTTGTCGCATAATTCTGTAGGGGAATTGCAGAGCGATGGATTAGCAGGTTTTTTAAGAGGCTCTCAAGGATTGCACTTACTGGTAAATGGCAGCTCGTCGTATGTACGCTATGCGGCTATTGTTGCGCGATCGGATTGTATAGGCACTGGCCTCGCCCGTCAACATGGCCAGACCTCCCACTATCTCACCGGGATGGACAAAGTGTATGAGCATATCGGTCTTGTCCTGCTTGGCTGTACGTGTGGCATCGGCATTGCCCTGGTATACGGCCAGCGTGCCGGTCATCACAAACCAAACGCAAACATCATCCGCATTGCCCTCGGTAATGAGGGTCACATTGGGCTCCATCTCTCTCACCTCTACGAACGGGTCAATGATGTGGGCATCCTCTTCGGGTAGACCCAGCTCTTTGCGCAAACTCTCTACCGCCGATGACTGCACCAGGCGCAAATCAATGGACGAGGTGGCACCGACCTCAGTTCCCAACGATCCACGGCGTGTGGACAAATTGCCAGCCGATACACTGCCATGCTGCTGCTGATGGTACAGATCAATGTTGGGGGCATCGCCGTGTACTTCAGGCACACCGCTGCCATCCGGATTGGGGTTAGGATCTGACAGGGTGTGTTCCTCGCGCGAGGGACGCGAGGGTGAAAGTAATTGTCTATTGCTGGCTCCGCCTGAGGCCAGTGGAGCTGCCATTTGCGGTATGGTGGTGGGGGCCGCCATCTGGCGGGAGGACTGCGAGTTGAGGGGTCCAGGCAGCGGAACACCCTTGTTGCGCATATGATTCTGTACGAGCTCCGCATTGAGGCCGAGGTAATTGCGCAATGCGGTGAAGAGTACTCGCTGCAGTCGTATCATAATCACCTGGATGACGCGTATCATCACGTCCGGGTTCTCTAGGAAGACCTCTTCGAAAGCCTGTGGGGCGAAGAGGGGAATTAGTTTTCCAGTCCAGTGTTTAGATGGGGAATCACTCACCTGCATGGGCAAACGTATGACCACCGATTTCTCCATGGCCTTGGCCGTTACCGTCTTGTAGTAACTGGGATTGCCAGACAACACATCAATGAAACTGAGCAGCGACGTCACCGACTCGCCCTTGCGCACTGTTTTGAGCGAGAGCGTGCTGCCATCCGCATTCGAGATGTACACATTGATCATGCCCGACTGCACAATGTACACACTGTCATCGGGATCCGTGATCTTGAACAGATAGTCGCCGGCCATCAGCTCCAGCAGCTGGGTGTGCTTGCACAGCTTGAGAAACACCGGCTTCTCAAAGTGCCCAAAGATTCGTATGCTTTGCAGCATATACAGGGCGTCCGGCGGTACACGATCACTGCCCTCGATTGTCTCCTCGAGATACTCAGCTGGCGGTTCCACTGTTCGCATCTCCAGCGGCATATTCTCGCGCCTCAGCTGGAGGATGCGACGAGCGAACCGCATTACCGCCCGCCTCTTGTAGCCCTTGCCACTGCTGTACATCTGCCCGCTGACGTTCTTCATCTTGCGCAGCATGCGCCGGCCATAGAAGAGCATCTTGTCGCGCTTGCGAAACCGCAGGCCACGCAGATCGCCGCCAGACGAGGTGACGGCGCTCAGCGAGCGTGCAATCTCATCGCGCAGGCGCAGCCGTGCCAGACGCTTGAAGTACATGAACCAGGCAATGAACAGCACGGATAGCACGCCCAAGGCGAAATACAGGTACATCTGCACAAGAGCGAGCGGTTGAGCACGACAAAAGATAGAGAGAGAGAGAGAGAGAGCAAATTAAAAATGGGAAAAAGTAACTCTTCAAGCTGAAATGTTGGATAAACCTCGACCTTTGCTGATGCTTTTCGTTTTATTCTACAGTCCTAACAAATCTTCGGAAAAAATCTTATATTATTCCCAGGGAACCCAAAGAAATAGCGGTTTCGGTTATTAAAATCCAATGGTTTCGGTCATGGTTATCTTTTTATACCCTCTTCCCAAACAAAAAATGGGAAAAGGGGGATCATGAAGTTGTGCGAGAAAACTTATCCGATCCTATAAACAAAACAAGAAAGAAAGTCGGTCAAGCCCGACTATAACATACTCTGTACCAAGAAATTTTGTCTTTTGATCATAACTCGAAAACCGTTCATCCGATCTTCTTCATTCCTTTGGCGGATCGATAAGTTATCCTAATAACTAAATATGTCCAGAAGGAACAAGCCATCTATCTTCAAAACTGTGAGAGATATGACGTTTTTTCTAAATTGCGGGGGCGGGAGGGGGCGTGGCCAAAATTGAAAATAAACTTGATCTGCCTGCAGACATAAGAAGCATATGTCCCATACACGTCAAACCTCTATCTCTTACCATCTCTGAGATCTGTGCGTTCATACGGACAGACGGACATGGCTATATCGACTCGGCTGTTGATGCTGATCAAGAATATATATACTTTATGGGGTCGGAGATGCTTCCTTCTGGATGTTACATACTTTTGCACAAACTTATAATACTCTATGTACCTACGGTACAGAGTATAAAAATAGAGGAAAGTTAAATTCGGCTCCGCTGAATACCCTTGTATACCCTTGCAGCAAGTTTTTAAACTGATTTTAAGGACATTTCCACTGAAAACAAACAAGGTTTTCTCACTACGACTTTTCTTACCTTACATTTCCATGACAGCTATACTATATAGATGTCCGATTTCTACCGGACTTGGTTTAATCATGGAAAAGCATAGCAAACTGAGAGATACAAAGTTTGGAGGCGTTTTCTTTAAAAGCAACAAAGTTTTTCTTACTAAAACTAGTTTCTCGACCGATCGATCCTATGACAGCTATAGCCTATAGTCATCCGATTTTGACAAAACTTTGAAGAATTGGGTGAAAGCTTATAGAATAAGCATTTGCCAATTCTAAAAATTGAAAACAAAACAGTTTTTCTTACTAAGGCTATTTTTCTAACCTTACTTTTCTATGGCAGATATACCATATAGATGTACGACTTTGACCAAACAAGGCAGAATCATGAAGAAGCATGGAAAACCAGTAGATACTGAGTTTGGAAACGTTTGCATTGACAGCAAAGAAGTTTTACTCACTAGAACTAGTTTTTCGACCGATGGTTCCTATGGCAGCTACATGTTATAGTCATCCGATCCGGCCGGTTCCGACAAATGTGCAACGTATTTGTACGAGTAGACTTCGTTCAAAGTTTGGTTGCGATAGCTTTAAAACTGACGGAGGAGATAGCATAGAAACAGACGGACAAGGCTAAATCAACTCAGCTCTTCATGCTGATCAAGAATATATATATACTTTATGTGGTCGGAAATGCTTCCTTCTATGCGTTACAAACATCTGGACATTTTCAAATGGCTGCTGCCGGAAATAATTGTCTATTGCCTATGACTTCAATATATTGATTTGGAAACGAAGCTCATCACCTGCTCTTAAAATATGCATCTTTCTCTCTTTAAAAACGTCTCTTTAAACCAGTGGTGTCCAAACTCACACAATGAAAGCGTTGCGCTTGTGTGCGAAGCAGCAAAACACGAAGCGAATGACTGCACGTTTGACTTTTGAGCTACAGCCGAACACATGAGTCGTGAGAGCAAATGCAGCCGAACACGCGCATCGTACGAGAACAAGCTGCCGAGCTTTCTATTTATATAATACACTTATTCTCTCTCTCGATATATGTGTCGGCTGCGACGCCGGCAGAATTTGGCTTGCCAACCACGCGTGGCTGCCTTTTCAAATTTTGGACACCAGTTTACAGCAGACTCATTTCCGAGAATATCTTTGACCATACCCAGCTGTGAGTAGGGGCATAGCCTACTGGAGTGGCTTATAAACCTTCTTTATGTTTATTTCTAGCCAAAAGGAGATAAATGAAACGGGTTTCCTTCACACACTTTGAACTTAACCCATACAAAGTACCGTGGAAAGCTTCGACCATCGTTTTGGCATGAAAGAAATGGGAGTACAATTTCATGAAATTTGTAAAGATATTTCACTGTTTATGTTTTAGTATTTCTGCAGATTACTCGTCAACCAATAGACCTATTGACTTGAATTTGAGGATCATCCTCTCCGAGATAATAGCTACAAGTCGTGATTCAAAATATTCACAAATCTACTGGGGCACTTTTTCCAGGCTTATTCGTCTATTTCTCAAATATGCGATTAGGTTTTAAATATGTCCCAGAAATCTCTAGAGATTTTCGTATAAACGATTGAATTTTTAAACTAAACTAGGAGAAGTTTAGATTATAGAGAAAGGAAACCGTACGCATCAAACCTACTTGGCCTTGAACAGTCGGTTTCAAATCTCTCAACTTTTGTCACCTAATCTAGTAGCCCAGTATTTTAGAGACATTTCACCTATAAAGGCAAGCAGTTGCAGCTGGAAATGAAAGCGTTTACACGAAAATCTCTAGAGATTACTGGGTCACCGCCGAATTTGTCAAATATACAAAATGAATGAGGATTTAATCTACTCTTCGTGAATCTAATTTTATGGTTTTACCTAAGAACCGATGTTTAGTTATGACAAGCAAACTATCTGATTTGGATTACGAAATAAAAATAGTGTTAAATAAAAATGATGTTCTATATGAGCCTTTTGTTATAATAAAACAAAATAATATTGCAAAAAGCCTCGTCGATGTCTGTTATTTTAGTTATATTTCCATAGCCATCAACAACACAGCGAGCAATAACAAGTCTACAAAATAATATGTAAAAGCCGTTTATTTTTTACAAGCTGTGTGTTAAATTTTACAAATTTTATAACCCTAATTTTCTAACAAAAATTCTTTGTAAGTCGTATTGAATATGCGGTAGCTGGTGATTATAATCTACAACTGTAATAACAACTATTAGATGACCGCATGGGCGCAAAATATCGTTTCCGTTCTTTGTACTCGCTCGAATGCGTGTCAATGCGGTTGCTTTGAATATGATATAAATGAATTTGGGAGTCACATAAAAAGTAAATGGGTACACTGACAAATGCAGCTCTATGGTACAAATATTTTAGGCAGATAACAGAAATCTTTTATCGTTTTCTTCTTGCAGTCTTGTTTTTTATACTCTGTACCGAAGGTACATAGAGTATTATAAGTTTGTGCAAAAGTATGTAACATCCAGAAGGAAGCATCTCCGACCCCATAAAGTATATATATTCTTGATCAGCATCAACAGCCGAGTCGATATAGCCATGTCCGTCTGTCCGTCCGTCCGTCCGTCCGTATGAACGCACAGATCTCAGAGATGGTAAGAGATAGAGGTTTGACGTGTATGGGACATATGCTTCTTATGTCTGCAGGCAGATCAAGTTTATTTTCAATTTTGGCCACGCCCCCTCCCGCCCCCGCAATTTAGAAAAAACGTCATATCTCCCACAGTTTTGAAGATAGATGGCTCGTTTTTTCTGGACATATTTAGTTATTAGGATAACTTATCGATCCGCCAAAGAAATAAAGAAGATCGGATGAACGGTTTTCGAGTTATGATCAACAGACAAATTTTCTTGGTACAGAGTATGTTATAGTCGGGCTTGACCGACTTTCTTTCTTGTTTTTTATAGACTTCGACTGCAGTTACACGGTGAAGCAAACTTCATGGAGTTCTCTTAGTAGGCGAGAGAATCAGATGAGTTTCTTAAAGGTCAAGGTTTCTGAAGCTGAGAACAATCATATTAAGGTAATGATTTATCAAAAACCGCCGATATGAAGATTGTCGAGAAGCTTTATAGAACACATACAACAGTAGAAAGCTACCTAAACCAGCGATGTTCACCCATAGCCCCCAGGGGCCGAACACTTTCGGTAATTCACACCGAATGCTTGCCGAAGTAATGCTTCAGTGAGTGTCGGAGAGAGACAGAGAGCGTCAGAGAGCCTCTCTTCTTGAACATCGCTGACCTACAGCCATGCTCCCATTTTCGCTTTCGCAAAAACTTTGCGATTTGATCATCAAATCGTAAAAGTTGGTGCTCCGACACTCGGAAATCGGAAAGTTTTGGCGTTTTTAAACCGGCGACATCTGAGTCCGTGAAATGAAAAGTAAATGCAAAATATAGGTTGATGCACAAACAGACAGCCCATGGGACTATTTTTATTCAGATCCTTGACCTTTTTATACTCTGTACCGTAGGAACATAGAGTATTATAAGTTTGTGCAAAAGTATGTAACATCCAGAAGGAAGCATCTCCGACCCCATAAAGTATATATATTCTTGATCAGCATCAACAGCCGAGTCGATATAGCCATGTCCGTCTGTCCGTCCGTCTGTCCGTCTGTCTGTCTGTCCGTATGAACGCACAGATCTCAGAGATGGTAAGAGATAGAGGTTTGACGTGTATGGGACATATGCTTCTTATGTCTGTAGGCAGATCAAGTTTATTTTCAATTTTGGCCACGCCCCCTCCCGCCCCCGCAATTTAGAAAAAACGTCATATCTCCCACAGTTTTTAAGATAGATGGCTTGTTCCTTCTGGACATATTTAGTTATTAGCATAACTTATCGATCCGTCAAAGGAATGAAGAAGATCGGATGAACGGTTTTCGAGTTATGATCAAAATGACAAAATTTCTTGGTACAGAGTATGTTATAGTCGGGCTTGACCGACTTTCTTTCTTGTTAGATTTGTCTTACGGACTCTCCCACTCCATTCGCACTAAGGCAATATTTTAAACAATTATTTAATAGAGATACACAAAATTGAGCGAGATGGAAAACTGCTCACAACAACAACAATTTGCGATTTGGCCATGGTATATATCGATATATAACTATCGATAGCATGAGTAGTGGCGCTCATCAGCTGTTTTTGTTATGTGAAATGACGCAAAACAAGTTGGGAATGAAACATTATCGATAACGAAAACTTGCGAATTTCGGAGCGCTCTAAACTGAAATCGTGCGAATTTGCTGAAATCGCAATTCGTAAAAACAAGTGAAAGCCGGAGCATGGCTGCTAAACATTGTCGGATACCTCAGCCTAGTATTTAGATAACGATTCAATGCTAAAACGTAATACGACGATCCGCTTTGAAAAGGAATCATAGAGGGGGGTTAAAAAGGAATTTGTACAATAATATAGAGCAAAAGTGTTAATGAGGCAAGTTAGATAAGCTGGCACAGACTAGATAAGATGCTGATATTCACCATAGAATCATATGGCTGTCGTTCGGTGGAATTGAGAGTGTATTTTGGGGTTTTAAGCCTTTGTGGTCGCATAGGCATCTGCCTCTTTACGAACGGCTTGTACCTATGTCCACTTAAGCAACAACTAGCTTCAGATTGTCTCCACTTGACATATACATACTCGTCGTGAACCGCTCCGTTTGTTTGTAACTATCTTTTAGAGAGTATTTTACCATCGTGATTTTGTAAATTGCTCTAGCTTTTATGAACAAAGTTTTAAGATAAGTTTTCTGCTTGTTAATGCGCTTTCTCAACACTTCTGGTGTTGGTCGCATCATGGCTGTTATCAGCTACTAAGTTCCCACCTGGTCACAGTTTGCTATCGGTGGCTTCTGCTGTCGCTTGTTATCTTGTTTTTTTAGTTTTCTGTTTGGTTGAACAATTTTAGGCCCGTAAACAAATAATAATCTGTGTAGAGAAAATATAAAAATTGATTCTTAATGTAAAACTAAAGATAATTAGTTCAGTGTTCTCCATTTTCGTTGTCAAATTTGATGTGGAATCTGCTATTAACAAAGCCAATCCGTCATTCCGAACCTTGAACCGAACATCTAAAGGTATAAAAGCAGTACCTGAACCTATTCCGAACCTAAAATTTTGTTTCGATTCAAGAAAATTATAATCATGCAAAAATAAGACCTATTTCCCAGCGACTTCTTATGTAGCAGAGGTAAATTAAATGGCCCCAAAGGGCCAAGCCGAACCTTTCTCAATCCTTTAGAATAACCTTTTAAGTGCCCACCAATAAAAGCAACTCTTTTTTAAGATCATCGACGCCAAAGCTTATTCAAATATTCTCAAAATATGAGCTTAACATTACAATGGGTAAAAGTTTCATATCTAGACTTCGAAATGAATACAAATCACTTTGGACCCAATTCCTTAACGATTTATGACGGATTCAGGCCGATTACTATATAAATTTGTATGAACATGGGCTGAACCAAGGTTCGAACCAAAACCTTCGCAAAAAAAGAAGCATCAAATTCCAAAGCTTAACAAGAAAGAAAGTCGGTCAAGCCCGACTATAACATACTCTGTACCAAGAAAATTTGTCTTTTGATCATAACTCGAAAACCGTTCATCCGATCTTCTTCATTCCTTTGGCGGATCGATAAGTTATCCTAATAACTAAATATGTCCAGAAGGAACAAGCCATCTATCTTCAAAACTGTGGGAGATATGACGTTTTTTCTAAATTGCGGGGGCGGGAGGGGGCGTGGCCAAAATTGAAAATAAACTTGATCTGCCTGCAGACATAAGAAGCATATGTCCCATACATGTCAAACCTCTATATCTTACCATCTCTGAGATCTGTGCGTTCATACGGACAGACAGACAGACGGACAGACGGACATGGCTATATCGACTCGGCTGTTGATGCTGATCAAGAATATATATATTTTATGGGGTCGGAGATGCTTCCTTCTGGATGTTACATACTTTTGCACAAACTTATAATACTCTATGTACCTACGGTACAGAGTATAAAAATTTGTAAATTTTGGTACGAACCCGTGAAACGAAGTTTCAAAAAATTTGTTTGGTTTTGCAGCCCTGATTATAATAAATCAATTTATTTCAATTCTTTGAGAATTGAGATATGAAAACACTACGTATGAACAATATCAAAAACTTTGAAAATCGATAGTATCCAGAGCTAAGTCCATATAATTTCATTTAAAACAAAATTTTCAACATATTTGAAAATGTCATTTGATATTTATATGGTAAATTTTAGCTTATTAATTCGTAAATTCGAAAAATTACTAATAATAATGAAGTGGGATTGGTCACAGCTGGAAGATTTGATTTATATTTGGAAACAAAATACTATTGAAATACATTTGAAACTTAAAGAAATTAACTAAAGGTGCAATTTATATTAAAGAATGTGAAATAACAGCACCTAATGCTAGCGCAGTCACTAACACAAATAAATAAAACAATTTTGAAGCAAGAACAACCAGAAAACGAACAAGAAAACAAGAGCACGAAAGAATGCAACAACAAATTCAATGCTGCAGACAGTGCTCATACGAATTGCTGTCGCAAGAAGCAAAGGAGAGATAGAAAAGAGAGACACATACGAAGTTGTTGCTGCAATTTTATTATGCCTGAGTCCCATCCGCTCGGCAATCGCTTTGCAGGGGCACCTCTGTTTTAAACATTTATTTTAAGGTTTGAAATATTAATCACTTTTAGTTAGGACGACTCTAAAGCACAACTTTTGAGAACAGCAGTCAACAGCAATTCTTTGAAGTGAAATTAAATCGTTTAAAAGTGTTTTGTGAGAGCTTGGTAAACTTAAACTTTTGAATTGGTACCAGCCTCTGGTTGTCGCGGTGAGAAATGATCCGTTTATTGCTGAATTTGTAGTAATAAGTATTTGAGCTCCGGTTAAGTTCGATGAAACAAAAGCTTGCCTTGATTTTCGTAGAAGCAAAACGATAATGAATAAACGAAATTTTTACCATCACGCAATGGAAATGGAATCTAATGAGACAGATCAGCAGCGTACCTAGCAGGGGGGGTCGGCTAGAGGGGCTGAAACATCCCCCAAGCACAAATCTAAACATTTTAATGCATTTTCTGAAACATTTCAGACATCTGGGCTGCCCCCTTCTGGAGCCGCCACTGGGACAGAGCACTGAATAAATAATATTTCGAGCAACAAACTTCTCCGAAACTTAAATCAAGTGGCAGGTCATTGTTAATGCAAAATCCAATTTGAATTCGGTTTAGACGAATCTATTTGTGAGTGCATTTTGACATTGAACGTTGGCGTCGCTGCCCACACTCGTTTGTTGTTGTTGCTTGCCGCTTACATATATTGCCTGCAGTTTCCGTATTTTGCATTTGACATTTGCTACTGCACATTTCGTTGTTGTTGCTGCTGCTTTATGGTTTGTATTTATAACAGGTTTCGGGAAAATGCAAATCTCTATCTGCGCCGCAGACAGCGAAATCCAATTGGCAGCGAAGGCAACTCCAGCTAATTGGAAACTCAAAACCGTTTTCAATTAAACGCAATTTCCGTCGAAAAGAGACAAGAAACACGCACCTGCCCGCCCGCCCGCTCGATCAGATCGGCTGGAGGTGGTCGATCGGCAGCCACAAGACACGTTGCGCGCAAACCACGAGTCGCAAGGGGGAGCGGGGGCTAAGTAAATTGGTTTGGCCCCAAGGGGTTAATTGAATTATGGCCAACTGATTTAGCCGCCCGCACACGCCCCCCGCGCTCTGCACGTGCTTGTGATTAGCGAAATGACATGGAGAAGGCATCCAATTCGTTATCAATTTTCGCTATGTGCCTTGGAAGCACTTTTCGGGGTTAGAGCAATGCGTTATCACCTTGCGATAAGGCTCTGCGAATGACAGCAAAATGATTTTATGTAAGTTGGGGCGGGCGGCAGAAGAATTGTCGAGACGCAACCACTTTGTTGACGGAAGTGTAAGTGCAAGGCAACCGAGCATGATAAAACACGAGAGAGGGAGAGGGCACGATCGAGAGAGTTAATCAAAAGGCAGCTGTTTTTAATTCATTGCCAGAGAGAGAGACACTCTCCCAGTCACTCTCTCTCGCTCTTTGGTTATCAGTAGCCTGGACGCAAACCCAGCTGCAGCTGCTAAGGCGCGCACGATCCTTCACCCCTCCCAGCCTACCCCTCCCCACGTTGGTCTTCTAATTTCTGACTCACTTTGGTTGACAAGACAACAAAGAAAATTGGACTCACCGTCGTTGTGATTTCTTTGGAGACATATTGACACCAGGCATCTGAGAATATTGTGTTGTAACAGCCATTGGCGCTCGCACGCAACAGCTCCAGTACATCCATTTGTGCGTCCTTGCTTGGGGGCCTCGTTCCTCCTACTCACGAGCTCGAGAGCTATCTTGGTACTGGTTTCTATTTTGTAAATACGGAAGTGTGCTGTGTGGCCAACCCCCCCGCACATCAACCAAATAAACAAGCGGAGACTTCAGTGGTTGAGGGGGTTGTGGGGGATTTTACACTGCGACAGCGATGACGGCCGCCCCCTCCACTCTTCTACACTTGATGTGGACTTGCCTTCCAGCTTTCTCACGCACCGCTTGCACAAACACACGCACGCTGACTTGAAATTGTACCGTATCCTTTTTGGGGGCTGTTTTTGCTGCTGTTGTTGTTGTTGTGGAATTTCGTCTTGCTTGCCGTCTTTTGACTCGTCTCTAGAGCTCGCTTTTCTTCACCGGCGACAGACTCAGACTTCAGTCCCAGTCGCAGTCTCTGTTTCTTAGCCTTAAGTGAGTTAAACTAGACGAGAATTTTGCTAATAATGTACTACAACTAATAAAGTCAAATTTTTTTGTTATTGTTGGTGCTCAGTGTGACCAGCAAGCGCCATATAGACGAATCCAAATTCTACGTCATTTTTCCATTTTGTTTTTCAGGGATGGCTGAAGAGATTTAATATTTATCGATAAATGTTGAGGGATTGCACGATAGCACACTAAAAGGCGCTTAAAATTACATTTTTGAACGACTGATCAATGGTTGGAATAACCTTTGGTAATAGAGGAATTTCCTTCAATGCGAACATGGATTTTTGGTGGACTGGACCGAGATTTTGGAAAATGCTTCGTCATGAAAATTATCAATGAAAATATAGCTGACGGATCCACGATAATTTCGGATTGTTGGAACTAGTACAATTGCCTGGAAATGAGGGGGTTTCTACACAAGACAGTGAACCGCGACAAATTCATGTTTTATGAACGTTTTGCAAATCATAAAGACTGGTTTCATCATCAGCAAGTACACAACAATTGAGAATTAAAATCATGTATAAATTCAAGAACAATTTTGATAAATCATTTCGAAAGCAAAAAAAACAAAATTCTTGAAAAGAAACAGGGAATTGTAAGAGCAGCAGTTTATTTTATTACTCTCGATATCAGCACGAATTGAACGCCATTATCCCCAGCAACAAATCAACACAGTTCCTTTTTTTAAGATATATTTAGAATATATTTAACTTTCAACTGAATAAGTTTATTTAAAACAGAGAAAACTCTGTTCAAAAAACAAAGTCAAGAAGCCTACAAAGGCTCTCCAGGAGGATCCACTTAGAGAAGAATTACCGATTTCAGAGAAATGATAAACAAATCCAATATTCTCAATGTGGTGTATGCGAAAGAAATTTATGTAATCAAGCAATATTTAAATGATAAAAAAAAATAAGAAAACAATAATAAATCAATTAAAAGTTAGCAGCTCTGCGTTGTGTGCTTCAAGCCACAACGACTGCAACTGACAGACCACATAGCTAACTCTAGAGGCGGTACATCGGCAGCTTGGATGTATCGAACTGACATCGTCGCTATTGATTACCTGCTAAAAATGAATTGAGTCTGGTCACACCTAGATATGTCTGTTATTTTAAAAGTAAATATGAAATTACAAATAAAATGTAAACAGAGCTACGCTAGTAATGCAAGAGATGACATCTGGAGCTGTTCAGGGGCCGTAAATAATGATTATTTCTTATTTTTCTATCCACAAAAATCATCAGCTTGGAGAAAACGTATAATATAAAATATAAATGATAATCAAAACTAATCATTAAATTTTGAAAGATGCCTTTTTGCAACATTGGATTTTTTAGAATATGCATCAACGATGCATTGTTTTGGCTGAACATATTTTAGAACCGAGTCTTATCATATCATTTATATATTTTGTTTAAGAACTTGAGGAATATTTGCTACTTTACATGGTCAGCTTATCTACGTATAACTTTCATACAACTCTGCAAGGCGGCCACACATAGCCAGCGAGATGTGTGTCAAAATGGCATCGCTCATTTAGCGTCGAACTGGAACGGTAGAGTATAGAACAAAACTTTAAAAAAAATTGTTAATCAAATTTTATGTGGAAAAATGCTTAGACTGGTCAACTGTAAGCTGATTTTCTCAAAGACTGTGGGGACGATTTTCATAGTTTTTATTTTAAAGCACTGTTGAATGTGTCTTCTTTACGTCAGTATACCGTTCACACCTTTGAAAGGTTAGTTACTAAGCCTTTTGTGGCTGTGCGATTTTCCCACTTGATATTTATAATACCTGGAACTCTCAAATCCTCCCAAACTTAAACTAAAACAATAGTTAATGAGTTTCTTAACATTTTGCAATTTAATTTGACTCAAAAAGTAAAGTTGTTAGTGAGAAAAATTAAAAATTAACTATATTTGATCCACACTTCAGCGTTCCAGTTCGACGCTACTTTGACGCACCTGCCAGCGAGTACAATAATTAGGGATGTCAACAATCAAAAAAATATCGATCAGACAATGTTACCTGCAAAAGATACAAAATACAAGGCGAGTCAAAAGTTAGGAATTAGAACCACAAAAACAGGCTATATAAATAGGCAACTCATAAGCACAAAATATTACGGAAAGTTATCCCAAAAAAGCGAACGGTTTTAAATACCAACAAGATCATATCGAAGTATCGTCTGGCACTGAGTTGCCATATCGATTCATCGATATTCCGTTCCGATATTCCATCGCTGGCAAACATAATACACACACACACACAAAGCACAGTCAAAAAAACAACAGCAACAGCCGCAGCAGCTGCAGCAGCCGCAACCGCAGCCACAAGCCGCAAAAATAAAAACGGAATTTAACACGAATTTATTAAAAATGCACATTTCTATTTATTTATAAACCTTGTTAAGTGCAAAGGTGTTTACCAGCCAAGTGCCAAGTCTATATGTCTCTGTGTGTCTCCCTCTCGCTCGCTCCCGTTTGCTGGTGGTGCTAATGTGTTAAAATTCAACCAATTTTTTTTTGTTTCCCCATTTTTGTTGCGGAAATTGAGTCGCACCGCAGACGGTGCGCGTGTGTTTGTGTGTAAAGAAAAGGTAGAACATAAAGCAGAAGAAGCATTCGTATGCAAGAATTGTCGTCATTTTATATTGAGCGTCCGGTTTAAATTCAATCAAGCGGCAAAACGCTGTTTCGCTGCGAGCGTGTGTGTTTGTGTGTGCCGTTATTTCGTGAGTGCAGTGCAGTCGCAGCCTAGCAGCGCAGGGCCGCGTGAGTGCATTCAACTCTCACGCACATGCTGGCCCTAGCCAGTCCGAGTTCCGCCTTGACTCTGCAAAATGGTTTACCAGCAGCTCTGAATCCGCAAACGAATCTCGTAACATCAACCGCAATGCTAGCCAATGTGCCGTCAACGTCAAGCGGCGTCGTCAATTCCTCCGCTTCCGCCTCACCCCATGTTGAGGTCTGCGATGAGCGCACTCGCCTCCTGAGCAGTACGCCAACGGAGGAAACAACAACTGTGTCACCTCCCAACACGTTGCCACTTGTCCATACCACAACATCATCAGCAGCAGCAGCGCTGCATCCGTCCCACCACATCAACAGCAACAACAACAACAACCGCAGCAACAACAACACGGCGACCAATGTGGTCAGCAGCAGCAACAACAACAACGATTTGGCAATATCATCGGTATCATCGACTGGCGCTGGCGCTGGCAACGATAGCAGCATCCTGGAGGATGCGGGCGATGATTTGTCCAGCGATTTAAGTGATAAATTTCCACGCCCGCCCACGAATCCACAGCAGCAACAGAAGAAGCCCAAACTGAGCAAACTGGGCACAAAAAGTGTCGGCCTTAAGCGGTAAGAAAAAATCCACATGAAGTGGGGATATCTTGGTTGGTAGGGGAGGGTGTTGGTCGAAGAAAAGGGGATGCAACTGTTTCTGGGCTAAATTCTACAATATTATTTAAAGAGGAAAATCTTCTTTGAGGGCAACTCAAATTCTTAGAACGCAGCCTTCTCATTACCTTTTTGGAGGTCCTTCACTGACTGACTGACTGTCTTGCCCCGCACTCACGGGACAAATGTGGTAGTCAATTTAACCACTTCAAACTCATCAAAAGCTTGGTTTCTGATACCTCGCCCTTTTACCAAGTAGGAGGGCGGATTCGGTAGGGGTCTACCTTCCCGAGGTTAACAATTTAGAACGTTCGGGTATGCGTCCGATGGTTTGTAGCCTTGCAAAATACATATTAAATGCATTTAAGTAAGCTAACCGAAACTTAAAATTGAATATATATTGAGGGAAGATGTTGAACTCACACTGACGCCACCCCTTACCTCTCTTGTTGTATCATGCTCTAGCCCTTCTAGTTTTTAAGAGATATAGCTGTCTAAACAGGCAGACAGACAGACAGGGTTATATCAGGAACATACATATACATATTTGGCGTGTTCCAAGCAAAAAAAAAGACAGTTTCTACCATGATGTCTTCAAATTGAATGACAAGGGGCCCAAAGGAAGCTTATAATGAGAAAGCTTGGCCCAAAAATGTTTGCTTTTCTCGCTTCGTGAATTTTGAAAATCATTAATAACTATAAAACTTTTTTAAATTTTCAGAGATAAAAATCTCGTTTGAAAAAAGATTTTTGAAAATTTCTTTCTTTAAACATTTTTTAAAAAAAAATAATTGATTTCTTCAAAAAAAAACCCACTCATAAATTTCATATTAGGTTTCTTATTTGCCCAAACATTTTATTTTTTAGATTTTGTGCAAATGTTGCAAACATATGTCAATTGCAAGTGCCAAACGGACTCAAACTTTGTTTCCTGAACTGCTCACAATTTTCACACTCTGCGCAAACAATAATTTGGTGTGATTTCCTCTAACTTCAATTCAATTCAATTTCAAATGACTTTGACAGCTGCTTTTCGTACTAGCTTTGTTAGATCCTTTTCTGTAAGCTTTGGTGCCAAAGCGGTCTTTTCTGGGTCCCTAAATTTGATTCAATAGCTCAAACTAGAAAGAAAGTCAGAGGTCAGAAGTAGAGCTGGCAAAAAATCGATGTTCATGGCATCGATTTTTTGACAACATTTTTAGGAAAACATCGATTAAAATCGATTTTTAAAATTTGTCTGAAATAAATACTTAGGACATATATTTCATCTTCTAGGTGGCACTATCTGCCACATAAACTAGCAAATAACAATGTAGGAGCTATATAGATGAAAAATCGGCCCTTATAAGAATAAAAATATATCAGCTATGCTCCCATTTTCGATTTCGCAAAAACTTTGCGATTTGATCATCAAATCGTAAAAGTTGGTGCTCCGACACTCGGAAATCGCAAAGTTTTGGCGTTTTTAAACCGGCGACATCTGAGTCCGTGAAATGAAAAGTAAATGCAAAATATAGGTTGATGCACAAACGGACATCCCACGGAACTATTTTTATTTAGTTCCTTGACCTTTTTAGATTTGTCTTACGGACTCTCCCACTCCATTCGCACTAAGGCAATATATTAAACAATTAATTAATAGAGATACACAAAATTGAGCGAGATGGAAAACTGCTCACAACAACAACAATTTGCGATTTGGCCATGGTATATATCGATATATAACTATCGATAGCATGAGTAGTGGCGCTCATCAGCTGTTTTTGTTATGTGAAATGACGCAAAACAAGTTGGGAATGGAACATTATCGATAACGAAAACTTGCGAATTTCGGAGCGCTCTAAACTGAAATAGTGCGAATTTGCTGAAATCGCAATTCGCAAAAATAAGTGAAAGCCGGAGCATAGCTGTATATATTTGAAACCATCTAAACCAAATTTATTTTCCATTTAATATTTATAGTATAACTTAAATTATATCACTTCATGTTATATTCTTAATGATGCGATTCTTTTCAGAATGATTTATTTTCCATTTAACGTTTATAACTTAAATTATATCAAACAAATTATATCACACAAATAGTGATGGAATTTTTTCGATCTTAATCGATTCTCAAAAAAAATATCGATGTTTCTCACGCAGGCAAAAAAACGATACATCGATTCGAGAATCGATTTTTTTGCCAGCTCTAGTCAGAAGATATCTGGTTTTGCTGGGAACAACCCATACACTTTATAAAATCTGAGATGCTTTTTAGGGGGAATAAATATAGCCGAAAAATGGCTATACTCAAAAACAAATATTCGATATCCGATGTATCTCGTCTGGCAGTATTCGATAAAGATTTTTGAACAAAAATATATTTATTTCGATATTTTCGGCATCCACCCAACATTTGGAATTCATCTTCTTAAAAATCACCTTGATGAGTCTTTTCCGACTCATTTTGATGATCCAAAAGAGATGCCTATCATATCCCACCCAACATTTGAAAGATCATCTTTATAAAAATCACCTTGATGAGTCTTTTCCAACTCCTTTTAATGATCCAAAAAAGATGCCTATCATGTGCGATTAATTGAGACTAGAAAATGACTCATGAATATGCTCAAAATGTGATTTAGTGAAATACGAGTAAAAAAGGACTCTCAAATGACTCGAAACTGATTGAAAACTGATCAGAAGAATGGGTTAAAAACGACTCTTCAAGAAGAATCGCGGCTAGGGTACCATTTTCTCCCGACTAAAGAATCATTTATGATCAGAAGATGAGCGCAATTACGACTGCAATTACAATTTATTCTGAAGTAAACCATTTTATTTTAAAATCTTCGCCCAGGCAGCATCATAATCCACCCAACATTTGGAAGATCATTTTGACAAAAATCAGCTTGAGGAGTCTTTTTTGAGCTCTTTTGATGATTAAAAGGTGATAAGTGTGATGGGCGATTAAAAGAAGACTCGAAAAAGAGTCGTACTTATGCTCAAAGTGTGATTTATTGAAATACTCCTGAAAAAGAATCAAAAATTACTCCAAAATGAGTGGATATCCAACTCGATTGAATCGAATTTAGTTCCTAAGCTGGAGTTACTCAAACTCAATTGCTTGGTATAAGTGAATTCCTCAGAAAAGGAAAAAGCACGAAAGCAACAACTGATTTTAACGTTAGAAATTACAAATAGGATATGGATGTCACACTTTGCAAGTGTATATAAGTTGGATTGGTCCATTGGGGAAAACTATAAAAAACATTCTTTGTTTATCAATATGAACAATTCAAGTAAATATTGATGTTAATTTGCAATAAAACTAGTTTAATTTGTACATCTTAATGCTTTGTGTAATGCACCGGGGAGATTATTCTTGACGCTGGGCTATTTGAGTAGGTGATTATTAAACTCAACAAAGCTTGAGTGACTTTTATCCTGATAAAGTTTGCTTGCATTGTTTCATTCAAAAAGTCACAGACTTATCTGCCCTTGTTATATTGGCCTGTATGTTGGTTTCACTAATGCCCAAGATTGCATTAATCTCGATGATTGCGATATATACAGTACAGCACCAGATGATTTTGGTGCAACAATCGCTTCTAGACGACCACAAACCTCTCAAATACTGCACATGATTTGGTACGGAAAAGTCTACACTTCGGTTTCAAGACCGGTTCCTTAAACAGTGGAATCTAAGCTTCATTGCTTGATAAATCATTATTGCCTAAATTTCATTGCCTAAATAGGGCTTGAAAGATGTACGGTACGTATTCTTTTCTAGCGAAGGGCATTCCTCTAGGAACTTATAGACGAATACTGTAAATCTAACACAGATTTTTGAGATTCTTCTAAGGATTTTGTAAAATATTCAAATGGTTTATAAGAATTCAATTTCCAAAGTGAGCGAAACGTCACTTTACGACAGAAATCATAATACTTCATACTGAGCCTTTATGGACCATTGAATTATACCGGAACCGTGACTCAGTTAGCTCAAAAAATCATCTAATGAACCGAACCGGTAGTTCGGAAACTGTCTGAACCACTGTAACGAACCAGTACTTATTTTCGAGGGGTTTGCTTCCCTGTTTCGTAGGATATCTCACTTCAATTAAATTTTTAATTGCAATTTTTCACTTCAATTAAATTTTTAATTCTGATTTTTCACTTGAATTAAATTTTTAATTGTGATTTTTCACCAGCAGTAAATATTTACTTATGTCAAAAACAAAAGCAGAAGGATACAAAACATTTAACAAACAAATTTCAACAGGATTTAATGGTAATTGGAGCATAAAACTAACTAAAATCAAATTGTTTGGTGCTTGAGTATTTAGCAATGTAAAATAAGATAATGCTAAAAAATTGTAGTCGGCATTCCCATTTCTAATTGAAGTTAACCGAACCGAACCGTATTTATTTGTAGCTTTCGGATTGGCTTAGCTTTTACGAAAGGACGCGCCGGTTCGGCTTGACAGCTGGGTGAAATAAGCAGTTCGGTTTCGGTTCGGCTCAGAACCGGTTTGTAACCTGCATTAAATGCTGCCAAACATAGTTTCCTTTTTTCTAAGGCATTAAGAATAGGATCAACTTCTCTAAGCAGCGGCACCTGCAAACCCCAAACTGGTGGTCCGGAAGTTCAGACGAGTAAGGCCGGATCCCAGCACGAACCGCTTAAAAATCTTTAAACTCTTGGACCTTCCAATGGCCCCTCAAATAACCAACTTCCAGAAGAGCTGGCATAACAAGGAAACTGGCTTATCCGGGAGACTTGTGTCTCTGGGGGTGCAGACTTGGTTGGGAATATGTTGGCCAAGTAGCTTGTTTTTTTTTTGATCTACTTAATGATGACCGATTTCTCTCTCTCTCTCTCTCTCTTTTCAGCGTTTCCTTTGGCTCATCCAAAGGTTCAATGGTCGAGACACTGGTGTTTGAGACACCAACTCCGCTTTCGGAGCATGTGGAGTCGAACTTTGGCTTCGATGCGGCAGCAACAACAACTATGGATGCTGCCGCTGCCGCTGCTGCTGTAGCCGCTGGTCAGCCGCAGCAGCCATCATCGGCATCGGCACATTTACCGCTAGTCAGCTACGGTGACTATGCAAAAGTGAATATGGATGATAGCGGTATTGAAGTTCAAGAAGAGTAAGTACCCAGAAGTTAGTTTAGAACATGGAACAGGAATTGGTTTGGTTCCCAACATTCCCACCATTTTCCCCATTTCCCTAAAGTTAATGAACCTTTTCCTCCGCACATTCAGCGAGTTGTGTATTGTGCGTGCACTGCAAGTTGGAATTTCTAAGCCCACTTTTACCTCATTAAAAATCCCTCGACAAGCATATAATGACTTTTTGGCCGCTTTCACTTTTTGAGGGCAATCCATAAACTAAGCCCAAAATCTCAAAAGCAAACCCATCCATCCAGCCATCCATCCATCTAGACAAAACTAATTCAACCCAAATAGCATGCAATGAACCCCAAAACCAAACAATTTTAAATCGATAATTAAAAGGAAAACTTGGTGTGTGTGTGTGTGTGTGTGTGTTTTTTTTTTTTGGGCGAAATGTGCTCTGTTTACCGTTGCATGATTCTCCTTCTAAGACGCGCTCGCTCTTTTTAACTATCTCTCTTGTTCTCGCTCGCTCTGGCTCTCTCTCAGTTGTTATCAGTCACCCATTGGGGGGAAAAAAGTGTTGGTGCTTCACCACCAACAAACATGAAACTTCAATTGGAGTTTTTGAGTTGAAAATGCGCCGGCGCTGCAGACATTCGGGAATACCGTTAAACGACGCGTCGTCGCTTTATTATATAATGGCTGGACTGTCTCTGTGTGTGTGTGTGTGTGTGTGTGCATTTTAAAGCCTAATGTAGGTCAACTTCATTTGGTGGTTGTTGACCCACATCTTTTTCGGTTGCATTTTGCTCGTATCTAATAAAATGTATGCCACACCCACACCAAAAACAATAGAATAATAAGATGAGTAACGCCCATACAATCGTCTTGCATATGAAGTTGAATTTTCAGTGGCAACGACAATCGCACTCTCTCCGCTCTCACAAAAACGAGAGCGTAAAAATCTAAAAATAGAATGCGCTTGCTTGTGTGCGTAAACACAAATGATGCATTTGAATGTATGCGTTAATATATGTGTGCTTCTGTTCACGAACACATGCTTGCTTGCGGTTGCGAAGCATGAGAATACGTGTGCACACAAACAGTCGGCAATGTCGCTGTATGCGTATGAGAGAGAGAGAGAGAGCGCTGGCTCTTGAGCGCTCTCCTACTGGCTTTTAAATAAAGAGAGCGAAAAGCCAGTTTGAAAAGCCAGCACGAAAAAAAGTGTGTGCAGAAATTTTGTATGGCGTTACTCATCTTATTATTCTATTGTTTTTGCCCACACCCATAACGTGACAACCTCCATTCAGAAATGCATGTATGTATCATCGATAAAAACACACCCGCCTCACTCCTCCATCTAGGCAATCGATTTGCAGCCTAAGGCGGCTTATCGATAACACACGCAGAGATCTACACGGTTTACCGCTTGCAAAAGCTTGACAAATTATGTAAACCTTCCCAATGCGACAGAAATTTAATACACTATTTGGGAATACACGAGTAGGTAGTGGATTTGCCCTTAACAAATAGTGAGATTTGATCACTTATTGAGTTCTAAATGCAAATCAAACCACCTTTATATGGAACAAAACATTTCCTTAAAAGGGGATTTCGATTCGTCTTGTTGTATTCCACTTTGGTATTTTTGTCAGGTAACAAACATAAGTTTATGCTAATTTCTTTACATATTCTCA
This sequence comes from Lordiphosa fenestrarum, assembly GCA_035044985.1. Lineage (NCBI taxonomy): Eukaryota > Metazoa > Arthropoda > Insecta > Diptera > Drosophilidae > Lordiphosa > Lordiphosa fenestrarum. The sequence continues at coordinate 143,635 of JAWNNO010002553.1, read as the reverse complement.
TTTGTGTTAAAGTTAAGGCAATAAGACGTATGTTTCAATTCTGTTTGATCGTCGTTCCGGTTCCAAAAATATTATTTCACGAATATTAGTTTTCAGAAAATTCAGAAAACTAAGTCAACTGATTTTACAAACGCTTAGAAAAACTGACCTTAATGTATACTATAGTATAGGCTGTTCCAACGAAAGTGAATAATTAATATGCACATTCTTTTGCTCATAACTGGACTGACGGTGATCCGATCTTTAGCATTAAATTAGCGCATCGATAAACAATAATAATTACTAAATATGTTTAGAAAACACCAACCTTCTATCTACAAAACTGTGATAGATATATAATGGTTTTTGTTAAAATTGCAGGTCCGGAAGGGGGCGTGGCAAAAATTGAAAATAAATCTAATCTGCTTGCAAGTTTAAGAAGATTTTGGCCAATTCAAGTGGAAACTCTATCTCTTACCATTTCTGAGATCGGCTTTTTTGATACGGACAGACGGGCATGCCTATAACGACTCGGCTGTGGATGCTGATTAAGAATATACTGGTATATACTTTATAGGGTCGAAAATTATACCTTATAGCTGCCATGCAAAAATATAGGTCAGAAAACTGTTCTTCCTGCTTTTCTGAATTTTTCCTTTACTACTTATGTCAACTATTTTTACAGAACAAGTTTTAATTTCTTGCAATTATGTGAACAATTTAAATTTTCAAATACTTGTGTTTTTGGAAAATGATAATATTTAACTGCAAATGTCGTTTTCTTTGGGGAAATATAGAATTTTCACCAATGCTGCACACTCATTATTATTGAACCCGAAATGCTTTTCTTAGCTTGATTTCAGATATGAAGCTTTTTCTCAGATGAACAAAGGCAAAATGCAAAATCAGCCATATCTGATGATTCCTTGAACCACATCTGGTTGTGCACTTCAAAATGAAGAGCAAAAAAAAAAACACAAAATCAATAAGTGTGCTTGCATCCACGTCGATTGATGTCAAAAAGCGCTTTCATTTAGACAAAAGATATTTGTTTTCAATTTTGGAATTCGTATCAGAAAAATCAGTTTTCGCAAGTAGATCAGGGCTGAACACAGAATGCTAATGGCAGGGCAAAGAACAATTTAAATCAAAGTTTTTCTGCCGCTTTTTGCAGAAAGTTGATAATGTGAGTGAAAACTTGATGAATTTTGGCTTCATCGTGTAAACTTCTACTTAGACATTTGACTGTATCAAGACTGTAAGTCTCAGAAAATATAAATTTGGGGTGTATTAGTAGGAAGTATGAAGTTTGATACCTTTCTAATTCAAAACTGGTTGCGCACAAGTTTAAATCTTGAATCTAAACTCCCAATCCCATCTGCAGTTGCAACCTATGTCAGGGTATTTGCTATTCGATGTCGATATTCCGCAAGCTTTGATTTCTTATGTCTGAAAGCGCTGTTGACGTGCCGTTTTTGGAGGAACGTTCCATTTTTGGTTAGATTAAGCTACACATTTGTTGACCTTTTTGCTTTTTGGCGTGTGGAGAGAGCTTTAATTTGCCGCTGGAGCGTGATGTCATCAGCTTTTGAGCTTACCGAGTCCCACTTGCTTGCCGTATAGAACAGAACTTTCTTTCTACAGTTAGCTAGCCAGCCACAAATCACAACAATAACAACAACAATGACGACGACGTAACCAACCACAAAAGCCGGCTATCGATTATGATTGGAGGTGAGGCTGTGCATCAACAGCTGGACAACCTCGCCCCACATGGTTGTCTGAGCTATTTTCAAGTGTGCGCTAGAAATACGAAATTCGATCGCCCAATCTCTTCCATCTGCTATTGTGAAAGTACATCTCGAACAACTGTCAGTCAAGTCAATTGATTTTCCGGTACCCATGGCACACTTGACATGCATAGACAGAGCGCCATCATCATCCATTCCCAGCCCCAGCCCCAGCCCCAGCCCACATCCATTGTGAGCGGCAGTGGAAGCATCAGCCCATTGTCACATTGTTTGTAATGTTAACGGTAATTGTGCCGCTGGTCAGCAGTGCGTATGTAATTGCTGTTTTTCTTCTGTTGCGGCGACCCACCGCATGCACAGTGGTACGCACAATCCTGAAACTGAGTGTACAAAAATATTCAATCTGTTTTTTAAAGCTTTGCAAAGTACTTGCGACGAAATATATGGTTACACTTAGGAATAGTGCGATGTGAACCCTATGATGGGTTATATTTTTAAAGAAATCTTCAATATATTGAATTAGTCAAACGATCTTCACCATTCCTTTGGCGGATCGATACATAATCTAGATTTCTTAATCTTTCTAGAAAGTACAAACCAACTATCTGCTAAATTGTGCGATATATGACGTTATTTCCAACTTGCGGAGGCAGGAGGGGGTTGATGCTGATCAAGAATATATATACTTTATGGAATCGGATAACCTTTCTTCTGTCTATATGAACGCGTCGATCTCAGACTATAAGAAATGGTGTATACCGTATGCAAATCAAGTTTGTTTCAGATTTAAAAAATTCCACAAATGCTCGTATGGAATGTTTATGGTGTATGGACAAAATGTTGACATCATATAGGTCCATTAATTCAGCATAGTCTGAGCATTAATTATGGGCATTTAATAAGCCCTTTGAGATTATCTCGCTAACAGCTTTTCTTGGGTCGAACCTTGGAACCCGCACCCGCACGTAATTCAGAATGTTAAAGGTTTGCTGCCTTGGTATAGATTAATGGTCAGCATTAACAGCCAGATCCTTCTGTTTAAAATCAAACAGATCTTACAGATGTTAAAAGTTAGACGTTTGGTATGTTCTATATACTTGCAAGCAGGTCAAGTTTGTTTTAAATCCTTTTTTTAAGCGCGCTACCTCCCTCGGATTTTCTGAGAGCAACAGTCAAGCTATAAGCAAAAGAAAGTTTCCGGTTGCAGCTTTACTTTCTGCTGCTGAGCAGACACATTTTCTGGTAGACCCATCTAATGCTTTAATATATTACTATATTTGATAGTTCATGATTTGCAAATAAGGCTTGCCTTAAACTCGTATGTAAGGTTAGATTCAGCTGTATTCATTTAATCGGACCTATATATCAAGGATGTTGTTAAAAAATCAGGAAATAAATCAGTTTCAACTTCCTATCTTATGTTCGTACAAACATATTTATTTATTTTACTTGGCACAATTTAGCATTCGCTTTCGATAACAATAAAACAGCTATTGATAACAAGTTTTGTGATTGAACTACATGCTCAATAAAGCTATTTTAAGAAAGCTTTTTTTTCTAGTGAGAAAGTCGGTTAAGCCCGACTGTAAAATACTCTATACCTGCAGAAGTGAATGCTCACAGGTACATACATATATTAAGTATATAGCAGTACCAACAAAGACATATGGGTAGAAGAACAAGATTCGTAATGGAAATACAAGTGACTGGCAAGTGGAAATTTCTTCGATCTTTAGATGAGTGTGTGAGAGATGAAGAACAAGCTTAGCAAACAGACAGCTCACATATGTAAAATCGTAGGTCCACATTGCGAATTCCTTTCAAATTTCCCTCACACTCACTTGTAACACGTGTTACGCTCCTTGATGCATCTGTTATTTGCTCATGGCTTGAGTATGATTCATACAATCCTTACCGGCTCGATACATAATTCTGTTTCCTATAAATGTGTCAAATGAACTAACTAACTATCTAATAAGGGTGATAGATTTGACTTATCTTCCAAATTGCGCCTATATCGAGAATATATATACTTTATAAGGCTGTTACCTACACTTGCACAATCTTAATATACTCCATGTATCTTTGAGCGCACGGTATAATAATCGCATGTCACAGCTTTGATTATAAAAATAAAAAAAATCAATCACAGATTTTACAAGGCCATAAATGCTGATAACAATTTTGCCCCACTGTCTGGGCAGCTGCCCTATTACCTATTAACGTACATATGTTTGAATATATGTAGGTCTGTCTGTTTGTGACTGTGTGTGTGCATTCTAAATATTTTAGTGTGTGGCGGCGGCGGCGGCGACGCCGGCGTCGACAACAATAGACTTGTGGCCCCCCCAACAATTGTCAGCATCAGTTGTGCCGACCACTGTGCCAGTTAGCCACGGGGTTGCCCTGCCCGCCTGGCCGTCATTTGGCAACCCTGTTTTATCAACCCCAAACATTTTGATTCCCCAATCGCCTCCCTTCACTTTTCCGTTGTACACTGTTATCTATTCCCATTGATCAGTCCGGCAGGCAGCTTCCCCAACTATTTGTACCTTTATGTAGTTACGTGTTTATGTTGTTCTTTTTTTGTTATTATTTTATTTTCGGTGCGCTGCCGCTGCTGCTGTGTATAACATTGTGAGAGAGCAAAGAAGCGTTCGCTCTCTGCTGCTCTGCCTCTCTTTCTGTCGCACTCTCCCTGCCCATTACTTTGCACTTTTGTGAGTGCGCAAAAAAATGATGTCATGTTTGTTGGTTTAAGTTTAACAACGTTGCCAGATGTGGCGCGTTTCGAGTTTTGTTTGTTTTTGTTATTACACAGGGCCTCATTATTGTTGTTGCTATTGCTTCTGTTGTCGTGATGGTATTGCGCACATCTTTTACAACAATAACCAAAAACGACGCAAAAAAAAAAACAGCAATATCTGGTTTTTAGGCTGTTGTGGTTTTTGTTGTAACAGCTGCCGAAAATCTGAACAGAATTTGCCGGCCAACGTTCGGTTTGTTTTTGTTTGGCCCGCAGCAACGACGCGGTGGGATTTTATTTTGCGCGCAATTTACCCGCCCCACCCCGCCTCGTCTTGCTCAACATAAATAATCAGGAAATGCATGAAAATTTGGAGAATTTTCAGAAATTTTCTTTAAATAGAACGCATTAACATCGTTGACGTTTATAAATTACGTTGAAAAACAAAAAAAAAAAAGTACCATGAGGCATTTGGGAAAACTTCGTAGGAAACTCAATTAAAATTCGAAATTAGCTCCATGCTAACTTCAATGCATCAAAGTTGATATAGCCCCTGAGAGTCTGTAAAATTCATGATCACCAGACTTTTAATGGTCCCCGGGAAATACTGAAGGAAGGAGGCACTCGCCAACAAGGTGATGGAGTAATGTCTAGTTATCATTGAACATAGAGTTGGGCGCGTGTCGTGTGTTTCTTCGTGTCAACACGCCGTGTTCGTGTTGCATGATCAGATTTCGTGCGAGCTTGTGCGTACAACGAGCAAGCTAAGCTCACTTCGTCTGTGCCGAAGTTTTTATACACTTGCAAGTGCTCGCTTAAATATTTTCAAAAAAATACTCTTTTTCCCATTTTCCGACCGATCGTTCGTATGGCAGCTATATGATATAGTCATCCGATTTGGCCAAAAATTTGTCAAATTATGTGAAAGCATGTGAAACAAACAAATACAAAATTGCAGGATGCTACCATTAAAAACAAAAACGTTTTTCTAACTAAGACTGTTTTTCAGACCTATCTTTTGTATGGCAGCTATACCATATAGTTGACCGATTTTAATAAAACTTGGTAGAATTATAAGAAAACATAGAAAACCTACGATCACAAAGTTTGTAGACGATTTCATTGAAAAGAAAAAAGTTTTTCACACTAAAACTAGTTTTCCAACCGATGGTTCCTATGAGATATATATTTGTAGTGTGCAGCAAAAAGAAGACTGTGCAAAATTTCAGCTCGATAGCTTTTAAACAGAAAGACGGACAGACGGACGGACAGACAGACGGACGGACAAAGCTCAATCGACTCAGCTCGTCACCCTGATCAAGAATATATATAGTTTATGGGGTCGGAAATGATTATTTCTATGCCTTGCAAACTTCTGGGCAAAATTATAATACCCTTTGCAAGGGTATAAATATCGGACCTTCTATCTCCGATTTCTCACCTTCTAGATAAAGCAGCTATGTGGAATTTACGAATTCGGCGCTAAGAGAGTCCACGAGACGAGACGAGATCTAATCGTGTGCTTTAATTGCGTTTGGTGGCATCGAGGGCATTGATAGAAAACCGACAAAGTCAGTGGTCGGCAATGGGAGCAGTTATATCTGATGGAGCTTATTTAAACACCGAGATTTTAAACCCTGTTTTCTCTCTAACTTAGCTTGCTACGTCGTCAGTGGCCTAGCAAAGAAATTGATGTAAAGAAGGTTCTCTTTTACTGGTTTAACCGACAATCTTGTCAAGGTGTTTTTTGTTTTGATTTTGTATCACACATTTAGCACTAAATTTAAGCAAAAATACCAAAGATTGAGATTGGCTAGTTTTTTGGGACCTGGACGACTTTGATTCAGCATATTAACAGTGTAACATATGTCTTAATCGTTCTGAGCTTCAAAAAACAAAAAAAAACTTAACTAGGTTGGTCTAAAAGTACTTGCATCAACCTAATCCTCTTTCCTGCAAGCAAAAACTTAAACTGGTTGAGGCTGCCAAAAATGGAAACTGATTGCAACTATTTTATTTTCAAATTCTTTTCGAAATCTAATTTCGTACGAAAAATCAACACGAATATTTTCCCACATTTCACATATTTGTTGGCATTTTTCAAAATTTTTATTAATTCGATGTGCACAGGTGCATTTCCATTTCCATTTCCATTTCCAAAACCAACCCGCGCCACCCACTTCGTCCGGGTGGCAACGCCGTGACCAAGCATGAACTTCAAAAGCCGAGAGCGCACGCTCTCTCTCCGGCTCTCTTTCTCTCTCTTAGCTGCGCTCCTGCAAACATTGGTGAGCGCGCGCGGCGGTGTGTGTGTATGTTTTTGTATCTTTTACTTTTTAGCAGCAAGCATCGTCAAACAGGCAGGCAGTCAGTCGTCAGTTTTAGCTAGGCAAACCAGAAGGAAAAACTACGCGGCGCTTACTTTGCTTTAATAATGTTATTGTTGTTTGTCTAACGCGCGTCGAATTTTTTTGTACTGGAAAAAAGGAAGCCAATTTGACAAGTGCGTGTAAAACAAATTGAATTTGTGTTTCAATAATAAAAATAGTGCTAAAAGAAAAGTTGAACATAGCAGCAGGCCAGAAGTCAATCGTGCGTGCTTAAGAGAGTGTGTGAGAGGGGGAGAGTGAGAGAGGAGAGAGTGTGTGTGTGTGGGGGAGAGGTAAGTGCAAGTGGTTGATGTATTGGGTGGTGTTTGCACCTCCCCCCCACACACGCACACACACTCGCAAACATTTGAAGAGTGTTGGTTAAGGCCAAAAATAAGCAAAAATACAAAAATCCAAATCCAAATGAAATTTTAAACAATGTGAAAGTCAATTGTTGTTGTTGCTTTAGTTCCATGGTGGGATGCGCACAGTGAGTTCATCGCAAAAAATAATACACACACGACACACGGGACTTGCCGCCCCCTCAGCCCGCCTGCCACTCCCCGAACGCAATTAAAACACCCGACTAGGTCGGTCTCGTCTCGTCTCTCTCTCTCTCTCTTTCTCTCTCTGTATGTGTGTGTTAAAATAGTGCCTTGTTTGTACATAAATTAGCTTGAAGCTTTTGCGCCTGCTGTGCGCTGTTGTTGTTATTTTTATATATATTATACAATATATAACTTAATACATATATGTGTGTGTCCATATAAAGGTGTGTGTGCTTGTATATGTTTTGAAATTATAAAATGAAATGCCGCCAGCAACAACAACTACAACAACAGCAGCAACAGCAACCGCAAGCTGCCGGGCCTGCCTTAATGCACTTTGTGTTTATTGACCAATTTTCAAGTGCAAAATTCCAATTTTTTTATTTTCGCGGGTGGGGCTGTCATTCAACAACAACAGCAACAACAACGCACATCATTTGTTAAATGAATGTGTTCTCTTTCGTGGTTCTCCACTCTTTTTTTTCTTCTTTGGAACTAATTGAAAACGCTTTGCTTGCTGCTGCCGCAGCCGCTGCCGACTGCTCTGCCGGCGCTTTGGCGCTCAAAATTTATGCGCTCATCGTCCAGAAGTAATGGCAACAAGTTCTTTGGGGGGGCACTTGAAACTAAAGTTTATGAGTTAGTGTTAACCCTTAACACACACACACACACACCCAACAGGGTCAACTTCTTAAAACACAAAAGAAGCAACATTTACACAAAAAAAAACTAGTTTCTACTTCTTTTTTTCTTCTTATTTTTGCTTGTAACTCTTGTTCTTGTTCCAGTTTGTTGTAGTTTTTGCTTCGCATATCAATTTCGGCACATGACGTAAGCTTCACATGCTCAATGGGTCCCCCCATCCCCCCACTGCCCAATAATAACAACAACAACAATTGAATTATGAAGTGTATTTGAAATGTAAACAGATAAAATGCTGGGCACCACCAAGTGAGTGGGTGGTGGTGGTGGTTGGTAAAAGGCGTCTGATCTTGGCTATCAATATGGCTTTTCGATGTTTATTTGACAGGTTTCCTCTGGGTTGCAACTAAATTTAAAACTGAAACAAATGATTCGACGAACCGCTCCTCCAAAATCCCCCGTGAAATATGCATATATTTATAACTTTTCTCCCCTCCCCCCGTTTGAAGGGGGAACAAACCTGTTCGATGCTTAAAAATATACATAAATTTCTACTTAAATTGATAGTTTTTACCCTAGGCTGTGTGTCAGAATAATAGGATAAAGCTCGGTCGGTTATTAATAGTTTAATAAATTTTCATTTTGCTTTGACACGGTGGAGGCCAAGATTAAGATATTGGGTCGCCCCTGAAAGTATGCAACACACAGCGGGGACATGCAAACGCAGGCATGACGCATTTTGTATGTGTGTGACTTTGCTACAGTGAACGCTCGCTTACATTGGCATTTTGTATAATCTGTAGGTAGATTAAGTATGGGCAAAAGTATGTAACAGCCAGATGAATGCATCTCCGACCATAAAAAGTATTTATATATTCCCGATCAGCATCGACAGACGAGTCGATCCGTCTGTCTGTACGTATGAACAAACGGTTTATTCACTTGCTTCTTATACTTGCAGGCATATTCTATTTTTGCCACGCCTCACGCCCCCTCAATTTGGAAAAAAAACGTCATATCTCCCACAGTTTTATAGATGGAAGGTTCATACCTTTTGAACATATTTAGCAATCAACAAGACAGAAAGTCGGTCAAGCCCGACTATAACATACTCTGTACCAAGAAAATCTATCTTCAAAACTGTGGGAGATATGACGTTTCTTCTAAATTGCGGGGGCGGGAGGGGGCGTGGCCAAAATTGAAAATTAACTTGATCTGCCTGCAGTCATAAGAAGCATATGTCCCATACATGTCAAACCTCTATCTCTTACCATCTCTGAGATCTGTGCGTTCATACGGACAGACGGACGGACAGACGGACATGACGGACATGACTCGGCTGTTGATGCTGATCAAGAATATATATACTTTATAGGGTCGGAGATGCTTCCTTCTGGATGTTACATACTTTTGTACAAACTTTTAATACTCTATGTACCTACGGTACAGAGTATAAAAATAACTTTTCGATTCGTTAAAGGAATGGTCGAGTTATTAACAAAAGAATGTTCAATATTCATACTGAGCATACACTTTTGTAGGTACTTTGGTTGGTTCTTTCTTGTTTTTATAACCTTGCAGAAATTGAAATTGTCCAGATGTTTGTAACGACCACATAAAGTATATATATTCTTGATCAGCATGACGTGCTGTGTTTATTTAGAATTTTCCGTCTGTCTGTCTGTTTCTATGCTATCTCCTCTGCCAGTTTTAAAGCTATCGCGACCAAAGTTTGCACAAAGGCTTCTGGATCGGATAACTATAACATATAGCTGTCATAGGAACGATCGGTCGAAAAACTTGTTCTAGTGAGAAAAACTTTTGTTTTCAATGCAAACGTCTCCAGACTCCGTATTTGCTAGTTTTCTATATTTCTCCATTATTTTGTCAAGTTTGGTCAAAATCGGACATCTATATAGTATAGCTGCCATAGAACAGTAAGGTTAGAAAAATAGTCTTAGTAAGAAAAATTTGTTTGTTTTCTATGTAAACCTCTTTAACATTGGCTTATATTTATTTTATAAGCTATCACGCATTTTCTGAAAGTTTTCTCAAAATCGGATGGCTAAAGGTTATAGCTGCCATAGGAATAATCTGTCGAAAAACTAGTTATAGTAATAAAAATTTGTTCGTTTTCAGGGGAAACGCCTCCAAGCTGTGTATCTCTTAGTTTGCTATGCTTTCCCATAATTCCTTTTAGTTCGGTCGAAATCGGACATCTATCTGCTTTGGAAAAGTAGAGTCAGAAATGGTATTTAATTCCAATTATGTATAGTTCGTAGAACTAGTATGCAAAGGAAAGTAGCTTAATTCCTATCAAACGCAAATGCTTTGACGAATTGTCAAAACTTTTACAAATGGATAAGAAACTATTGATTTTGGACCAATTCATCCGAATCTGCTTTTAGAAATTCCACAACTCTTAAAGATTAGCTGTACATTTTAAATTAAAACTTACAAATGCCTATTTTTCCCTAGTGTAATACATTCGAATATCGTAGAAATTATACAGGGTGCGCCATATAAAGTGTCGGTATGGCAACACTGAATAACTTTGACATTTACCAACCGATTGCTTTTGTTAGACGTGTTTTGGAAACATCAATCTAGTACAATTTTGACCATGGAACGCTTCACACCAAAACAACGTGCCGAAATAGTGACGCTGTTCATCGAAAATAATCGTTCAATTGTGCTAGCTCAACTCAACAAATTTTGATGACCGATGAGGCCCATTTCACGCTTTCTGGTGGTGTTAATAAGCAAAATTGTCGCATATGGGGCACGGAAAATCCACACCGCATCCATGAAATACCTTTACACGACCAAAAAGTGACTGTTTGGGCCGGTATCACAAAGAGGCGATATTGACTGGCCACCCAGATCTCCAGATTTGACCGCCCCAGACTTCTTTTTGTGGGGCTATTTAAAAAGCAAGGTTTACGCCAGCGATCCACAGACCATTGAAGAGCTTAAGGCCAACATTCGTGCCGAAATCGCCACTTTATCGACTGAGACGCTCGAAAAAGTGATGGAAAATGCCGCAAAAAGGGCACATTTTGTTGTGGCCAATAAAGGCGGCCACTTGATTGATGTTGTGTTCAAAAAGTAGTCGAAATAAATTATTCAGGACCAAATTAAAGGAACAAGATCAACATATAGCAATCGGTTGTTTGTTTTTATATTTATTCAGTGTTGCCATAGCGACACTTTATATGGCGCACCCTGTATACGGGAGTGTACTGTTAATCTGTAGTGACTTTTTCCTTTGGTTTCCCAGAACTTCAAGAGATTTCGTAGAGGGAAAGGTTTTGTGTCCTAGATAAATTTCCATCCCATCAAACAGGGTTGCATCTCGCGGAAATAAAAAATAATAAAATTATCCAAATCTATTCTCAAAAACCAATAGATTTGAAACCAAAAGCAAGAGATTCTAAGACACCGAGAATTGAATTTGGGTTGGAAAATTGATTGAAAGAGATTTGCGATGACTATTTCTTTTGGCTGCCATGGGAATGATCTGTTTTAAGTGTATTAAAACCAGGGCTGCAAACCGGTTTTGAACCCAACCGGTTTGAGCCCGGAATTCCAACTAGTATTTTACTATGAACCGAACCTTGAACCGAACCTCTTTAGAAATTAAAGCTGAACCTGAACCGGCTCCGAACCTAAAATTTCGGTTCGGTTCAACAAAACTGATAAGCACAAAAATTTGACCTTTTGTCTACCGACTTCATCTGTTATTTGCTGAGTCCCAAAATGGGCAGAAAAGTGGACAAAATCTGGCAAAACGTTTAGATTCCATATGAAATCCACACCTAATTGTTTCTTGTTATATCTATAGATATAGAAAAGCTATTGCTTGTTAAATGTTTCTTAAAATCAAGAATCTGACATTATTTTGGTAATATATTTCTACGTAAACTACGAAATGGAATCTCACTTAACTTTAAATTATATATTGAATATTTTCATGTGTTCTACTAACCAATTCCGTACAATTTGAGGAGTTTTTAGGTCGAATGCTGTTTTTAAAAAACATAGAACACATCAATTATTAATGTTGAACCAAGGTTCGAACCAAAACCTTCTCCCAAAAACCTCGAACCTTAAATTTCCGAACCTTAACCATTCGTTAATTTGGGCTCGAACCAGTGTACCGGAGATCCGACCATTTTTTTTGGTTTGCAGCCGTGATTAAAACTTCGGCAAAGACAAAATAAGCTTTCCCTAAACCTTCATACTGTGACAGCGTTTGCTTCGCCATTTAAAACATTTCACTTCGCACAAGTCATAATTCTTGTTTTTTACTTGGCCATAATTCATTCACGTCCACATAAATCTACGGAAAGTGCAAAACTGTCTCAATTTGCGTAGATATTTCACCATATCCAAAATCACATAGTTCATTTAAAACATCTCAAAATACTCTCAATTTTCGTAAGAACTGTTCGTTAGTGAATTTCTTGATTAATTCGCTTAGGCTTAAAATTCTTTAAATTAAGTGAACAATTAAAATGTCTATCGGCCTAATCTGAATCCAATGAACTTTGTAAATGGCTGTGAATTTGATGGTTCAAATTGACCTATATTTTTGTAGGGCAACTAATTGGTTAAATTAAACAATTTTTTATCTGACAGAGCACATGTCTAATTGAAACATATGTACGTATTGTAGATATGTGTGAGCATCTACCGATCAACTTCCGAGTTCTAATTTAAAATCTAGGCGGAATTTATCGCCGAGAGATGCGTGATGTTTGTTTGTCCTATTTTTAGGTCATGCTGCGGTGTCAGAACTTTGAAACAGCCAATGGCGGTAGCGCTTAAGCGGTCAAACCGGTCCGAAACCAGCAATGTCCTTGTTTATTTGTTTACCCTTGTAGGAGGGGGTATGCTAAAATTGACTAGATGTTGGTTAAGCTAACTAACAACTAGTGAAAAGAATTATTGTGCTTCTTAGCTCTCCGCGATTCCAACAAGATTGTTCCAAATCGTACAACAGTATAATACATCTGACATAGGTAACTTAGGTCTGAAAACTAGTCTTAGTACGAAAGACTTTTCCAATTCTGTCGTTTATTCAATTTATTAAACTTTCACACAATTTTTAATATCGGATGACTAGCTGTCATAGGAACGATCGGTCGAAAACTAGTCTTTCTATTATGTTTTCGATGGAAACTTTGTATTTATTAGTTTTCAATGCATTTTCATGATATTCTAAGCTAGTTCGAAGTCGAACAACAATATGGTATAGCTGTCCTAGAAACATTTTTAAAGTAACACAAAGAAATTTAGAAAATTTAGACTCCCAATGTAAGGGTCACGTCAACAGTTCTGGCACGAGAGCATAAATTAAAGTCGGCCCTATCCGACTTCCATAAACTCGTTAGGGGAATAAATCTTAAATAGCCTTAAGACAGAGCATTAACATTAATGTAAACATTTTAACATTATGTTAGCAAAAAGAGCATGCGGCTCAGAAAAGTATGCAACGTTTTTATAACCTTTTTAGCCCCGCCATTTATTATCCGATCTCGATGTAAATTGGTCAGCTTGATATCTTCAAAATTGTTGGATTTCTTCAACATTTAAACGACTTTAGTACACCCATTTTACTCTACGAGTAAATATCTACCTATATATATCAGGGATGCAAACCACTCGAATATGAAGACTGGTTCGGTTCAGTGGTTCAGACAGTTTCTGAACCGCCGGTTCGGTTCATTACATGGTTTTTGAGCTGACTGAACCGCTGTTCCGGTTCGGTTCAGTGGTTCACAAAGGTACATTATGATTTCTATTGTCATGTGACTTTTGCACACTTTCAAATTGAATTCCTATAATCCATTTGAATATCTTTAAAATCCTTAGAAGATGTGCGGATTCAAAGGATTCGTCTATATGTTCCATGAGGAACGATCTTCGAAAACAAAGAATGTCGGCTAGAAAAGATTAGAATAGAAAAGTGTAAAAACTCCCCTGGTTAGGATTGAATTAAGGTGAAGAAATATTACAGAAAATTCCAAATATTGTCCACTAGATGAAAGAATGTAGATTGATGATATGTATATTAAGAGATCGGAGGGCAATTACAGAAGACTTGCAAGGTAACTTGTTCTTAAATTTTCGTCAAGTCATCCTTAAAAGTTCCGGCATCGGTAAGAATTTAGAGAGTCAAACGAAATGTAGAAAAATTATCTTAGGGAAACGATTCAAATTCCCAAATTAATAAGTATCATTGGCTAGAGGAAAGCGAGTCCCGTCTTAAAACTCGTCAGAGAACTGAACCGAACCGAACCGTTTTTATTTGTGGTTTTCGGTTTGGTTCAGCAGTTCTTAAAGGAAGCCGGTTCGGTTTGCGGTTCGGTTCACCAGCTGGAATAAGCGGTTCGGTTCGGTTCAAAACCGGTTCGGTTCAGAACCGGTTTGCATCCCTGATATATATACCTATATATATTTTTCACATGCTTTACTGCGATGTGAACTGAGGTCCTATTGACTTACAGTTAGGGTTGAAAGGTTAGGGTGTTTAAAAAATATCCATATTGACATTTTTGACGATATCGAAAAGTCCACGATATAATCGTATTATTCTTTTATATTTTGCTTTGTTATTTTCATACTCATTCTTTTTCATTTGTGATACATTTTTTTAAACAAAGGCATTGATTTTTGAAACTAAATAAGAACAAAATAATTCATAGAAAACTGCTTTATGTGCAATTTTCAAAAAGCGTCGAAGTATTCTATTTCAAATAGGAAGTTCAATCTTTTGTCTGGAGATAACATAAATATGAAACTGGGTTGCTCTTTAACTCTTCTAATAACTGCAACCGCTCTGCATTGAATATGCCTCTGGATAAGCTCAACTCAAGCCTGATTACTGTTGCTATATTCTATAAGACCTCTCAAAAAGACAACACAAAAGGTTGGTTGTAGTGTTTTTTTGAAGGCGGATTGTTAATGTATAGTTTGATTTGTTTAATCTTTTCTAAATGAATGCTCTGCTCTTCTAAAAACACCCAGGACTGATCTATTTATATTATTGCTTAGACACCTCTTTAATATTTTGTCAAAGTATTTGCAAATATTGTGAACGCTGCTGACTTCAAAAGACAATTCAATCAATTTGCACAAATATCAATTTTCTATTGGAAGCATGATTGGCTTGCTTCTTTCATGCCATAGGCAAAACGAAATGAAGATGCAGAGAATGAATGTGTTTACTCAAATCAGATGTACCACCCGGTCTCATTAAGGACCTTAAGGTCAGAGGGTCCTCTAATCAGATGTGCCGTTATTGGTTCAAAAGAAATGACAAAAATTACATTTTGCACATATATCAATTTTACGGACTCATCGAGCTAAACTTAAACGGTTAGAAATATTGAGAACAGATCTAAGCAGAGCTGCTGCAAACTGGTTCTGAACCGAACCGAACCGACCCAAACCGGAGTCTTTCGAAATTGCCAAACCAAACCCAAAATCTCAACGAAAAATGTTTTCACTTTAATGACTAGTCTTAAGTCTTAAGACACCTACCTTTAATTTTGGCATATTTCATCGATCCGTATACATCCGACTATCGGTTAAACTAAGATTCGAACTAATCCTTAGCGACTTCCAAATGTTGTTCTCTTTAAAAATGATTTGTCAACCATTTTAATACAAGTGATTCCATCTCCTGCAATAACCCACTGTCCTTTTTATACTCTGTACCGTAGGTACATAGAGTATTATAAGTTTGTGCAAAAGTATGTAACATCCAGAAGGAAGCATCTCCGACCCCATAAAGTATATATATTCTTGATCAGCATCAACAGCCGAGTCGATATAGCCATGTCCGTCTGTCTGTCCGTATGAACGCACAGATCTCAGAGATGGTAAGAGATAGAGGTTTGACGTGTATGGGACATATGCTTCTTATGTCTGCAGGCAGATCAAGTTTATTTTCAATTTTGGCCACGCCCCCTCCCGCCCCCGCAATTTAGAAAAAACGTCATATCTCCCACAGTTTTGAAGATAGATGGCTTGTTCCTTCTGGACATATTTAGTTGTTAGAATAACTTATCGATCCGCCAAAGGAATGAAGAAGATCGGATGAACGGTTTTCGAGTTATGACCAAAAGACAAAATTTCTTGGTACAGAGTATGTTATAGTCGGGCTTGACCGACTTTCTTTCTTGTTATATATACCTTTTATCAAAATGTTTGCATTCGAGTGGGTACAACGATTGATGCCACCTTGTTAAACCATTTACGACCCTTTTTTAGTTCAACTCAACTTAGTAGTCCATGAATAGCCTGAAGCCTTCAAGTCGCTCGCACACAATATTCTAACATTAGACGTCACACAGCTCACTGCTACATTTGTATATTTTTGCCATTAAATAAAACAAATAGACGCAATCATGAATCAACTTGTGGCCCAGTATCATATCAAAAGAGTACGTCCAATGGCCCATTACAATAGATGTCTGCTAAGCTCCGCTTCGGATGCAGCCAAACAAAGCATGTTGAAGGAAGAAGCGTATGTATAGCAACAACATACTGTGTGCGGCTGAGCACATACATTTTCAATTACGCGAGCAACTTTCAATACAATCCACATTTCGCCCTCTCCTTGGGTGGTCCATAAAAGTGACGACAAGTGTCAGTGAACGCATAACAGTCCATGTGCCTGGCCATTCATCTGAACGTGTTACTGCCGGCGGAGGAAGGGGGCTCGCCAGGCCGAGATTTGCGAGTCTCTCAATCAATTGAATTAGAAATTGCTGAAAGCAATTGGCAAATGACTTAATTTAATTGACATTGGACAGTTTGATGGGGCGGGCTGGTGACGCACTTGCTCAACTATTTTAAGGTCACATGCGCCGCTGCGTGATTTTTGTTCAGCCTCCCACTCACTCGCTCACTCACTCACTCACTGACTCGTTATTTCGATTACTTGTGTAACTCATTTTTGTCTACTTGTCCTTTCCTTTTTTGTTGCAGATCGGAGCGTTCAATTGTGCGTGTTTCCATCTACCAAAGCAGTCAACCGCAGCAGATTTGCCCACCAGCCGAATATTTATTAACGAACTTTGCAGATAATCTAGATAATACGTTTAGTAGCTACAATTGTAACTTAGATTATACAACAATGGCAACGGCATCCCTGCAGCCGGTGGGACTGGGCGCGGCCTATGATCGACAGCAGAGGTAAATATATATAAACAATTCACTTTGGCATCAGTTTACAACGCTTCTGATGATTTCCAGTACTGATTCCGGCTGGGACAATCCATTTCGTCCGGGCGGCGACCTATCCAGAGAGGCTGATGAAATTGTTAACATGATACGTGGTAAGCAAATTGAAATGGAAGAAAGGAATGAAATGGAAGAAGAAATGGCGTTGAAAGAGGAAAGCCCCTGCCAGAATTTGATAGCATATGTACGGAAGTTGATCGACTGTTTTAACAGCACGTCGCAAAAGGTTTCCTAAACGCCCGCTACTCGCTTGTTGCTTGGCCCTTTCATTGTAAATAAATGTCTCAACGAAAACTTTAGTGAAAATCGAAGCTTTATTTTCTAGTTAAAGCATGAAAACTTGTTACTCCTAGGTGCAATACCATGATGCATGTATATTTATATACCTAGTTCGTCGGACTCGTATTAACATTGCTGTAAAGTACAAGATCGGACAATAATTTAAGGAGCTATAAACAGATTCTTCTGCTAGTTCCAATCCCTTGTGTGGGACACAGGACATCTACCCATGCCTTTTTTCAGCGAACTCTGTTGTTTGCCGTTGCTTTGGGTGCTCCCCAAATTTTGTCAATTCTTTTCACTTCTCGACCGACTGTCCTCCTTCAAGTTTTTTTGGGTCTCCATTGCCATTTTCCTTTTTTTCGCAGCTCAAACGTGGCAAACTCGTTAGAGCTTCTTGAAGAAACAGATTTATCTGTACATTATTTGAATATGTTAACAGTAATGTTAATAATCTGTTAATTAGCATAACGAAAGGTTGTTAAGCAATCCTTGCACTGCGAAATCGTCGTACAAAGGATTGTCACTCAATCTGCACGATTTTGCCTCATTATTTATGTTATTTTGGTTGTACATAATTTGAATATGTTAACAATAATGTTAATACTCTGTTAATTAACATAACGAAAGGTTGTTAAACACTTCTTGCACTGCGATACCGCCATACAAAGGCTAGTCACTCAATCTGCACGATTTTGCCTTATGGTTATGTTATTTTGGTTGTACATAATTTAAATATGTTAACAAAAATGTTAATACTCTGTTAATTAACATAACGAAAGGTTGTTGAACACTTCTTGCACTGCGATACCGCCATACAAAGGCTAGTCACTCAATCTGCACGATTTTGCCTCATTATTTATGTTATTTTGGTTGTACATAATTTGAATATGTTAACAATAATGTTAATACTCTGTTAATTAACATAACGAAAGGTTGTTAAGCAATCCTTGCACTGCGAAATCGTCGTACAAAGGATTGTCACCCAATCTGCACGATTTTGCATTATGGTTATGTTATTTTGGTTGTACATAATTTGAATATGTTAACAATACTGTTAATACTCTGTTAATTAACATAACGAAAGGTTGTTAAGCAATCCTTGCACTGCGATATTGTCACCCAATCTGCACGATTTTGCCTTATGGTTATGTTATTTGTTGATCTTGCCACTTTCTGGTAAGACCAGAAAACGCTGAGCAAAATCAAGCTTTATGTAATACTTTCTATCTTGGTCCTTCTGTCATAACCATATATAAACCACTATCAGTTCATTTTAAGCAAATCTGAATCTTCGTTGCCTTCGATGTTTTGAACAATGTAGATCAGAAGAAAGCTGGAGTCCGAAATTTCTTTTGAGTATGAAATAACTTGCCAAAATTAATAATTTTAACAATCGCACTGTTAATGCACATTTTCTCGATGCGAAGGTCACGCCTTGCTCGCAGGAGCCGATCACATTTCGTTTTCACATCTACACAAGCCGAGCGCATGCCGAAGCTTGGCCCAAGAGGACAAAAGCGCCCTATTTGCTTTCAGTCGCAGGCATGATGCAACGATAAAGGTAAGGCGGCGTCAGTGTGATGCGTACTATTGCCAAAAGCTTACGCTTCAAGAGTACGCGTAGCCCTGAATGTGAAGGTACTTTGCAGAGAACTCACACTGACACCACCTTACCTCACTTGTTGTATCTTGGTCGCAGGTCAGCGGTCGTTGAGAACAGATCGGAGCTAGTTTGTGTCGCCCCAATACAATCTCACTTTCGGCCTAGCTCTTCTTGACAACCCCTTATCTAAGCTGATAAATGGAATACTTTTATACCCTTGCAAAGGGTATTATAATTTTGCCCAGAAGTTTGCAATGCAAAGAAATATTCATTTCCGACCCCATAAACTATATATATTCTTGATCAGGGTGACGAGCTGAGTCGATTGAGCTTTGTCCGTCCGTCTGTCTGTCTGTTTCTACGCAAACTAGTCTCAGTTTTAAAGGTATCGAGCTGAAATTGTGCAATTGTCGGAACCGAACGTATTGGATGACTATATCTCATAGCTCCCATAGGAACCATCGTTCGGAAAACTAGTTTTTGTGAGAAAAACTTTTTTCTTTTCAATGGAAACGTCTCCAAACTTTGTATTCATAGGTTTTCTATGTATTTTTATAATTCTGCCAAGTTTGATGAAAATCGGACAACTATATGGTATAGCTGCCATACAAAAGATAGGTCTGAAAAACAGTCTTAGTTGGAAAAACTTTTTTGTTTTTAATGCTAACATCCTGCAATTTTGTATTTGTTTGTTTCGCTTGCTTTTGCCTAATTTGACAAGTTTTTGGCCAAATCGGATGACTATATCATATAGCTACCATACGAACGATTCGTCGATAAATGTAAAAAAGAGTATTTTTTGAATAAAAACTTCGGCACAGACAATGTTAGCTTAGCTTTCTCGTTTTTTCCTAATTTTGAATTTGTAGAATTTGAGTTTGTAGAGCTGATCGCTTGGAAAGTAAAACTTTCGTCAGTTTGAGCTCGTTTATTTATATAAACAGATGCTGCCCGATGGTTTGGCATTACCTAAGGTGTCACCTTGCCAAAAAACCTCTCCTGTTTCAAATGGCTCGGAGTGAATCTATTCCTGTATGCTTCTCAACGTCATCATGCAAACTTGAACGTACTTTGCTGGTATTCCAAAAAAATACAGAATAGGTAAAAGATAGATGGTGGATTTTGATCTGTGTTTCATGGATCATCTCCAGAATTTGTTGTCATATGAATAACTGGTCTGCGGTGGATTTATTAGGTCTAAGTACGCAGTGTGCTTAGGAGACTGATGCCGATTATATTACCAAACTTGTTCAGCAATTCGCGCAAAAAGGGTTGAAATGCAAATATGGAGGGGATTTTTATAACTATAATTTAGGAAAATGCAATAAATTTTCCCAAGCCAGTTTGACTGACCAGCGTCTGCACATCGGTCGTATTCCCCGCTAGCCATTGGCCACTTTGTCCATTAATTCTTCACCATTCCTTTCCCTTCATTCACTTTGCAGGCGGTAAACCCATTACGCCCACAGAAGATCGTACAATAGGGAATGGCAACGCACAGCATGGTGATGATAACTGCAATGGAGGCACGGCAATAGGCGAGAGTGTAACCAAATCAAGTGTAAGTTGCACAACTCACTCAACCCAGCCATGCACCATGTTTAACTCCTCCCCCCACCTCCCCTCTTACTGTAGCTCTCGCAGAATCAAGCAACAGCACAAAATGGTACAAATTCCCACGGCAGCAAGTTGGCCGGCTCAACGGCAACAGGCGGCGGAGCCGGAGGTGCCGCAGGGACAGCAACGGGCGGCGGCGGCGGTGCGGCTGGCAAAGCGGCGGAGAGCAATAACGGTGTCACCTCGCTGGCTCAAGTCTCAAAGCAAGTGGTACCTGGTCCAACTTCGGCTAGTCATGTGGTTATCGATGAGAAGAAGAACAAGAAAAAGGGATGCTGTGTGCTGCAATAATCGTCGGTGGGCTGTTTGGCTAGATGGATGTGGAGTCGGATAATGTTAATGTTAATGCAAGCTGTTGATATTTTTTTTTTTGTGGAGCCGCTGCTGCTGCTGCTTTGCTTGCTAACGGAACAGAAACCAAGCTCTCTCTCTCTGACCAACCCAACAGGAACATATTAGAACAGATAAATGATAAACTGACAGCTGACAGTCAGCTGTTATGGCTGCTGTCTCACTCTAACTCAATGCGCGCGCGCTCCAGAACAACTGTTTTTGCGGCAGTTGGAAATGCTAAATGGAAAAATCTATAAAATATATATATATATGCATGTGTATGTATATTTATAAATTTTGTTAGTCTCTATAGATGATGCTACAGTTGGACATAATGATATATATATATATATATATAAATATTTTCCTCTTTTTTTTTTGTTTTTTGTTTGTTTTTATAGCCGTTACTTGGGGCGAGAAAAGGCATGCCAGTCCATCCGCGTATATTCCCAGCATCCAAAATCTGTTGAAAAGTCTTAGAAATCGGTTCTGAGCCCCTGAGTAGCGGCTATGTCAAAGTCGGCCAGCATCGACTTTAACCTACGCTCTCGTTTTTTTTTTTTGATGTCATGTGACTCGACATATATATACATATATGTATATATATATATATATTTTTTTCGTAAATGTAGGAGTTTAAAAAGTGTAAAATGTTTTGCTTGCATGCAACATGGAAAAGGAAAAACCAACAAAAAAATAAGAAAAAAGAAAGAAAACAACAACAAAAACAAATTTAACATAAAGAATAATGTATTTATTTTTATTTATATTTATGAAGAAGATGAAAGTAAATTAAATGTTAAACCTTAAAACAAATATACACACACACACACACACAAACACATACACACACACACACACATATATAAACATATGCGATATATGAACGATGCAATAAAATACCAAGATGACTAAAGAAGCAGACAAACAAAAAATGTACTCTTGACCGCCAAGTCTCTGCCTTAATTCACACATTGAATATTTCGAGGAATACAGTTTTAACCGGAGCTTTAGGTTCGGTTTAAGTGTTATCGATAGGCAAACAGCTGATTCAAACACTTGGCTTTTGTTATTCGATAAATTGTTGAGGGAAAACTAACAAGTTGTATTGAATTCTTCTCAAAGTCAACCGGAATTTGAATAAAACTCTTAGACTACAAAAACAGCTTATTCTCGGTCTAAAGTATCAACAATCTCTAATTAAATTATCGTTTGCTAATCCTATAAGCCTTTTTTCCTGGCTTAAGAACATCTTAATCAAGTTTAATGCACTTTTTCTCTTCTCTTAAGACTTCAGTCATGTATTCGAACCATTTAACAATTAATTTAGAACCTTTTCCCTTTTGAGAGGAAAACATTGGCAACTTATTTGCAACAAAGATTTATAGATATTATAGATGAAAAACCGATTGTTCTTGGTAGCTAACATTGGCTTCAAATTGCTGATTTGATCCTCATGCGTCTTCAAACCGATTTTACTGCAAATGATAACTGGGCAACCTGATAAGGACAAGTTTTTTTTTGGAAAGTAAAATTGAGAAAATTTGGTAATTTTAACTCCAAGCTTGCCAATGTCTTTGCAACTGGTTCTTTCACCTGCCTCTTGTTGTCACCCTGTGACCCCGTAAATTTTAGAAACTTTTTGGCTTCTGTTGTCCTAGCGTCAACATATTTTCACCTAGCTCTGCACACATCAAACACCGAAAAAATGCAATCATAGTCTGTTTTACGGCCTCTGCACATTGAGTGGCTCTGGTTGAGCCAGCAGCACTTAAAACAAACTAAAACTGTCTTTTTTATGACAGAGAATCCGAGTCGGCATTTGAAGTGTTTTTGTTTCCCTCCAACCCAGCAATCATTTGATGTAATTTTTTATCATATTGGAGTCTTTCTGGGGTCTATGGTCTGATTGAAATATTCGTAAATGTGTTGTCGGAAGAAAATGGTACCCTCGTGTTGATAGTCGCCTGCGCTAAGTTGCCGCTTATCGTATAAAGTACAAGGTAATCAGTTCGATTGCCAAGAAAAGTAAAGGTAAAACAGCAGAAATTAAAAAAAAAATAATAATTAATTTTTATACTCTGTACCGTAGGTACACAGAGTATTATAAGATTGTGCAAAAGTATGTAACAGGCAGAAGGAAGCATCTCCGACCCCATAAAGTATATATATTCTTGATCAGCATCAACAGCCGAGTCGATATAGCCATGTCCGTCCGTCCGTCCGTCCGTCTCTGTCCGTATGAACGCACAGATCTCAGAGATGGTAAGAGATAGAGGTTTGACATGTATGGGACATAAGCTTCTTATGTCTGCAGGCAGATCAAGTTTATTTTCAATTTTGGCCACGCCCCCTCCCGCCCCCGCAATTTAGAAAAAACGTCATATCTCCCACAGTTTTGAAGATAGATGGCTTGTTCCTTCTGGACATATTTAGTTATTAGGATAACTTATCGATCTGCCAAAGCAATGAAGAAGATCGGATGAACGGTTTTCAAGTTATGATCAAAAGACAAATTTTCTTGGTACAGAGTATGTTATAGTCGCGCTTGACCGACTTTCTTTCTTGTTTTTGTTGTTTTTTGTGGGCTTAAATAATAAGCGGAAAATGCAAATGCTTTGATTTCGGTACTAGAATATATATAGAAATCTTGTCTGATTAGACGCCAATCGGAGTATATATCTTAAGCGGTCAATACAAGTAGCGAGATTTTCGTACAGACAGCTTGAATCTTACAAGATCAAATTAAGCTAGGACGTCATTTGTTTGCTACTTTGCGTTTTGGATAGCCTCTGCAAAGTTAGAAAACCGAAATAGCAGTACCAAAGTACCAAAGTTTCAGTTCCAATACGGTCTCATTGGTCCTTAAAATAAAGGGGAATGGATTTCGGTTCTCGAAACAAGTTAAGAGTCTGTTCCGGTATGTGATTTGAAACGGTTTGTTTCGGTTAACGGTTTCGGTATT
Source organism: Lordiphosa fenestrarum (assembly GCA_035044985.1). Classification (NCBI taxonomy): domain Eukaryota; kingdom Metazoa; phylum Arthropoda; class Insecta; order Diptera; family Drosophilidae; genus Lordiphosa; species Lordiphosa fenestrarum. The sequence continues at coordinate 119,545 of JAWNNO010002553.1, read as the reverse complement.
AATCTCTGCTTAGAATATATTTGTCTGTACTGAAAAATATATTGTTCTTCTCAAAAATTAGATTTTGTTCATTTTCAGAAAATATACTTTTTTTTACAAAATATTTTAAAAATTTTGAAAAATAACATTTAAAAATGTAAATTTTTTTTTTTCCTAAATACTTTTCTAAAATTTAGTTAGAAATATTTCAAATTTTTCACTACCTATCTACCTATATATGAGGCCGGGCGTGGTGCAGCGGGTAGTGTGTGGGCCTTGGGTTCGATTGATAATCCTTGAATGAAAAAGTTTTCCCTTTAAAAACGTACACAGCCGGTCACCTTCACAAGCTATTCGCCTTAGCTTTGAAGTAACTAGCCCTGAACACGTTTCTCAAACTTTGCCGATCGTATTCGGCTTTAATTAGACAATTAGAATCACATAAGTCAACAGATTAATCTAAGGTAGACTGTGTAAAGCCATATATTTACCTTAGACTTTGTATTGATATGACAATCAACTCTTCTGGTTTCTGGTTCATAATACGATTTTGAGGACGTTAAGTGAAAGATAAAGGTATGATTTTCTGTCACAGCTAGACTTTTGTTGCTATATTCTAAAGCTTCTTAAGCCGGAAAAACAAAGAATTTGCTAATTGAAATGTTATTTTCGATATGCCTTTTTACGGAATGATGCGTCTTTAAAAGTGTTCAAAAATGTCTGAGTTTTGAATATGACTTAAGGTCAAAATGAATCGTTTTGATTTGGGTTGGGTTAATGTGGATCTAAATTAATTTTGACCTTGAGCTTAAAGGTTTCCCAGCAAAAATACAAAAAAATGACAAAACTCCTTTATTGTTTAACAAATTAACCATACATAACTCAAGCCAACAAATGTTGAACAGTGCAGAAAGAGGTTCTGGGGAAATAACAAATGCACCTTCGCTTTTCAAGTTTGAGATGAGAATGCTTACAAATTCTAAGGGTCGACTTCACCTCTGACAGATAATTGCTATGTGAAAGCAAAATCCAGACTTTATTCTGCTATTTGTAAGTTTATGTGACAGACAGGGCTAACTGGAAGATGTGAAATCATGCCAAAGAGTGCGTGTAGCTTGCCTTATAGCCAGTTGCTGCCATATATGTGTGCTCACCTGCCAGAGTTAGTGCCAGTTGACTTTTGTCTCATATGTGTCTTACTCAGTCTGAACAGACTGTTACATAAATGGCATACTTAAAGCATAACTGAGCATAAATGAGCACAATTCGTTTGCGTTGTTGTGAATGCAGTCAGAGATGGTGTCAAGAGTATATACATATATACACACATACACATACCAGCATAACCTTATTTTGTACCATCTATATATACACAAAAACAGACACACAGACACACTTACACACATACATAGTATATTCAACAAGCAAAACGAGCAAAAAAAAAGTAATGGAAACAATTAGCTGTGTGCGGTGCTGAGATGAAGGAGATGAAGTAGCAGCTTTAGCTCATTAAAGAACCACCGTCGTTGACCCAGATTAATCCCCGCCTTCCCCTTTCTCCATAGCACTTGGCGTAATCAAAGATCAAATTTCTAAGCAGGTAAATTGAAAAAAGCAAGCGAGGTACAACATAATAACATAGATGCTGATGATGATGTCTGTTGTAAAGAAGCTAAACCAAATAGTTACACACACACACATACAAACACCCGAACACATACCCACACATACAGCCTAGGCATTAAAGTGCTGCATTTGATAAGCATAAAAGTAAAAATAATATTATTAACAAACAAACAAACAAACAAGAAACATAGCAATATTGTTTATATGCAACTTAAACTCTGAAAACTCTGATCGTATCAAATCAAAAATCCCAGCTATAAAACAAATCAGTGAACCTTAAACAAAAGAAATCAATATCTAATATTGTATATTTCCGATTCCAAAAGCAACAAACATGTTAAGTTATTGTATAATTCCTAAATAAAAATAAAAATAAAAAACATCAAAAATACAAAAGACAAAAAACCATAGCACGCTTTTGAGCGCCTTTCATTTCCCAACCGACGCACCGCATAGCCTGCTTTTGGGGGACGGACTCTTGATCGATTGCCAGCTGCTTCCGCATTTGTTTGTTCATCAGCACCTTTCACCTTTTGCAGCCATTCAATTCAATTAGGCGAACATTAACACATATGCACAAACATCCATCTTGACAACAAATACAACTTTATCCAATTAATCTCATGACGCAAGTGGGGGAATGGAAACCGAAATAGTGATATCATTTTTGTGATGTTTTTAAGAAGTGAATTGCTATCGCAGCGATGAACAACATTTGGTTGGATCCCTTACACAAAATCGGGGGTAATGGTCTATCAAAAAATTCCAAGAAAAAGTTCCATCGATGGATTATCATGCATAAAATGAATTTTGAAATTTGCTGTTTTGCAACAAATTTATGCACATGCTTTTCGTCAATTGTCCAATAATAAAGTTCCATAAAAATTGAGAGTTTTGTGAGTATGCCGAGCATCTTTAACTAATTCCTGTAGACAAACTTATGCTGAACACGAGTTGACACGTCATAGTCATACCTTAGTTTCCGTTGCCAAGTTATTGGCGATAAACCATTTTACCGACCATCAATGCATCTGAGAAAAATGTAACACGCGGTATAAGTAATGCCAATGGTGTCGAAATTGACCTTTAAAGTCAAATTTTACTGGATTTATGGCAATTTTGTCAAACAACATTGTTTTTGTTGGATATTTTTTGACAGCATCCAATCTTTGAGTTTTACCTATGCACTAATTATGCAAATTTTGTTGAATTTTGGACAGGATCCGAAGCTGCATTGTGGTACGATCAATGGAAATCTAAGAATACGAGCAGAGAGCATCTCAAGAAACTAGAGTTGAGCGATATTGTACAACAACAACAACAATGATAGCTCTTTGTATTGCTTTAGCTCTTCCTTTGCTTCATTCAACCATGACTTAAAACCGTTTGAATGGTAAATAAAAAACAATATACATACATTAAAGAATTCACGAACTAAAAAACACAAATTTGTTCACAAAAAAGCTATGAAAGAATATGAGAAGTATATTGTGGAGAAAATTGTACAAAGATTCGCTGAGGAACCAGGAGTTAACCTGGGCTTACCTAACTTAGTTCATCGAATTAAATTGGTTGCTACGACTCGGAGGAATAAGAAACGCCATTTCCACCAACTTAGTCCAAGTATAACGATATGTTTGGAAAAATCGAAGGTTTACCAACCTTACCGACTTAGTTTCGCCCGCTTTGGTGGGCAACCCAAAGTACTTCAAACGAGAAAGCCAAGTTAACTTCGTCTGTGCCGAAGTTTTTATACCCTTGCAAGTGCTTGCTTAAATATTTTCAAAAAATACTCTTTCCCCATTTTCCGACCGATCGTTCGTATGGTAGCTATATGATATAGTCATCCGATTTGGCCAAAAACTTGTAAAATTATGTGGAAGCAGGTGAAACAAACAAATATAAAATTCCAGCATGCTACCATTAAAAACAAAAAAGTTTTTCCAACTAAGACTAATTTTTCTAACTATCTTTTGTATGGCAGCTATACCATATAGTTGTCCGATATTAATAAAACTTGGCAGAATTATTAAAAAACATGGAAAACCTACGATTTCAAAGTTTGGAGACGTTTCCATTGAAAAGAAACTAGTTTTTCGACCGATTGTTCCTATGGGAACTATGAGATATAGTCATCCGATCCGGTCGGTTCCGACATATTAGTAGTGTGCAGCAAAAATAAGCTCGATAGCTTGAAAATTGAAAGACTAGTTCAAGACAGAAAGCTCAATCGACTCAGCTCGTCACCCTGATCAAGAATATATATGGTTTATGGGGTCGGAAATGAATATTTCTATGCATTGCAAACTTCTGGGCAAAATTATAGTACCCTTTTGCAAGGGTATAAAAATCATTGAAGCTTGCAGATTATTAGGAAAACATTAGGTGGATAACTCAGCTAGCTCAAATGAAATAGAGCAGCTTAACGCAAATATTCTGAGTAGCTTCTGGCCCACCCTAGCCAACTTGCAAAGTCCCTCAGCAGGCTAACAACGCATTATCGTTTCCGAAGAAATGACCAACCAACCCACTTCCTACTACCTCCAATAGAGGAAAGTTCTTGAAATAGCTTCTAAATTTAGGTTTAAACAAGAAGGAAAGTCGGTCAAGCCCGACTATAACATACTCTGTACCAAGAAATTTTGTCTTTTGATCATAACTCGAAAACCGTTCATCCGATCTTCTTCATTTCTTTGGCGGTTCGATAAGTTATTCTAATAACTAAATATGTCCAGAAGGAACAAGCCATCTATCTTCAAAACTGTGGGAGATATGACGTTTTTTCTAAATTGCGGGGGCGGGAGGGGGCGTGGCCAAAATTGAAAATAAACTTGATCTGCCTGCAGACATAAGAAGCATATGTCCCATACACGTCAAACCTCTATCTCTTACCATCTCTGAGATCTGTGCGTTCATACGGACAGAGACGGACGGACGGACGGACGGACATGGCTATATCGACTCGGCTGTTGATGCTGATCAAGAATATATATACTTTATGGGGTCGGAGATGCTTACTTCTGCCTGTTACATACTTTTGCACAATCTTATAATACTCTATGTACCTACGGTACAGAGTATAAAAATAATTGTTAGGTTAAGATTCAATAATATAACGGACTTGGCTTGGTGTGACCAGACTCAACAAATGTTTGGTTTGTTATCGACTAGACTTACCAGGCAATCGAAAGCGACCATGTCATGTCGATACATCCAAGCAGCCATTGTGCAGCCTCTAGATTTATTTGCGTAGTAGTTGCAGCTGTGGTATCTTGGCCACCACATCGGGGAGCGCTCAGCCTCCCTGCAAGTGTAGTTCACTTCACTTCCTTCGAATTACAACTCTGCTCTGCCTTTTTAAGGGCGAGAGTCTTCCGCCATTTTGAATTAATATAATAAAAAAATTATCTTTTATTTATTTATTAGTCTATTCATGGTCCACGTCCTATATTGTCTTCTTGGTTCTTTAATATTTGGCAACCGTTTCGTTCGACTATAAACTCCTGTATCAGCAAGACTTTATACACAGAAGTTCGCATTGAAGGACATTTCTCAATTACCCAAATACAGCGTCTGATCCACTCCAGTATTCAGTTGGCGCTTCTTTTTAATTCTCTTGCTCCTCCTCGGCTTCATGCTGGCATTGCTCAATTATTATAATTGTGCCCAGAAGTTTGGAATAGATAGAATCCATCATCGCCGAACAACACATATGGTGTATATATATATTCTTGATCAGCATGACGGGTCGACTGAGCTTTTCCGTCCGTCTGTCTGTTTCTATGCGAACTAACTACTCCCTCAGTTTTGTGTAAATCGCCCAAACTGTGCTGTCTTAATCATTTCTTCTTTCTCCCATTCATGGTCTAAGTCCTATGTTACCTTCTTAGTTCTTTCTATAGTTATAATATAAAACTGGGTATTGTCTTCCAATCCATTTCGGGGAGAGGCTAATTTAAGTCTTCGAGGCAGAAGGCAGTTTCGCTCATTGCAAATCCAAATTTTTATACTCTGTACCGTAGGTACATAGAGTATTATAAGTTTGTGCAAAAGTATGTAACATCCAGAAGGAAGCATCTCCGACCCCATAAAGTATATATATTCTTGATCAGCATCAACAGCCGAGTCGATATAGCCATGTCCGTCTGTCTGTCCGTATGAACGCACAGATCTCAGAGATGGTAAGAGATATAGGTTTGACGTGTATGGGACATATGCTTCTTATGTCTGCAGGCAGATCAAGTTTATTTTCAATTTTTGCCACGCCCCCTCCCGCCCCCGCAATTTAGAAAAAACGTCATATCTCCCACAGTTTTGAAGATAGATGGCTTGTTCCTTCTGGACATATTTAGTTATTAGAATAACTTATCGATCCGCCAAAGGAATGAAGAAGATCGGATGAACGGTTTTCGAGTTATGATCAAAAGACAAAATTTCTTGGTACAGAGTATGTTATAGTCGGGCTTGACCGACTTTCTTTCTTGTTTATACGTAGAAAGCAACACACCATGCACGTGCCTATTTGAACTGCTGAAACCTCTGTTCTAGTTTGTTTTAAACCGCTCTACTGTGCCTTCTAGGACTCGCTAAAGGCGCTACACACCATACCCTGTTGGCTTCTTCCCGCTTCTTCTTCAATCTCTCGCTGCGTCTTGGTGCCATTCTTGCAGGCAAAATACAAATTTGTATAGTTTACAGCCAAAACTTTGATCCCTCGATGATGTCAACTCACTCGTTTTGTTGAGCGAATTCGTTATTAGGTCTTTCACCTAGCAACCTAACCTATAGCAGGTTGTGAAGTGACTAGCCTTGAAAAAGCTTCTCAAAACTGTGTTAAACTGTGGGTCCCTTTCTCTTGGGCAAACATTCAAAGTCCTACAATACGGCGCAGAAGCTGGACACTAACAACAGCGGATGCGGCGGCAATATGCGTGTTCGAGAGAAATATGCTTTGAAAGATTTATGGACCTTTAAAAGTTGGCGATGAATTTCGTACACGAAAGAACGAAGAGCTGTAGGATCTAGTCAAGCGCATAAAACACCAGTGGCTGCACTGGATTGGACATGTGAGTCTACGAATGAATTTGGGGAAAAAGGCAATGTGGGACGCCCGAAACTGAGATGGGAAAGATCAGGTGCTGAAAGGTATTGGGGCGCTTGACCAACTGGTGCCAGCTTGCACAAGGCGGGCATATATTGCAGCGACCGAGACCGTCAAGCGCGGTTGTGACTGAAGTGTCCCTTCAAAGAAGAAGAAGAAGCAACACCAAGATCAGATATGTCAGATCAGAGCTTATTTTTAACAGCGGGATGGGTTTCAGTGCACTAGGAGGGAACATAAAAAGGCCCCACGCCAGGTTAAGTGCTAGTCTAGTTATATTATGAACTATTTCCTTTATGAAGGCCTGTTCCCAGGACCGCGGAAAATTTAGGACGCGAAATTGCAATTTATTAACTTAGCATCCACATACATTTTTAGTATGGTCATACATATATAAGCCAAAATGGCAAAATAAAGAAACGGCCACATTTGTGGTCAGCTGTTGTGACTGGACATGGATGGAACATAGAAAATAAAAGCAGCGGCGGAAACTTTTCGCCGCTGTTTTTTTTATATGGAGTTCGTCATAAAAATTTATTTTCCGCGGTCCTGGGAACAGGCCTTGATCCAATAAAGTGCTCGAAGCATAGATGCGAAATTCCGATCAGAATCAGGTGTGTTTTTCTCTCAAAAATTGGGACAGTGGCGGAGCATTACTCGCGGCACCAGCACGAATAGAACTTTATCATCCCCAGCATCAAGTCAATACAAGTCCAAGCAGACTCCATAAGCCTGACAAGAGAAACTACATAGAGAAGGCTGAGAAAATAAACTCCAACGCGAAACTTTTTCTTTTTAAAATTTTGTAGGAAAAGTATTCAGAATAAATAAGACACTTAATTGAATATGATAAGGTGGGAGCCTGGAATGAATACGTCAAATACGTTCAATTTTCTTGGCTGGAACCGAACTATTCTCAAAAATATGAACAATTCATATGGCAGAACAAAGTTTGTCGGGTCAGCTTACTTCTCTCTGACCGTTACATACACCTTCGGCGTATGATATTTAGATCCTGCATTTTTTTAAAAGGGAAATAGTTTTTACTGGTTCTAATCGATTATTACTTCTCATCAAGCCGTTTTGCAAGAAATGAAAGAAATGAAGAAACAGAATTCTTAAGATGAATCAACCTAACCAGAAAGGAAATCCGGGGTCCAAGAAGAAATGGTCTCTTAAGGTGGATGGATCTACCTCAACCAGTACATTGGAGTATAAGGATGATGAACCTGAACCATCATCAATTGATCAAGGTTTGACTCATTTGATCAAGGTTTTAAGGAGAATTATGATCCTACAGATCAAGATGAAAAAGAGGCCACTGCATCAGGTCCTATTTCATCGCATTCAGAAGGGGTGAAGTTTATAAACGGAACTGAGAATGCGGAGTTAGAGAATGAAATGCTCAACAATCTATACTTGGACCCGAGTGGAATTGACATTGTTGTATCTCCTGCTCCATCAAACAACTCAACCGTGAATAATCACATACCCATGGAAATTCAATTGGATATTTCTGGATTAAGTGATGAATTTTATAAGAAATTAGAAAAATTTATCACAGACATCAACCTGATGTCAAAAGATCTCAATCCAGGTTCTAAAAATTATCTCGAAATTGAAACAAGTTATTCCACCAAAAATGGGCGTCCTTTGTGTCTCACTGTCACCAAAGAGACTGGAGATAAACCCCTTAACCCGGATGCTGAAAAACCGTGTACATCTAGATTAGTTCAAAAGAAGATTGACTTACCTCCCCCTTGTGGAAATTCAATCCAGTATCTAGAAATTGTGGTGAAAGATCTGGAAAAGGGTTTTAAGGGATAAAAGTGTCAGACTTTATAATATTAAAACTCCCGGTTACACAGAATGTGACATCAGAGCAGTTCTACAATCCACTCCTGACATAGTAAATGGGAAATCTTACATGTATTATGTACTATCTAAGAAAGGTCTATTAAAACCATTGCAGAGTCAATATATTCTCAAGACATGAAAAAAAAAAAAAAATTTTATTGCAGTCAATGGAAAACAGTTAAGAACAGACAACGGCAGGCGACGGCGGTTGAGTCGGACTCTGGTCAAACGGATCAAAGAAGAGACTTTTAACCACAGGAAGATCGCTTAGAAGCACCCTAGATACTACACCAACAGAGTGGAAGTTTCACAGGGTAATAAAAGATAGTCGATTCCTCTGATGGTCACGATGAATACTGTGCAGAAAGGTATCGCTGCCAGTCTAGCAGGCAGAAAGGACGATTAGCCGCTAAGTAACAAAAGAGGAATGAGGCTGATCATACTCCAGCCAGAAAGAGGCTGTTTACAAGTGGAGGGAGTAATAAAAGTCAGATACAACTGACGGTAGACTTTGCAATTCTTGATGTTGTGGTATGTGAAGGAAATTTCGGTAATGAAGAAATGTCTCACAATGCGGACTTTTGTCTACAAAGGACTTTGCACTACAAAAATACGGTTGCAAAATACATAAGCATTAAGAAGTCACTATAGGACATTTACCATGATTGCAAAAAAAAAAAAAATAATAAAAGTTGGCTGCCAAATGTAAAATAGTCATTAAGAATGCTGCTACACAGACCAGACTTTCTAGTCTGTCGCTGCGTTGTGCACCTCAAGCCACAACGACGGCAACTGACGAATAACATGGCGAAATCTAGAGACGGCCCAACCGAAGCTTGGATTTATCGAACTGACATAGTTGCTATCGATTTTGTGCTCGTTACTTCTATCGAAAAATCCCAAAAATGTATACAAAGGCTGGTCACACCAGGGCATGTCCGTTATTCTTTAAAGTATTCATGAATTTACAAATGAAACAGATCACTTATCCAGAAGGCACAAATTGGCAATCTGTTAAACAGAGTTTGTCTAGTATTTTAGCATGGAAATGAGAGCTTGAATCAATTATTTTCGACCTTACCGTTCTCTTGACACTGTATTAGGTCGATGGACAGGTCCGTTGGCCTCAGAATTGGTGTGCAGTTTACGCAGCATTTAGGGAAGTGAGTGCTCAGTAGCTGGTCTAGAGACTGTTCACTGAAGTTGGTCGAGTTTAAGTCTTCTTATTGCATTAGCTCTGAAGTCTGTCTGTCTTTTTGAACGCGTCGATCTCAGAGACTAGAAGAGATAGGCCACACATTTTTACATGAAGGTCGACTTATGCTGTACGCAGATCAAGTTTGTTTCAGATTTGGAAAATTCCCACCCGTCCCCCTTTTATCGCCAAAAAACCTAGACCTCCTTTAGAAATCCTAGACCTAAAAAGCCGTCAGATTCACAATTTTCAAGTTAGAGCCTTGTGGTTTAGTATATATCAAGCTAGGCCCAATATCTATCTATTCTGAAAAGTACAATCAGATCGGAGTTATAAGCGAAACAGTTGAGCTGATAATAGCGCCCCCCCCAGATGTTGGTCAGGGCTAGAAAAAAGTGTTGCCTACATTTAGGATGACAATTTTGTTACAAAATCATCTTCAAAAATTCAAAAACAAATGAACAGGGTATTTTGTGGTCGGGAACAGCGACTGCAGCGCCCTTACTTGTTCAGTTTGCGTAGGAGTAACTGAAGTATATTTGGTTCTTATTTTAGTATGTATACAAGCACTCTTCGTCCTTAAACTAAACACAAAACGGACCTTATTTAGTTTGCGACAGGCTTATATTAAGTTCTAAAAGCTCTTAAGGCAGTCCCAAATAGTACTTAATTCTACTTAATTCAAGAATTAAGGGTTTTAAAAAGTAAATCAAGCTTGAAACAAGACTTTGTTGCTTCAGTCACTGATCTTTTGAATCTAAAAAATTCTGATACAAATATTGTTTGATTTTTCCTGAAAACTGAAAGGATATACGCAGTATTTCAGCAGCCGGCATGGTGCACGGGTGTCACATAAATCACGGAGGCTAATACCCATTAGCCTAGGCAAAAGAGCGTCATCGGCTGATGAAGTGGAATTTCCTGATATCGACTTTCAATACTGCCTCCGCACACGCAAAATTTATGTGCGCCGATTTAATTTATGAACTTAATTCGTAAAGACATTTATAACAATTTATCTGGATTTTGTATTCGTTTTGGTTGATTCTGTTGGCCTTTGGCCATTCTACGCGGATGGGAAGATTAATTGCCTCGGCAGAGCTGTCACTTTGTTAAATTGTTGCGCCTAAGTAAGCGGAAATGTGTGTGATCTGAAATCCGGGGCCTATTAATGGGGCGCGTTAAATGACGATAATGATGGAGATGGCGCCCACACACTCGCAGCGAGCTAAATGAAAAGAGGGTCACACTGCGTAAGAGTCAAACAAAAACAAATTGAAATGAAAATGAAAATGAACTACTTGTTTTTTGGGGATTCCGGTTCTGGCAAGGTCCAGTCTAATGTTTTCTAGTGAGAAAGCCAACAAAATGACAGCCGTTAATGGGTAAACTTGTTTTCCGCAACACCAAAGTGCCACAGTGGATCATTAAAATCGCGTCACCAGAAATCCACCTATGTTTGGCATATTATCTGGATGAATCTGGGTGAATCTGTACAGACAAAGTTGCAACAAGATTAATGATTAACACAGAAAACGAATGCTGGTCGGTCCATTAAGGCGAAGATGGGAGATACAAATCAGCAAAACATCTGCGCATGCGCCGCACGCGTCCACACACACAGACTCCTCTCTCTCACACACACACACGCGCACACACAGATGCCAGCTAATTTGTATTGGCGCATGTCTGTCTAACTGTCATGACAAATGCGCACGCGCGCTGTTGCTCCGAGCTCTTCTTGCCAGTGCCTGTGTGTGTGTGTGTGTGCGTTGAGCTCATTGAAGTCGGAGTCGCTCTGTCTGCGCTGTAAGGCCTGAGGAAGTGGAGCAAGTGTTCATTCACATCGATGAATCTCATGTGTCCGTCTTTTCCCCACTTCGGCTGGGAGTTGGTGGTGGTGGTGGTGGTGTTGGTGGTGTGAGTCTGCTCGACGGGGCGCCATTAAACGCGTATCGAATGGCCACTGAGTTATGTGCGAGGGCAGGTACTAAAAGCTGCGTGATAACTCCAAACAGTTGCCTGCTTATGCATTTGGTATGGGCGCGGGGGGTCTCAAACCTGATCTATTATTCTATCGTAGTGGCTTTTTAAATGTTTTCTGAAACATGGCTAAAAACGCGGCTTGGTAGACTTTGCGGCTTTGGTCGTGCGCTACAGTCACCGGGCAATTGATTGGGCGAGTGGAAATCATACAGTTTGAAGAGTTAATCGACATCGGTAATCTGGTCTACAAATGCGGAAATTTTGGCATTAGCATAGTTCATGGTTCATCTTCATGCTTGGAGTAGAGCCTAAAGACAACCCAAATGTGTTTGTAATTGCGTTCAATTTTGTAAAAAGCCAAGGGGGCGAAGGAGAAGAGAGAACAAAACATTCAAAGTTGTAAGTCTCTGTGCGAGCATGGGTATTGTCTTTGCCTAAAACCACAACGAATGCGTGGCTGGCGTATGCGCAGCGGGCACCTCTGAAGAGAACATACAAAAGGGGAAACAGAGTCTCTAATTAGTTTATACGCTGTTAAAGTTAACGTCGGCTCGGCCGAAGTTTGTATACCCTTGCAGCACATTTTTAAAACTAATTTGAAGGACATGTCCAATAAGACTATATTTCTGGCTCTACTTTTGTATGACAGCTATACCATATAGATGTCCGATTTCGACCAAATTCGGCAGAGTTTGAAGACGTTTGCATTAAAAGCAAAAAAGTTCTTCTCACTAGAACTAGTTTTTCGACCGATCGTTCCTATGGCAGCTATATGTTATAGTCATCCGATCCGGCCGGTTCCGACAAATGTGCAGCGTATTTGGACTTTGTGCAAAGTTTGGTGGCGATAGCTTTAAAGCTGACGGAGGAGATAGCATAGAAACAGACGGACATGGCTATATCAACTTAGCTGGTCATGCTAATCAAGAATGTATATACTTTATGTGGTCGGAAATGCTTCCTTCTATGCGTTACAAACATCTGGACAATATCAATATACCCTCTGCAAGGGTATAATAAAGGTTTATCCTGCCTACAGAATCCTGCATACCTAAAATATTTCCAATCATCTTAATTATTGTTTTAAGGTTCGGTATTTATAAACTCATAACTCATATTTGCGTTTGGGTAAAGAAACTATGAGAGAAGAGCAAGCTTATTTGAAAGAATAGCGTTGGGTCCGCTCTCACAGTTTCGCTTTTTATGGAGTGATTTTTAAAAGGCGGGCGTGGGGAAAACTACCCAGCGGAGAGCGCCATGTTGCCTTGAGATTCCCAAACAGTTTTGGCATTGCTGGCATGGAGAGACAGCTGTTCGATTGACAGTTGACAGGCACAGACTGATGCTGATTTGTAGTTTTGCGTATTCCTCAAGCTCTTAATTCAATAATGAGCAATCTTAAATTTGTGTATGTTTAGCACTTGATCCAAGAATTTTGATGCTTGATTTCAGAATGTTTAGTGAAAAAACAGTAACAAAAAAAACGAGAGCTTAAGTTAAAGTCGGCCCTGCCCGTCTTCGAAATACCCGTTACTCAGCTCAGCTCGGATAAGTATGCAACATTTTTTTAACTCGGCCATTTATTATCCGATCCTTTTGAAAATTTGTGAGATTGTAGATATTGGCCACATAGACTACACTGCAAAATCTGAGCTCGATATCTTAAAAATTGTGGAAGTTATTGAATATTTTTTATTGCGGGGGCGGGAGGGGGCGTGGTCAAAATTTGAAACAAACTTGATCTGCCTACAGACAATACTAGCTTACGTATAAAATTTGGTTGCTCTAGCTCTTCTAGTCTCTGAGATCTAGGTGTTCATACAGACGGACGGACGGACGGACGGACGGACGGACGGACAGACGGACATGGCTATATCGACTCGGCTGTTGATGCTGATGAAGAATATATATACTTTATGATATCGGAGATGCTTCCTTCCGCCTGTTACATACATTTGCACGACTTTAGTATACCCTTTTTACTCTACGAGTAACGGGTATAAAAACCGGTATCAAATATTCATACTTGCATCAAGTATTTCGCTCTTGGATCAAGAATTTCCATTCTTATCGATGCCTTCTTGATCCAAGTATGAAATTCTCTATCCCATCTCTATTCTGAACCATCAAGTTCTACCCCTGGAGTCATGTCAAATACTACCGTAGGGTATCACATCAGTTCGGAGTGCCGCACCCAGTTTTCAGATCTTGCATTCTAAATATCAGTTTTTTTAATGGCACTTTTCGGATGAGCTATTTTTAGCCCGAAGTCTAACAAGCCAGCTTCAGGTCCGGATTGGCGTTGCGGAAAACTCAGATAAATTATTTAATAAACACACTCGCCAGATGCGTCCAACTCGAATTTGATTACTGTATTAATCATATTTATCAACATTTGAATAGAAACTCGACTCTTGGGCTAGGGCTGCGGCTTCGCTCGCTGTGTGTGTGTGGTTGTGTGTGTGTGCGGCAGATCGATTCGAATAAAATTTAAATACAATTAGTATTCAAATTATAATTAAAAAAACAAACCAAGCAAGACAGATCTTAAGACAATAGAGCATTTTTATGGCGTTTCTCTGGAGATTTGTGTTTATCGCCTGTTAATTTGGCTTTACGATCTGCGGCATCCACGGGCTTGAGAATCAGAATCAAGTTTGCCATCTTGCACCTGTTGTCACGCCTCAGATCGCCGCCTGAATGGAGCTCTGGCTGGAAACGGTAACAACTTACGAGCCAATCCCCGAAAACGGGTCGCAATTATCAGGCGCAGAGGCAGCGCCGATGCGTAGAGCCGGGCACCAACTCTACGTTTCGGGGTAAGAGCCAGGCCAAACGTGTTTAGCTTTCTATTTAACTTATGCAAATTGTGTATTGATTATTTATTTGTAAGCCATAATACATATACTCGAATGGTCAACAAAAAATATGTAGAAAACAGCCATAAAAAGGAGCAAAAAGCTGATCTGCATAACCGGTCAAAGACCACAGCGGAATCGCAGAATCGCAGAATCTCAGATCGCACAGAACCTGATTGCGTGTCGGATTCTGATGCTCGACGCTTTGGTGTATTTCCTTAAGCCAACTATAAAAAATGATTCGGCCAGTTATTATTTATGGGCAACCAGTTGGCGAGAGATTTCATTGTTGCACCGATTCGGACTCAGATTCATCAGCAGAATGGGCCGGGCCGGTGCAGCCATTAAATATCCATAATGTCCAATCCAAATTAATAACAGCCGGCAAATGAATGGGAATGGATTTGGGATTGGACGGTGCAGGTCTCCAAAAAAAAACAAGAAAGAAAGTCGGTCAAGCCCGACTATAACATACTCTGTACCAAGAAATTTTGTCTTTTGATCATAACTCGAAAACCGCTCATCCGATCTTATTCATTCCTTTGGCGGATCGATAAGTTATTCTAATAACTAAATATGTCCAGAAGAAACAAGCCATCTATCTTCAAAACTGTGGGAGATATGACGTTTTTTCTAAATTGCGGGGGCGGGAGGGGGCGTGGCCAAAATTGAAAATAAACTTGATCTGCCTGCAGACATAAGAAGCATATGTCCCATACACGTCAAACCTCTATCTCTTACCATCTCTGAGATCTGTGCGTTCATACGGACAGACAGACGGACAGACGGACATGGCTATATCGACTCGGCTGTTGATGCTGATCAAGAATATATATACTTTATGGGGTCGGAGATGCTTCCTTCTGGATGTTACATACTTTTGCACAAACTTATAATACTCTATGTACCTACGGTACAGAGTATAAAAAACAGAAACCACCTACTAACATGCAAATCAATGGGAGAGTGTGTGGGGAATTATGATTGTGATCTTTGGGCCGGCTGTGGCTGTGGCTGTGGCTGTGACTGGTGGTGGTAGTATTTGGTATCCGCGGACTCGATGGGCTCGTGTTCGGTTCATCTGTCCGTCGTGTCCATGCAAATGAGCTGGCGACGAGTTTTTTGGCCGTTGGTTGCTGGTTGAGCTGGTGAGCGAAATTTGGACTTGGAGACAATGGATGTGGGTAGAGTTCTGATTTGTGGTGGCACATAAATCACATCAGTTTATGTGGAATCTTTTTGGGGAAGACAATTTTCGGCGCAGTTGCCTTCCGATGGGATTAATATGCGATGTTTTAATTGAGGGCAGGTCGTCTCCAGAGTGGCCATTGCATACATGAAGAGGGGAAGTGGTGATTGAAAACCTGTAAGGGTTGTTGTTGTTGATTCTAAATATGTAAATGTGTGTACTTCCCCAGTTTGGTTAAGCATTCAGGGTGTGACCAGGCCTTAGTTGGGTGTTGTCAACATAACTTAATGGGTTATCCTCTTTTCTTCTGCCCTGAAGACTCTGCAATGCTCAAGTAGTCTGATACCCATACCCGATGCCCAATCTTTGTCAAGCTCTTCTAGTGGAGTGGAACAGTGAAGTCTGAAGACTGTACACGGAATGGAATTTAAGCCGTCTTGGTACCTATAATTTCAAGTATGATTCGTTCCTGGGTGTGCTTAAATTGAGTATGAAACATTCTAAAACCGAACGAGAAAGCTAAGCTAACTTCATCTGTGCCGAAGATTTTATACCCTTGCAAGTGCTCTTTGAAATATTTTCAAAAAATACTCTTTTTCCCATTTTCCGACCGAGCGTTCGTATGGTAGCTATATGATATAGTCATCCGATTTGGCCAAAAATTTGTAAATCTATGTGAAAGCAGGTGAAACAAACAAATACAAAATTGCAAGATGCTACCATTAAAATCCAAAAAGTTTTTCCAACTAAGACTGTTTTTCAGACCTATCTTTTGTATGGCAGCTATACCATATAGTTGTCCGATCTTAATAAAACTTAGCAGAATTATAAAAAAACATAGGAAACCTATGAATACAACGTTTGGAGACGTTTCCACTGAAAAGAAAAAAGTTTTTCGTACTAAAACTAGTTTTCCGACCGATTGTTCCTATGGGAGCTATGAGATAAAGTCATCCGATTTGGCCAAAAATTTGTGAAATTATGTGAAACCACGGGAAACAGGATGCTACCATTAGAAACAAAAAAGTTTTTCTAACTAAGACTGTTTTCCAGACCTATCCTTTGTATGTCAGCTATACCATATAGTTGTCCGATTTTATCAAAACTTGGCAAAATTATAAAAAAAACATAGAAAACCTACGATTACAAAGTTTGCAGACGTTTCCATTGAAAATTAAAAAGTTTTTCATACTAAACCTAGTTTTCCGACCGATAGTTCCTATGGGAGCCATGAGATATAGTCATCCAGTAGACTTGGTACACATGTTAAGCCAACTTAAATTGTTTCTCCAATAAGTTTCTTCAAAATGGATTCTATAAGATTAGATGAATCATTAATATATATATAGATCGAGTTATAAAAACATTAGCATAAGTTGCACCAGCAGCAGACAGGAAATTTGATGTTTTCTATTGATGATTTAAGAGCAAGTGGAATTCAGCAATGTGCTTCAGAGATGCTTCCAACAAATCTTTTGAAGAGTTCTATTGGAACTGTCAGTGGTTGGGTTGGTTGCACATCAGGCGAAATCAGAAATACGACAACGGTGTGTCTGCCTATTGATTTAAGACTTGCCTCAATCTTCAAAATAGAAACCTGCCATAGAAACATGTCATTTATTATACCCGTTACTCGTAGAGTAAAAAGAGTATACTAATGTCGTGCAAATGTATGTAACAGGCAGAAAGAAGCTTCTCCGATATCATAAAGTATATATATTCTTCATCAGCATCAACAGCCGAGTCGATATAGCCATGTCCGTCTGTCCGTCCGTCCGTCCGTCTGTATGAACACCTAGATCTCAGAGACTAGAAGAGCTAGAGCAAGTTTGTTTCAAATTTCGGCCACGCCCCCTCCCGCCCCCGCAATAAAAAATATTGAATAACTCCCACAATTTTTAGGATATCGAGCTCAGATTTTGCAGTGTAGTCTATGTGGCCAATATCTACAATCTCACAAATTTTCAAAAGGATCGGATAATAAATGGCCGAGTTAAAAAAATGTTGCATACTTATCCGAGCTGAGCTGAGTAACGGGTATTTCGAAGTCGGGCTGGGCCGACTTTAACTTACGCTCTCGTTTTTAAATATTTTTGTTCTTAATATTAGTTTGGCAAGACAACCTCCTAAGGTAGCGTGGCATGTTGATCTCCCTCTTTCCATATTGCTCCAGAGGTTCAAAGTCACACGTAAAACTTGTGGTGGTGCTTGGGGTTGATGGTACTTTAAGTCGCTTGGGTGTAGATTGAATTCCAATTGTTCTTTGAAAAAAACGAACCGAGTCACATATATGCAAGCCATTAAGTGAGAATTTGTAGCAGAACCGAGCAGACCGAGATACATTGGTGTTGCCAGCTCATATGGCTGACGCCATGCCACTAAAGGAACGGAATATGTTTCTATAGTTCTATATATATGTTCCTATAATCACAACGGATCTCATGGAACATGTTCTGCTATATTAATGTTAAGCAATTGTTAACATATTCATTGAATGAAATAAATCATGGGATCACATAGAAATCGATAAAGCGAAGAGCCAGAAAAGCTGGAACAAGTTGCGGAAGCAGCTATAGAGGAACTCTCAATGGAAGAAGCTGATGCTATTGAATTAAGATTAGACAGTTCCTAAAGGGACGAGTTGAGCTAAAAGGGCTGCACGGACTTGCAACTTAAGTAATTTGTTAATCAATATCATTTATCCAGTCAAGCTATGAGTAAAAGAATTTTCGATACTGCAGCATCAAAACTCATACTGAGCATACACTTTTGTTGGGCTTGTCCGACTTTCTCCATGTTGTATTATGCAACAGATGAATGAGTTTCTCCCCTAAACGGATTGGGAGGTAATACCCAATTTTATATTGAAAATATGGAATGAACTAAGAAGATGCCATAGGACTTAGACCATGAATAGGAAAAAGAAAAAATTAAGCTTAGTTTGGTCGATTTACACAAAACGGAGAAAGCTCCGTCGACCCGTCATGCTGATCAAGAATATATATACGCCATATGTGTTGTTCGCCGATGATGCATTCTAACCATTCCAAACTTCTGGATGTCCCTCAATGCGAACCCTTAAGGTAGTTAATGACCAACGCATTGGAACTTGTAGAAGGATCCAATAGGTACGGTTGCCAGCATGAAGCCGAGGAGGAGCAAGCGAATAACAAGGAATGGAATAATAAGTAAATTATAAATTGGCAAAGATAATTATCTTGTTTTATTAATTATAAAAAAAAGAAGGCAGCGCAGAGTTCTTCTTCGAAGGAAGTGAAGTGAACTAAATTTGCAGGGAGACTGAGCGCTCCCCGATGTGGTGGCCAGGCCACCACGGCTGCAACTGACTAGGCGAGTAAATCTAGAGGCTGCACAATGGCTGCTTGGATGTATCGAACTTTCGATTGCCTGGTACAGTGCGTAAGTCTTATCGATAACAACCCAAACATTTGTTGAATCTGGTCACACCAAGCCAAGTCCGTTATTTTTAAAGTATTTATTGAATCTTCTCTTGCTTAGCCTAACAATTATTTTTTAAACCTACATTTAGAAGCTATTTCAGGAACCTTCCTCTATTGGAGGTAGTAGGAAGTGGGTTGGTTGGTCATTTCTTCGGAGACGATAATGCGTTATTCGCGTGCTGAGGGATTTTGCTAGTTGGCCTGGGTGGGCCAGAAGTTACTCAGATTAATTGCGTTTAAGTTGATCTATTTCATTTGAACTAGCTGAGTTATCCACCTAACGTTTTCCTAGTAATCTGCAAGCTTCAATGATTTTTTGACGAAAGTTCTTTTGGTTGACCACCAAAGCGGGCGAAACTAAGTCGGTAAAGTTGGTAAACCTTAGTTTTTATACCCTTGCAGAGGGTATATTGAAATTGTCCAGATGTTTGTAACGCATAGAAGGAAGTATATATATTCTTGATCAGCATGACGAGCTGAGTTGATTTAGCCATGTCCGTCTGTCTGTCCGTCTGCTTCTATGCTATCTAATCCGTCAGTTTTAAAGCTATCGGGACCAAACTTTGCACGATGTCTTTTGGTACAAAAAGGCCGAACATTTGTCGAAACCGGCCGGTTGCGAGTACCATTACATATAGCTGCCATAGGAATAATCGTTCGAAAAACTAGTTCTAGTGAGAAAAAATTTTTTGTTTTCAATGCAAACGTCTCCAAACTCCGAATTAACCAGTTTTCTGTGCTTCTCTATGATTGTGCTAAGTTTGGTCGAAGTCGGACAACTATATAGTATAGCTGCCATAGAAAAGTAAGGCTGGAAAAATAGTCTTAGTAAGAAAAACTTTTTTGGTTTCAATGTAAACCTCTTTAAAATTGGCGTATATTTATTTATATATGTTTTGTTAAGATCGGATGCCTATATCTCATAGCTCCCATAGAAACAGTCGGCCGGAAAACTAGTTTTAGTGTGAAAAACTTTTTTCTTTTCAATGGGAACGTCTGCAAACTTTGTAATCGTACGTTTTCTATGTTTTTTTATAGTTCTACCAAGTTTTATTAAAATCGGACTACTATATGGTATAGCTGCCATACAAAAGATTGGTCTGAAAAACAGTCTCAGTTAGAAAAACTTTTTTGGTTTTAATGGTAGCATACTGCAATTTTGTATTTCATTGTTTTACATGCTGTCACCTAATTCTACAAATTTTTGTTCAAATCGGATGACTATATCATATAGCTTCCATACGAACGATCGGCCGGAAAACTAGTTTTAGTGTGAAAAACTTTTTTCTTTACAATGGGAACGTCTCCAAACTTTGTATTCGTACGTTTTCTATGTTTTTTTATAGTTCTACCAAGTTTTATTGAAATCGGACTACTATATGGTATAGCTGCCATACAAAAGATTGGTCTGAAAAACAGTCTTAGTTTGAAAAACTTTTTTGTTTTAAATGGTAGCATACTGCAATTTTGTATTTCATTGTTTTACATGCTGTCACCTAATTCTACAAATTTTTGTTCAAATCGGATGCCTATATCTCATAGCTCCCATAGGAACAGTCGGCCGGAAAACTAGTTTTAGTGTGAAAAACTTATTTCTTTACAATGGGAACGTCTCCAAATTTTGTATTCGTACGTTTTCTATGTTTTTTTTTATAGTTCTACCAAGTTTTATTGAAATCGGACTACTATATGGTAAGCTGCCATACAAAAGATGGTTCTGAAAAACAGTCTTAGTTTGAAAAACTTTTTTGTTTTTAATGGTAGCATACTGCAATTTTGTATTTCATTGTTTTACATGCTGTCACCTAATTCTACAAATTTTTGTTCAAATCGGATGACTATATCATATAGCTTCCATACGAACGATGGGTCGGAAAATGTGAAAAAAAGTATTTCTTGCAAGGGTATACAAAATTCGGCACAGACAAAGTTAGCTTTGCTTTCTCATTCTATATTTTTTCCGAAAACTTAATAGCTTGCAATTTGTTAGCAAAAGCTTCAGTTCAGTTAGGTTGATAGAGAACCAATCTGAAATCTTTGCAGATTTTCTAACTCACTTCAAGTCATTTTCAACCTCTTTGTTTGGTAAGTTTTCAATCTACTCGAAAAAGTAAATTTAGATTGTTTTTCTTTCTCAGTGTACTTACACTTTTCACTGAATTGTGCTCATTGAAAGGGCATTTGCAACAATTGTACTTAAAAATTGCACAGAACATCCGGTACTTATTTTGTCCAACTTATTTTCTGATCAGGCTTTTTCCTCTGAACAACTGCACGTTGGACTTCTGCTGTGAATCGACGTCTATTTATCGCCTTTTCGTCTTCTAACGTCTTTGTTTACGGTAAAGAGTACAAACAAAATTGGCCCACGCCCAAAAGCCAGAACTGGCTTTAGACCAAGCGGGGATATTGGTCAAGAAAGCGGAGCTATTACCCGATTATAATGCGTCGTTCCTTCCAGCCAAGTCGTTAACAAAGAAACTTTCAATCAATTCTACAAATTTATTGCATTTCTGTTGGCTATTTAGTCATGGCTTACAAATATAGCGCCTGATTTCATGCTACAGATGCTGACGCAAGTCCAACTGGCGGTGTTGGCCCTCTGAAGAGGAAAACACGCACGAGAACGCGAAAGAAAACAACGCCACGTTAGTTTACATAACTTTACATAATGGCTTGGCCTTCCCAATTCACTTGGGCCAGAACACCGGCCACATCGCTGGTGCTTGGGGGTCTTCTTGGAAATCTCGTTTCTCTGTTTCCTCATAATTGCTAATTTATTGAGCAGCGTTTTGAATTTTTGTGTTTCAGTTGACTGGACTGGGCATCTTTCTTTATCGCTTCGAGTTAAAAATTCAAATCGCAGTTCGGCACATTTCAAAGGTGCTGCCGGGATGCGTAACAAGTCGTTGGAGCTGTCGTCGTTGTCTTTTGTCCGTTAAGTTGCCTCGGAGTCGGGCAGAAACACTTTCTTTTGCTCTCGCATCCGAAATTAATTAAAATTGCAAATCTGGAGAGCCGAAAACAGAGCAATAATAACGTGCTAATGATAATGAGTGCCGCTATTTGCATAGGGACGGGGCGGCGGCGCAGCTTTTACCTGGAAATGTTCAGGCTCCGGCGAGTGGTTTTCCAGTTTCCAGCCACACACTGGGACATGAGTCACCTGCACATCGACTTGCCAAACTTGGCACACAGAACTCGTAAACTAGTTTCCAGTTACAAATTACACACTGACCGACTGGTCAAGACATCATCATCAGCATTGGCAGCGGCATCGGCACCAGCCGCCGATTCACTCCCATAGTGCCAAATAAATCACCGGCCAAGCTGACTTTTGGGCGTGTCGAACTCTTTGTTCGGCACGAAGCCACCCCGATCCAAGGCAAAAGCAATCAGAATATATGCATGACAAGCTGTTGAAAGCCCCCTTAACGTTTTCATTAACTACGAATTACCTCCACTAAATGATTCGTCAAGAAGGAACGAGCAAAATAACAAGATTAACAAAGTATCGAGAAAACGATTCAACAAGCACCGTGCGGAGGTTTGGTGGGTTCTTTGAAAAATGAATGCCGTGCGGCATTCGTTTGAGTTATTAAGCATAAAACGTAAATTGGAAGCATCATTAATGGTTTCCATTAGAGTCCGGTTCGAAATGAACAGCGAACGCATCGCAAGATATTGATCACTGATGGCGATAACTAGAATGAAGAATGGCAGCTGTGTAATCTCAAAGCCAGCTGAAAATCGATCTCCAGTTATGGGAACATTTTTTGTTTTGGTCAAGTTAAAATCAAGGTTCTTCCACCCGTACACGACTCGAACTTATATTTCAGTGTGAAATTGAGTATAGCCAAAAGAACAAAACGCACAAAAAAAAAAGGAACTGAAGTATTGAAATTTCCGATAAAGACATGGAAAGTCAGTCAAGGCCGACGTTGACTGTACTGTAATTAAATTATGTTTTGGGGGCTTTAGTTCACCAATAATGCAGGTTGATCTAAGCGTATTCTCTTTCCTTCTAAGGCGCCTCCTAATGGTATGCTACAGTGGGAATAGTTGGGATAAGCTGAAATATTCTTCCCGCAACGAAAAATGTTGAATAACTCCAACAATTGTGTAGATATTTGGTACATATGTCCAGTGTTGTGTATGTGCTGAATATCTACAATCTCTGAAATTTTCATTAAGATCGGATAATAAATGGCAGAGTTATAATGCGTTATGCGTTAGTAGCCAACATTCAGCTTTTTTCTCATACAAAAAAAGCTGAATGTTGGCTACTAACGCATAACGCACTCCTAGTGTAACAAGGTATAATAAAGGTTATAAAAAACATTGCATACTTATCTGAGACGCATGCGCTGTTTGCTAACATAATGTTAAAAATATTTTGATTAATGTTAATATTCTGTTAATTAACATAAGGAGAGGTTATCAAATTCATATTCCCCTGAGTAACGGGTATATCGCAGCCGACTTTAAGTTAAGCTCTCGTTTTGTTCTAAGGTCAAAAATGTTTGGTTTTTTTAAAAAAAAAAAGTAAAAACTGGGACCAAATTTCAAGTGTGAGAACGTTTTTCGTAGCCCTTTAATAAGGTATTACTGCATTTCGCAAAAGATTTTAGAATTTGTCGCTGGGAAGACTCACTCTTTTATATCTGCCGAGCGTTTTATACAAACTTCGTTCGACCTCTGCGGACCAGGCGTGACCATCGCTGGTTTAATTTGTAACATTTCATTCATTCGATGCGCAGAGTACAGACGAAATTGAACGACCACATTTCTCGAAGTTTTGATCGAAATTGGGTGTCTAGGAACCGCTGCACAGTGGGACAAATAACTCCCAGTAGATGTATTGACCTGAAACTTTGTTTACGGCTTTATAAGATTGTTTAAAATGGCATATAACCAACTGGGCGTGGATAAGCCCTTATAGCCTATACACACTACAGTCCATCTCAGCGGAACGATGAGAAGATGGTGAAAAAATGAAACTCGTGTTCATACTGTCACCGTCTACCGTCAATGCCTTCTTTTTCTTCCCCCAAAATTGAAGCAAATGTGTCAATCAAAATAATTAAATTATCTAAAATATAGGAAAATAGTTCAACTATTTTGGTGGTTTTGTTAGCTGCCGCTCAACAGCAGCAGCAGATGATTATTCAATTAATTGCCGAGTTGGAAAATGACGGATACGTGGATGATATGGACTTCGAAAATATGGTTTTGATGGTCCTGCTGAAGCAAAAAGTGTTTAAAACAAAAGTTAATTTTACTGCCGTCCATTGGCCCTTAATTATTGAATTTATAAATTTTTTTATTTAATAAATCCAAAAACAAAGTCGAATCAGCCTTTTTTTGCTTAAGCAAATTCAAATGACTGTTTTGAAAAGAGGCGTTTTGGGCACCCATTTCCCGCAAAATGTTTCGAGTCTGCTCTATTGCTTCCTCTGCATTTCAATCCTCCCAAGCCAACGAAATCAGTTCCTGGTGGGTGCCAATTTCGTCCTTACATTAGTCCAGTGGATTTTAATCCCTCTTTCCTCCATCAGCATGGCCATCTTCTGGTAGACGTTTGACATTTGAAGTTTGACAATCACTTGCCGCGCTTACATTGTTTACGTTTTCGTTGCGAATGTCATTTTTTGTAGTGGTGGACACAGAAATATCGCATTTACGATGAGTGAAACAGCATGAAATAGGAACATCCCCAGCCGACGCGGGAATATTTTGAGAAAATTTGGCACGGCAAGTTCTTACGTACCGTCTTTGACGGTAGACGGTTAACGGTAGATGTGGGCTAGTGTAAATAGGCTATTACACTCCCACACTTAACACTCATTTTACCAAGTGTCAGAAAAAAATGTATTATTATTTGCTACTTCTGTTTAAATTTTTAAAAACTTTATTTTTGTTTTGTTCTAAAAGTCTCAGTTTACTTAATAGGAAGCTAAAATATAAAAAGCCAATAAGTTAATTAACAATAAAACAAGAAAATATAGTCCTACAAATAAAAGTTTACCCAGTAATTTGTTAATTTTAGCGACCTTATCTTCAGTAATCCACAGTTTGGTTTGGCTGGCTTGAGGTCATTTGGTTTATCTAGTAATTGAAAAGAGTTTTTCGTGAAATTGACTTGTACTTGGAGGGAAAACAAAAAAATAATCAAACAAACCAACAGTATCAAAATTGCAGCGCATAAACAAGAAAGAAAGTCGGTCAAGCCCGACTATAACATACTCTGTACCAAGAAATTTTGTCTTTTGATCATAACTCGAAAACCGTTCATCCGATCTTCTTCATTCCTTTGGCGGATCGATAAGTTATTCTAATAACTAAATATGTCCAGAAGGAACAAGCCATCTATCTTCAAAACTGTGGGAGATATGACGTTTTTTCTAAATTGCGGGGGCGGGAGGGGGCGTGGCCAAAATTGAAAATAAACTTGATCTGCCTGCAGACATAAGAAGCATATGTCCCATACATGTCAAACCTCTATCTCTTACCATCTCTGAGATCTGTGCGTTCATACGGACAGACTGACGGACGGACAGACGGACATGGCTATATCGACTCGGCTGTTAATGCTGATCAAGAATATATATACTTTATGGGGTCGGAGATGCTTCCTTCTGGATGTTACATACTTTTGCACAAACTTATAATACTACGGTACGGTACGGTACCTACGGTATAGAGTATAAAAATAAAACGTTAACCGTCACTTTTGATGACTTTTTAAAGAGTATTGGCTGGCTGCATTATGTATGAAAGCTTAAAGCCAACAACATTGAGTTCATAAGTTGACTAATTTCGGCCACTGAAATAACTGTTTTGGCCAAAACACTAATCTGCTCGTCTCCAATTCGTAAGTCCGCGAAGGCGACAGCCATGCAGCCCCTCCAGCCACATACCAAAGCCAAGAACCATCTGCATTTAAATGAGACATCGCGACGCTGATGCGTCGGGCCGACTGGACAAGTTTTGATAAATGTTTGATAAGACCAAAACGGAACGACTAATTAAACGAAGGCTGTGGTTCTTGGGGCCCAGAATCGCGCCGAATGAAGCCATAATTTGATCAGTTTTAGGCAACGCCGTCGATCGGTGTGTTGATATCGATTTCACAGCAGCAGCGCATGGGGCCACTTAAACTGGTCGGCAACTGTCGCATACATTAGTGCTCCCTCCTTTGCTTGTTTTCTTCTCCCCCTTAAAAACGTTATCTAAATCTAAAAAGAATAAGCAAAATGGAAAAAAAATGTCAGCGAAAAACAAATATTGTACGCTTTATAAAAAATTAACGCAGCCAAAATCCGCACACACACACACACACAAACGATCATTAAACGTGTATGCTAATTTGATGATGGCGGTTGTCTAAGCTTGCTGTTGCTGCTGCCGCCCGGCAAACCCGCTTTGGCCTTCCCCATCCAGAACAAAAACCCAAAACCCAAAACCCAAAACCCTACCCTCAATCCCATAACAAGGCCCACAAACAGTTACATCTTTGGCCACAATCCGCGATGATCCATTGCTGGGCCCACCCGTTGACATCTCTCGACTCGGCAGCGGCAGCGCTGGCAGCGGTTCGTTGTCCGGTCCGGTTAGCCGCGACGCCGGCAGCGAACCGCTGGCTCTTCAGCCCACAAAAGACCATATATAAGGAAACAAGAAGTCGCATCGTTTGTATTTATTTGTTAGAATCTGTGCTCAACGAACGTCTCGCAGCCAAATCTTAATTTTGGGGTCCTCGTTGAGTTATAGAGAGTTTAGTCATATTTTTTTTACCACTAATCAACAAATTTTTACGCACACACACAAATATGAAGAGTTTTGTAAGTTGTGAAGAATACAAGTGAACTAAGATAAAACTACAAGACAAGAAACAGAAATCAAACTGAACTTTAATTTTTTTATGGTGCTCACAATGAAAAACAATGAAAAGCAAACACATCAAGTGACTAAAAGTGGAGTGTGAAATCGGCGCAAAAAAAGGACACGTTGTCAACGGCTAAAGTTGTTGAAACCCTGACAAATTGTTAGTCAGAGATTACTTGTAGAGTACCGAGTGTTTGCCTTGAGGCATACGCGATCGGCTTGAAGTTGGTTTTCAAATATTTCGATTCAAAGATTCCCATTATGCCGGGAAAGTCACAGAAATAAAGGAAAGAAAAGGAACACAAAATATTCAACTTTTATTCCCTTATGAATTTAGTAAAAATAATATCATTAAACCGTTTTGCACGAATAACAGAATCAAAGTTCTGTCAAAAATGATGCGAAATCATTTTCTTATCCAAATCAGTTTTTCAAAAAGTCTTCTGCTTTGAATTGGCCTCTTTGTTCCCTGAATGTGAGAATCTTTTTCAGCAATTTTATTAAGGATTAAGACGCCGCTCTAGAGGCCGACAGAATGTTGTCTATGGTACAAAATGAAAGGAGTAAAAAATTATAGAAATTTGATAAAGATTCAAGCAAGAATTGTTACCTGTTACCTTTCAAATATCAGGAGTATCAGGAGAGCATTACTTAGTGCCTTAGCGCCAACGAAGGACGATTTTCATTAGAAAATGTTTTTTTTTAAGATGCCTAACAAATATCAAATACCCGAATTGGTTGCAGATTGAGGCGTTACCACTGAGCAGATTCTTTTGGAGTTCTTCCTCATCCTTTAAAGTGTTGTTTGTGAGATCCTAAAAATAATAAATAACTTTTTTTTAACATCCTAAAAACATTAACTAACAAATAGCAACTACACAGAAAAAAATAAGATCAAATATCGAGTTGATCTTCCAATATAATTTCAAAAATATCAATTTTTAAATATGCAAGAGTTACTATTCAATATTAATATGATGCTGATGCATTGATACTAAAAATATTATATTAATAAGCGAAATTCTCACAGTGATATGAAAAATACCCTAGTGACGTGATTTCAGATCAAAGAAGACATCGAAAATCTGAAGGCAGAAAGAGACAAACAGAGTTTCTTAAAACAAAGAGAGACAGCTATAGTCCAACTCGAAAAAAGGCAAA
This sequence comes from Lordiphosa fenestrarum, assembly GCA_035044985.1. Lineage (NCBI taxonomy): Eukaryota > Metazoa > Arthropoda > Insecta > Diptera > Drosophilidae > Lordiphosa > Lordiphosa fenestrarum. The sequence continues at coordinate 91,245 of JAWNNO010002553.1, read as the reverse complement.
TACAATGTTCATGTCTCTGCCGCAGCTAGCGAGACAGCGTATACTCTTCCGATTTGTCTGTTTTTGCTTTCATTGCTGATTGCAATTCCCAACTGCTTAAAGCGGTGAGCGCATGGAGAGACATTCAAACAGCGACAGTCATTAGCGAAAAGCCTACTGAATGTTGAATCGGGAGATTCATGAAACAGTACTGTGTAGGCAACCAGCTCTTTTTGGTGAATATAAATGCATAAGTTGTTCACAGTTGTGAACAAACGCAACTTTTCGGGACCCCGAGCCAACTAAAGTCACTAATTATTATTCAAAAACATCTTTGACAAACATATAGCTTTGATATTATTAAATACACCATTTGTAATACATTAATACCCCTTTGATATTATAAAACAAGAAAGAAGGTCGGCCAAGCCCGACTATAACATACTCTGTACCAAGAAATTTTGTCTTTTGATCATAACTCGAAAACCGTTCATCCGATCTTCTTCATTCCTTTGGCGGATCGATAAGTTATTCTAATAACTAAATATGTCCAGAAGGAACAAGCCATCTATCTTCAAAACTGTGGGAGATATGACGTTTTTTCTAAATTGCGGGGGCGGGAGGGGGCGTGGCCAAAATTGAAAATAAACTTGATCTGCCTGCAGACATAAGAAGCATATGTCCCATACACGTCAAACCTCTATCTCTTACCATCTCTGAGATCTGTGCGTTCATACGGACAGACGGACAGACGGACATGGCTATATCGACTCGGCTGTTGATGCTGATCAAGAATATATATACTTTATGGGGTCGGAGATGCTTCCTTCTGGATGTTACATACTTTTGCACAAACTTATAATACTCTATGTACCTACGGTACAGAGTATAAATATATATTAAATATTTCAGCCATGTCGTACAGGTTTTGTGAAAATACTGCATTAATACTATAAAAATATATTAGGGATATTAACAAATATCAGATTGTTGATCTGAAACATTTCACATTGATATGTTCGAAATGTACGAGTGATATTTTCGATCATATCAACTGGGTATTCTTCAGATGAAGGCCGATTCGATGCTGAAAAATACCCGATTGATACTAAATATCGTGATCTTTTTTTTTCTGTTTAGTTTTCCAAGAATATCTTTAGAGAAACCTCTTTGCGTATCTCTTCTCGTTCTTAATTTGGTTTTTATGAGGCTTTGAGAGATTAAAAATTTCAAAACTCTAGGAACAAGAAATTTCAGTTAAAAATTAAAAAAAAATTAAAAAAACTATTTTTATTCTTTGACGCTGCAAATTCTTTATTCAGAGATGAAATTCTATAGAGAGAAGACGCGATTCTTGCAGCAGGTATCGCTTGCCGCTCTGCGACACATTCTGGGAGTTAGCCACAAAGCCTCTTCTAACCACCCTATTATAGCGAGGCTCGAGTGGAGAAACCAGACACACACACTGCATATATTTGTTTTTGCAGTCGTCTCAGGCAATGGGGAGCAAGGGCTTGCCCATCGCTGCTTTATACCTACTCTGAGACTTGAACTCGGGTAAAGAGCCGTCCAACTCATTTCAAGAAGAATCGCATTCGTGTCTCAAACGGAGTACCTCAGATAGGATGATGAAAAAGCGCTGATCAAGCGACTTTTAAGGGATCTAACGCCAATTTATCGATTAGATGAGAAAAAGATATATAAATATAACGATGGGATGAAAAAAAAAAACGAGAAAGCTAAGCTAACTTCGTCTGTGCCGAAGTTCTTATACCCTGGCAAGTGCTCGCTTAAATATTTAAAAAAAAATCCTTATTTTCCCATTTTTCGACCGATCGTTCGTATGGTAGCTATATGATATAGTCATCCGATTTGGCAATAAAATTTGTAAAATTATGTGAAAGCAGTTGAAACAAACAACTACAAAATTGCAGGATGCTACCATTGAAAACAAACAAGAAAGAAAGTCGGTCAAGCCCGACTTTAACATACTCTGTACCAAGAAAATTTGTCTTTTGATCATAACTCGAAAACCGTTCATCCGATCTTCTTCATTTCTTTGGCGGATCGATAAGTTATCCTAATAACTAAATATGTCCAGAAGGAACAAGCCATCTATCTTCAAAACTGTGGGAGATATGACGTTTTTTCTAAACTGCGGGGGCGGGAGGGGGCGTGGCCAAAATTGAAAATAAACTTGATCTGCCTGCAGACATAAGAAGCATATGTCCCATACATGTCAAACCTCTATCTCTTACCATCTCTGAGATCTGTGCGATCATACGGACAGACAGACAGACGGACGGACGGACAGACGGACAGACGGTCATATATATACTTTATGGGGTCGGAGATGCTTCCTTCTGGATGTTACATACTTTTGCACAAACTTATAATACTCTATGTACCTTCGGTACAGAGTATAACAAGTTTTTCTAGCTAAGACAGTTTTTCAGACCTATCATTTGTATGACAGCTGTACCATAGAGTTGTCCGATTTTAATAAAACTTGGTAGAATTATACAAAAACATAGAAAACCTACGATTACAAAGTTTGAAGACGTTTCCATTGAAAAGAAAAAAGTTTTTCATACTAAAACTAGTTCTCCGACCGATTGTTCATATGGAAGCTATAAGATATAGACATATTAGTAGTGTGCTGCAAAAAGAAGACTCTGTGCAAAATTTCAGCTCGATAGCTTCAAAACTGAGAGACTAGTTCACGTAGAAACTGTCAGACAGACGGACAGACGGACTAATCAAGAATACATATAGCTTATGGTGTCGGAGATGAATATTTCTATGCGTTGTAAACTTCTGGGCAAGATTATAATACCCTTTGCAAGAGTATAAAGATGCATGTCAAACATGATATTAAATGATCGGCTTATATATCTCGATTCATAGCCAGATTTTCATGGATAACACCTTGTTTTGTATGAGCATAAAACTACTTTGACTGTTTAACTGGTCCTAAAGCTTTCCTCATTTATGGCCAACTAATTAGTCAAACTGTTTATATGTTTATCGAAGCGGTGGAAGCACATGGCGACTACCTGTCCAAGTCTAATAAATCAAAACGCAACAACACCCCTAAACACACACCAGACTTAGCGGCGCGCCACCAAGGCGATCCAAGACGCCAACAAAACGCTAGCAAACCGCGCGCGACTTTGATTAATTGCTTCTTAAAAAGCAAACAATAACAAAATAACAACAAAAAATGATGTTAAAACATTAAATGCAAGCCATTTGGCAGTGATTTATGCGGTCGGCTACTCCTCCCTCGATCCGCAGTGACATCTCCGTTCGACTAATTGATTATCCTCTCCCTCTCCTGCAGCTGCTTCTCTGCTTTGTGGCTTTGGCGGTGGCCGATGTCAAACATCTGACAGATCGTAATGTGGATCTATTTAAATATAACCCCAGCGACATTTACACGCTGCCCGAAGACATTGACGATGACAAGCCCGCCGTGCACTTTGTCGGGGATGTGATGAAGGCCAAGACCGAGAAACTGCAGAACTACAATTCCGGCAAAAAGTTCAAACTTGAGTGAGTAGCGGAAAGATTGTGAGGGTATTCCTAATATTAAGCCTCCTCCGGTTCTCCCCATCGCCTTTTCCAGACTAAAGACCCAGAACGGCATTGAGGTCAGCAGCGTGGGCAAACTGAAGGACGACAAGACATTTGTGGTGAGCGGTTCGTACTCCTTCACCGGCGCCGATGGCAAACGTTACAAGACCCGCTACACAGCCGATGAGTTTGGTTACCATCCCATCACCGAACTGGATCTGGACATACCCGAGTAAGTTAGCCTATTTGGGGTGTATGTGGGCCAAGTCACTTACCCCCGCTCGCCTTTGCAGACCCCAGCCATTCGTAGCCGCCGGTCAGCGCACCACTGTGGATGCCAGCAGTTTGTTGGGCAACAAGAATCGCTTCCAGTTCCTTAACCAGAACTTGAACACCGAACAGGCTGGACCTCTGCGCGGCAGTGGACAGAGCGGAGATGACTATAGCTATGTGCCCGAGCAGGCCGGTCACAATGGCAATCTGTTTGGCGCACCCTACGGCGGTGACCAGGATGTCAATGACTATTACGGCTCCGTGGGTTCGGGCAATCCCTTTGGCCCCGGCAGCAGTGCATTCGGCGGTGGTATTGGCAATGGAAATGGTAATGGCAACGGCAACGGCAATGGCAACGGCAATGTCCATGGCCATGGCTATGATTACCAGCCACCCAGGGTGCCGCTGGTGACGCCTTCTCGCGAGTACCTGCCCGTGGCTTGAGGTTCATCTCTGACCTTTTCGCCCACCCCCAACCCCCAAGTTCAACCCTAAGCTGCAAGTATTTAGTTTTAAGTTCAACTCCAGCAGGCAGAAACAATAGCGCAATTATTATTTTTTTTTTAAATCATTGTTTAGTGTTATATACAAATGAGCAATATTTTATGACATTATTCCTATGCATGCATATGGTACTTATGTATATAGTACCATATACCTTATTATTTTCCCTTCCACATCCCGAAGCAAACACAAAACGAATCTATGTATATACACTGAGTGATATTAGTAGTAAATAAAATGGCTAAACTAACATCAAAACAACATATCGTGGTTGAGTGTTTGAATCAGTCGTGGGACAGAGCAGGGATCAATGGGAACACCAGCGGATGGTCACGGCCGGCAGGCAGTGTGAGCTGCTGTTGTTCTAGCTGCTCAGGAATTCAGTCGGATTGTGTAGCATACTCTTCGGCTGACCACGAAATGGGAATAACTGGTAAGAAACTCACTCAAGCCCGACCATAATATACTCTTTGGCTGATTGAAGAATAATCCTAATAAGCTAACTTCGTCTGTGCCGAAGTTTTTATACTCTGTACCGAAGGTACATAGAGTATTATAAGTTTGTGCAAAAGTATGTAACATCCAGAAGGAAGCATCTCCGACCCCATAAAGTATATATATTCTTGATCAGCATCAACAGCCGAGTCGATATAGCCATGTCCGTCTGTCCGTCCGTCCGTCTGTCCGTCTGTCTGTCCGTATGAACGCACAGATCTCAGAGATGGTAAGAGATAGAGGTTTGACATGTATGGGACATATGCTTCTTATGTCTGCAGGCAGATCAAGTTTATTTTCAATTTTGGCCACGCCCCCTCCCGCCCCCGCAATTTAGAAAAAACGTCATATCTCCCACAGTTTTGAAGATAGATGGCTTGTTCCTTCTGGACATAGTTAGTTATTAGAATAACTTATCGATCCGCCAAAGAAATGAAGAAGATCGGATGAACGGTTTTCGAGTTATGATCAAAAGACAAATTTTCTTGGTACAGAGTATGTTATAGTCGGGCTTGACCGACTTTCTTTCTTGTTATACCCTTGCAAGTGCTCGCTGAAATATTTTAAAATAATTAGTCTTTTTCCCATTTTCCGACCGATCGTACGTATGGAAGCTATATGATATAGTCATCCGATTTGTCCCAAAATTTGTAAAATTATGTGAAAGCATGTGAAACAAACAAATACAAAATTACATGATGCTACCATAAAAACAAAAAAGTTTTTCTAACTAAAACTGTTTTTCAGACCTATCTTTTGTATGGCAGCTATACCATATAGTTGTCCGATTTGAATAAAACTTGGTAGAACTGTAAAAGAACATAGAAAACTTATGAATACAAAGTTTGGAGACGTTTCCATTGAAAAGAAAAAAGTTTTTCTCACTAAAACTAGTTTTCCGACCGAATGTTCCTATGGCAGCTATGAGATATAGTCATCTGATCCGGTTGGTTCCGACTTATTAGTAGTGTGCAGCAAATAGAAGACTCTGTGCAAAATTTCAGCTCGATAGCTTTAAAACTGAGAGACTAGTTCGCGTAGAAACAGACAGACAGACGGACGGACAAAGCTCAATCGACTCAGCCCGTCACCCTGATCAAGAATATATATGGCTTATGGGGTCGGAAATGAATATTTCTAAGCGCTGCAAACTTCTGGGCAAAATTATAATACCCTTTGCAAGGGTATAAATATCGATATATCGGCACAAAAAATATCATATCGATATGACCCTTATCCTCAAAAATATTATACATAGATTTGCTCATGTGAAGCCCATATCTCACGTTAGTCATAGACCCAACATTACTTCGCTTCAATTTCGTGGCACATTTTTCCGTACAAAAAACCAATTCGGAAACGGTTTTGGGTATCTTTACGATTAATTAGAATGTCCATCAGATTGTCCATCATTTTGTCGTCAATTTCAGCCATATTTAATATGTACAAGTTGCTGGACAAAAGCAGAGACTGTGATCCCTGTGTGGAGACACTGCCGGAGCTATCCGAGTATGGTGTGATGCGTGTGGAGTTGATCAGGAATGCGGCTGCCTTTATGAAGGAACCGGAGAATCACCGCTGTGATGAAGCCACCATGCTGAAACGCTTTGAAGGACAGCGCAAGCTTTTGCGTGATGTGATGCACCAATTGGAGGCCAAGCGAAGCATTTCAATCGCAGAGCTTAGGGAGCTGTATCAAACGATTTCGATCTTGAGGTTACTCAAATCTGAGGCGGAGCGGATTGAGGATAATATGAAGGAATCACATTATGTTCAGATGTATGAATACGTGATAATGCCCGTCCTATTGAGGAATCAGCTTGATATGAAGGTGCAGCTGACGTTGACGGAGCTGGGTGGAACCCAAACAATGCGATTGAGTGAGGCTTTTCCGACTTGCGACAAGGGTGTGGTGAGTCGCAAGAGGGCCATACTGGAGACCGAGAGGCAGATCAATTGTGTGTTGGACCAGCTGACCACCTTGCGTATAAATGTGCGCTTCCTGAAGACCTGGTATCGCAAAAAGAAGAAGCTAAAAATTGTGTTTGATTACGAATAGAAAAAAAACAATTCGTTTATTAAACTTTTGGCTCTCCACCTGCAGACAGGCCACACTTTTTCCTAAATAGCCGCCGCATGCCGTTGGCCAGGCCCCAAAAGAGACTCAATCCGCTCCCTGGCCTCCACATAGGCGGCCATTACTTCGTCCAGCGTTGTGGCCTTGGCCGCCGTCTCCAGCTCACCATTCGCGTCGCTGTCTGTTTCAAGTTCCAGCTGCGGTTCTGGCTGACGTTGTTGCAGCTTCTGCAGGCGGAACAGCAGCGAGCCCGTGCTCCGCATAGCCTGACTAGAGTCCACATCCAAGCGATTGTGTAGTCCACCCTTCAGGCGGTTGCTGGGATTGAAGTAGCCCACAAAGTCGAACAGCTTGCGACCGCCTATGAAGTACCGATTCAGGGCATCCAACCAACTGCCAATGGGTCTCAGGCACTGCAGGCGCACCTTGGCTCCGACCAATGGTGACACCAGGGAGCAGGCATAGTGGGCATAGCCCTCACATCTCTCGCGCTGCCAACTGTCCATGCTGATGACCTCGAAGTAGATGTGCAACAAGTGGTTGGGATCATGCTGCTCCTCGCACAGCAAAGTCAACTGCCAGCAGTGGGAGAGATGGGCTACCCGCTCATCGCCGGCATCCAGGCAAGTGGCCGTGGCTCCGCGTAAGGGAAACGCTTCGCTGGGATTAGAGGGCTCCAGCAAGGTGTTCATCGGTGGCTGGACATAGTAGCGCACATGGACATTCGCATGCTCGAAATGCTGGGCCTGCAGCAGCTCCATGAGTAGGGAAATGCGACGCGTGCGCTTGGGAGGCAGCTCAAAGTGTAGCAAAGAACGCAGATCGGCGGCCCTGGCTCGCTGATTTTGATAATGGTTGATCAACTGCTCGGCAGTGGCATTCGCGGGCAGGTTTTCGGGTTCCATATCGGGGTGATCCACCACCCCCTTCTTACCGCTGGCGTGTACCGTTTCCTTGTCCATCGGCTCCAAGGGAGAGACATTCTGAAAGCCGTACGCATATAACTGACGACAATCATTATCCCGATCGATCTTCACCACATAGTCCAAGTCATCGGCACTGAAATTGAAATCCGGATAGACATAGAGCAGACCGAGGCGGGGAGAGTATTTGAGGGTCAATAGCAATGTGTCGACCTGAAATGTGAAGAATATGGAGAAATCATTAGCTTAAGAAAGACCGTAAGTTGCTTATAATCAGCAGAGCTGTAATGTAATAATTACTTTCCGTATTTAATTACTTTTCATTACAATCAAATCGATTATTTCTATAATGAAATACCAATTCCTGATTACAATTTTTATACCCGTTTCTCGTAGAGTAAAAAATTAAGCTAAGAGTTCTTGGGTTTATCAAGAATTTGATGCTTGACGAATTTGATTCTTAACATTGCTCTTGTCCGACCGGATTATGTGTATGGTCACCCTATTGCTGGACCCAGAAGATAGAATTCTGTGGTCCCTAGACGACTTAAGCCAATCACCCATCTTAATTAAGCGTTGACTTGTGATATTACCATCAGTGATCGACCCTCAATTGCATTCCCTTGTATCAAAATTCCTGTTTTGGACACGGTATCGAGTCCTCTGTGCTATCCACAATAGACTCCACAGAGTAACCAACTACTCTTCCACGTATTCGCATTCATTCCTACCTGCAGCGCCGCATACACATACATCAGTTGAAAGCCCTCGTCGTGCAATTGTCGAGCTTCCTCGGGCAAAGCCTCATCTCCGTCGGCATCTATCAGCGTATGTATGAGGCAAGTGCGAGCCGCAAAGTTGGGATCCTCGAGGAGTACAACCTGTGACATGGGCAGCGAGCTGATGCCCGCATTCTCGGACAAAGTGGAGGTGCTCCTGATGGTGTTGATGGGCGTGGCAGTGTGTCGCACCTTTCTCTTTGATTTTCGTGGCTTGCGACGCGCACGCACCTCCTCCTCCCAGCGCTGAGAGTGCGCCAGCTCGTGACGCTGCTGCAGCTCAAAGATATCCTGGGTCCAACGATGATAGCGTCGCTGCAGCGGAGTCCGACAATTGCTTATATCGCCATAGCGATGCAGTTCCGTGCGACTAAAGTGCTTCTGTTGCCAGCCAATTCTCAGGTTGGCAGTGCCGCCATTGCACAGTTCCTTGTTCAAATTGTAGAAGGCATCGCCCAACAAACTAGTTGGTTCCTGCTCCGAATCCAGCTGAGATGCGACAATGGAGCCCGAAGCCGAATCTCGCGGACTGTTGCGCGACGTCCGACGACTTTCCGCCGTGCCTGTGAGGCTGGTGGTGGTAGTGTTGGGGCTGGCACTGGCGGTCCTCATCATGGCGCTGCCCGTATGGGCACTGCTCTGATAGCCACTGCCCGGATTGTAGTAGTTGTAGTAGCCATGCATCCCGCCGCTGCCATAGCCATAGCTAAGATCATCGCCCTGCGGCACATAGATGAAACAGTCCGACCAATTGCTGCTGTGCAGGCTGTGGGTGTCGCTGGTGGCGCGACTCTCGGGGAAGTGGTCGCCGTGCGTGTCCAGCGGATGGGCTCCATTGTATTCGAATTTCGGCACCGGCAGCCACTCGCTGATGTGGCGCAGCTTCAGCTCCAGCTGGAAATCCGACATGTTGCCGCTGATGCGATAGATGCCCGTTCGTTTCATGGCTTGAATTGTTGGCTTTTCCTTGTTGTTGTTTTGAATTTTTGTTTAGTTTACTGATTGGTCGTTATGGCAACTGTCGATAGCGCTTCGTCAGCTATCGATAGCTTCAACTATCGATAGGTGGGTTCAACTATCGCAGCTTTAACTGGTTAAAGAGCTTTCGTGGCTGCTTGAGCTTTTGCATTGCTGCACAAGTGTATGCGTGTGTATGTGTGTGTATTGTTATCGCTTGCCCATTGACGCGGCTTTCGTTTGCGTTAGTTGATTTTTGGCAGCGCTGCGTGCTGGTCGTGCATTCCGCGTTCTCTCTCTCTTAACCCCCACTTGTTTATACGTTTCTTTTTGTGTTTCGTTTTGCGCGCGCGCAACGCGTTCATCCACAGAAATATTAACACAATTGTCATTAAACGTTCTGTTTTTTAAGTGAAAGCGATTGCAATTGTTTATTTTTTTTTGCTTGTGTTCTTTAAGAATTTGGTATTCTCTCTTACACACATACACACATATAGTTTTGCTGAGACCAAACAACGAAAGCAAACCAAAAATGCAGCAAAAGGTGGAAGAGGTAAGTGCCAGTTCAATTTTGAAATTTATTTTTATTTATAATATTTCTAAAAACCATTTCGATGTGAAATGGTTCCAAACTGCTGGCCACATCGCTTGCTGCGGCGATATCGTCACGGTGAAGTCCCGTCGCGTTCTCGTATCCAAGTGTGGAGATCCCGAGCTTACATTTTCAAATCAATCCCTGCCAATCCCTATCTCAAATAGTTTCTCCTCCAGAAGCCTTGAAAATTGTCTTATAAGTTATTCAGATTTATTTTTACAAAATATTAAAATATTGTAAAAGTTTTAAGTCAACTCGCCTTAAGATTGCCTTACCTTTTGAACAGGTTCCCAAATGCGATTATGACGGAAAAACTATCCAACTTTACAGTGCCAATCTAAACATCAGCTTTTGTGAACATTTCTGAAAGAGTTCTTGGAAATGTTGGCTAAGCTTTACAAATATTTAAAAGTAGCTATTGTTATATCTGTTATTCTGAAATATTTTATATTTCGGGGCTAAAATCCGGAATTATACCGAACCGGTTCGTACTCGGAATTCCAAAATATGGCTCACTGTTAACCGAACCGAACCTTAAACCTAAACAAGTGCAATGTTACTTACAAATTTCATAATTTGAATCGTTTTCCTTAGACTATTTTTATATGACATCCTGTTGCCCGCCCATCTTTTAATATGTCTGCCATCAATCTCCATTCTTTTCTTGAAAGTTGATAATCCTCTTGTGTTCTCTGGTGGACAATGTTTTACATTTTCTGTAGTACTTCTTTGCCTCAATTCAATCTTAGCCAGGAGAGTATTTTCATATATAATATGATAAATAGGGTGTGTTAGATGCATGCCTACATTCTCCGATTTCGGAAGGCATTCCTCTAGGAACTTATGGATGAATCCTGCAAATGCGAAATCATAAATTTTGGACATTTTTCTAAGGATTTTACTGATACTCAAATGGTTTCTAGAAAATCAATTGCCAAAGTTTTGCGAAAAGTCTTAATACTTCATAATGTGCCTTTATGAACCACTGAACCGAACCGAAATAGTGGTTCAGTTAGCCCCAAGAACCATGTAATGTACGGAACCGGCGGTTCAGAGACTGTGTGAACCACTGAACCGAACCACTAATTATTTTCGAGCGGTTTGCAATCTCTGCATATATGTAAAAATTTGGTTGAAAAGGTAAACAATAAGTTTCTTTCTCTTTCCAGGTATTCTTTATTGAGTTTTTGTTTCAGACGACCAAGTTGTGACATACTTTTAGAGTGTGTAATAAAGCATGATTACCATCGAGCATCATTAGCCAGCCAAAGTAATGCCGGCTCACAATTTACAGTTACTTTTTCCCTCACACACATATTTTGTATGACTCTCAGAGAGCAAACAAGCTTCACACAAGAAACTCACAGATGCATGAGCTTGTCTTTTAGCTGGAATTGCTATCTAAACGTTGAGAAGTTGGCTCTCTACCAATTGTAGATTTAAATATGTTTGAATAGGATCTGTAATCTGTTTCTAATGATTTCCAGATTTCCGACGGAAGAAAGTTTCCTTTGCATTCTTAGCATTTAGCTTAAACCTCTATAGCCCACAGAGGAAAAACCTAATTCCCCCGTTGCCGATGCTACAGGGGAGGAGGGGGCAGGTGCAGGGGCAGGGGCAGCAGTTCTTGTGCTTCTGCCGTGACGTTCCATTGACTGATTCTTAACTATCCAGCAACCAGCAAATACAACGGCCTCATTGTAAAATGGTTTTGTTTGGTTTTTCATTTACATTCTGTGGTGTTTTTTATTTTTATTTTTTGAACTTTTTTTTCGGTACATATTTAACTTTTTATGATATTTGTTTTGCTCAGTTATTGTTGTTGGTTTTCACCCGTTTTTTGTTTCTTTTTGTGGGTCTCTTTTCTTGTACTTTTGGTCTGTTTTGTCCTCGCCGCTGCCTCGGCCGGTATTTGCACAGTTGGGCCAGCCAGCCAAGAGCGATTCTTGAAGCTCTTCTCGGCAATTGTTTATAACAATTTCGCGTTGGGCGCAAAGTCAAAGTCATGGCATCATTTAAGTGAAATTTACTTTGGGCCATTGTTTACTTTGGCTGGGCCTTTAAGCCGCAGGATGAAGCACATCACCAGATGCCAGAGATTCCCCCTCCGCACGCAAAGTGTGCCACAAATGTCAAGTTCGATAAACAATCTTCAGTTTCATAAAGTGATTTCGACAATAAACGAAACAACAGCATTTTGACTGGGCATAAATCAAACAGCTGTTTTCACAGATTATTTAAGCCAGAAAATGGACCACTTTGTGTTTTTATTTGTCTTAAGATTTTTGAAAACGATCATGAGCCAAATCCCAGCAGAGACACGGAACCAAAATCCAAGCCAATGCAGTCAGTCATCAGTTGCAAGTAAAAGTCGAAAAACCTGTAAGAAGAGTGGGCAGAGGGGGCGGTCGGGCGGTCGGGCGGTCGGGCGGCCGGGCAACAGAGTTGTGATGACTGTCCATGACCCAAATAAATGAAACGAACGAAAAATGTTTCAAGAATTGCACACAGAGAGACAGACATACAAAAAAATGGACAAGCAATAGACAAGCGGGGGAAAGGGGAGCCATGGCCAAGTGGCCGATGAAGCTGCGCCGGTTGATTGGCCATGGCATCAAGAGATTGAGTTGAGATCCAATCCGTTTTGCCAGATGAGGCCATATGCCGGGGATTGATGCGAGATCGGATCTCAAGTCAGTAAGAAGAAGAAGCAGAAGCAGGATGCTTCAGAGCTGATCAGACAGCTAGAAAAGGGTTTCAACTTGACTTGTGGAGAGCACTCGAAATTCTGTTCATGTCTGTGGATCGGTTTGCCTCACAACTCATGAAGTGAACCGAACCGTTGGCTAGATTCCTCCTCTGTAAACAGCTGAACCGAATCAATTCAAGATTCAACAGAATTTACGCCTTTCATTTGAAGTTGAAAAGTTTTAAAATTAACAAAATATCAATTTGATTCATGAGGGAAATTTATGCATAAAAGTTGACAGAACAACAGCTTTTTATGATGAGTACTCCCATTCATTGTTTTTCTTACCAAGGCACTTTCTTATTAAATTCCGACTTTAAAATTTATGATAACTCAGTGACTTAACCTAACGGCAGAAAAAAGTTTTACTACGTCTTTTCCTTACCCTTTTCAAGTGAAAGGATTCGTCAAGGTCCACTCAATATATGTATGCCTTTTTTTTGATGAAGATTTCAACATTGGAATACTTTGCACTTGCACTTGCAAATTTTTGTACTCTGTACCAAAGCTACACAGAGTGTATTTTGTTTGTGCAAATGTATGTAACAGCCAGTAGGAAGCATCTTCGACCCTGTAAAGTATATACATTCTTGATCAGCATCAACAGCCGAGTCGATACAGGTACGTTTGTCTGTCCCTACACTCAGAAAAAAGACTAAGATTTATAGATCGATAAGCATCGAACTTATAGCATTGTGTACTTTCAATTTTAAGTAGGTTTTGTTCTTGGAAGTACTCAAAATAAGTACGAAACATTCCAACATCGAAAAACTATTGTAAAAATGATTGAAATGAGAACAGATTAACCATAAAATCAGCAATATTTTCGAAAATAATATAAGAAATTATATTTTTAATTCAAGTACTCAATGCGAATCTTTTTAAACGAATCTGCTTATAAAATTCCCAACTGGTTCTAACACTTTAATGGTTCACTAATGGTAGATTTCTGCCCTACAGTAAAACCATTTTGGTCTTTAGATTTTACCAGAATTCTGTGTTTTATGTTCTCTGTCAAATCCAGTACGAATTGGGGAAATGCTTAAGTAAAACAAAAACATTTTGTTCTTGTTTGAATGGGTCTTATTTTCAATCCAGAATGTGTTTTGAGGTGGAATGTCTTGTACTCATTTTAAGAATTAATCGGATTTGACTAAGACTGAATAAAGGCTGATTTACAGAATATAGTAGAATAGAAATACTTTAAAAATGTTTTTTAATTTGAGTGCTTTTGAAAAAGATTCTTATTTGAATTGAGTATTGTGCCAAATTTGTTGGTTCTTTGTTTATGGATTTTCATTGACTTTTGATAGGGTTTAAAAAGATGGAATAGAAACTATATCAAACTATGCGAGTCCAACCATATAAATAAACAGAAAAGTACAGATGACTTTCAACTCAAACAAAATACATTCGAAAGAACTATTCATTATAAGATACTGATACCGTTTGGGCTTACGTATTGTCTTCGGATTGGATAAACTTTGTCTTTATATACATGCACCCGAAAACTACTTCTGTTTTTGCCCCAAGCGAATAGCTTCGAATTTTGATAATATTAAGTTTATTTTAAATTTTAGTCACGCCCCTTCATGCTTCCGCAATTTGAAAATAACGTTCTATGTGCTTCAGTATTATAAATAGATGGTCCGTACCTTTCGGATATATTTAGTAATCTGAATTATTTAGTGATCAGCCGAAGAAATGGTAAAAATCGGATAAACGATTGTCGAGTTATAGGGAAATCAAACATTTATGCTGGGCAGCACTGCGAAACTGAAGCAGCGTTGGGCAGCACTGTACACACTGCAACACTTTGTGTGTATAGAGTATGTTATAATGGGGCTTGAGCGGCGAAGCCAAAGTATTAAAGTGGGAACCATCGTTTGCAGGAGACGAGTGTCAAACCTCTTGACTATATTTTCAACTAAGGTATTGAAATCTTTTGAACTTCTTCAACACCGACAGTTTTATGGATTATATGTAAACCAGCCCCGTCACAACTGATAGTAAAGTAGGCGGCAAATCGTCTGAAAATCTCTGCAGACGGCTTGGTCTTAAGATTTCAAGCAAGCCGTTAAGCTTAGGCTAGAAAACCGTCCCGATTGACATATTTGGCTATGTCTTTGTTAACCATTTCCAAAACAATTGGCTAATCGAATGAACCAAATGAAATATTGTAGTCTTCACTTATTTCATAAATGTCTAATCTTTGAAACCGCATGTTTACCTCAATCTTCTACTATTTGACTTTCAAGACAATTATGTTTAGGCATATGATAGTATATAGTTTTGTTTGAATGCAGTCAGAAGCATCTCCAACCTCATAGAATCAACATCAAGACGTCAGCTAGTCAATATAGACTTCTATATCTGTGTAGATCTCAGAAACTGTGAGAGCTAAAACGACAAAATGAAATAAACGTTTTCATTTCGAACTAGAACTACTTGCCTTTGTATGTAGATTCTCCAAAATGCTAGGCTACTGGATTAGCTGACAATAGTTGAGAGATCTGAAACCGATCCCTTTCCCTTTAATCCAGTAGCCAACATTAATCTTGTCACTTTACAAATAAAGTCCTCCTAGGTTAGTTCAAAGTCCGAACGTTTGTACGAAAATCTCTAGAGATTTCTGCAATACCCCGAAATATTTAGTTAACATTTCTGTTCAACTATGAAGATGGATTTTATTGTAAGTTTTTGTTACTGACAGGAAATCGAATCCGACTCTGAAACTCTGAAACGACTTTGAAACATCAAATGTCTTAAGTGTTACCTTGTCTCTGGACGTGTGATACCAAATCGATGAAGAAACTTTTGTGCATTTGGATTCACATTCTATCAAAAAACAAAATGTTTTATTTGCCAGTTAAACAAACAAACTTTTGATTTTGTTTCAACTGGAGTTTCGTCAAACCGGTTAGAATTTGATGCCTCATTGTAAAGTATCCGCTGCTGGTTTTGGGGGAAGTCTCTCAAAAATTTCGCTTTTCGCGACAAATTTTGTGGTCGCTGTTGTTTGCTAGTTAAAGCCAAAGCGAATTTTCTTGTTTGGGCAATTGAAAGTAAAATTGGACAGCGGAACCGGTCAGGCGCAGGACATTAATGGATAATTTCTACTGTTTTTTTTATGTGTTGAAAAACCCGCGTCTTAATCACAATCATTAAGAAATGATACCTGGCCTCCGGCCAGAAGAGATCGACTTGGTGAAGAACACCAACCGTAATTATACACACACACACACACACACACACAAACGGGGAGGTGGGGGGGATGGGGAGACCAAACAAGCCGAACCAAACCAAACAGAGGCAAATGAAAAACGCAAACAAAAGAAAAGCAAACGCAAAGTACGCCAAAACTTGAAACTTGTCGTTGTAGATGAAGGTGGAGGTCAATGCCTGGGTCAACGACTGTTGACCCCACCAAATAATTGCTGTAAGATTGCAGCCGCACGGCGCGAGAAGCAGCGACGGAGAGAGTCGGCGTCGAGGGAGAGGGCGAAAGATCTTGAAAGTGGAAGGGAAGCTGCGCCGAACTGTATCAGTCAATGGTGTTAGATTCTCTGAGCCCACCTTCGTGGAACACTCGACCATTTCTGGTGAACTTTCGAAAGTGCACTCCGACGGCATGCGTTTTGCCTATGCCCATAGACAATGCCCCATAAATTTCACCCAAGCCGGTCCGGTCGCCTCGTCACTCCGTTCTGACAATGGACTCCCAAAAATGAGAAATGTGAGACTCGAGTGTTACGACATCTGTGGTAACAATTCCAATGAGGCTGCCGGAAAAGTGAGTGGCGCTGGCGCTGGCGCTGACCGTTAGGATGGGTAAGAAATGTGCACAATGCAATTTTGTGGCTTTTGAAAGTTTTAGTTGGTGGCCTGAACCATATTTTATGCAGGCGCTAAGCTAATTAATTGACTCAAGCGCGTTTACCGTTGGCTGGCCACTTTAATTGCCACAGCCCCCGAAGTCGATTTTACAACACAGACATCAATTTCATAAAGGCAAACATCAGCGGAGATCCGATCGTGTCAATCAAAGTGAAAGAAGTCGTCGCAGGTGTCGATTATCTCACAGATACAACAGCACCCAGAGGTTGGGATTGGATTGGCTTTGGTTGCACAAAACATAATTGCCCACCAAAATGGGTTGCAATTGGTTGGTCAACGGCTGGTTGGATTGTCTATTTGTATGTTGCCGGGGGGGAAATTGATTTTGGATGCAACAGTCGCTGACGATGTTGAAAGATTTTCCTCATTCTGTGCGCATGAAAGTTATTTTCTGTTGTTTTTTTTTCGTTTGGTTGAAGAAGAACGTGCAAGCGGCATAATGAGTTATCAGATTTTCTTTTTCTAAACAGTGGGAAAGCTATTTTTCCTTCTTCTTCTTTTCAATTTCCTTTTTGAGTTTTCTCTGTCTGATATGAGTTTTTCTTTATTTCCGGTGCATGTGTGTGTGTGTGTGGGGTCAATTGAATGAACAGATTTGTGCAACACGACCAAAGTTGAGGTGGGCAGCTTAGAAGCCTCAAATCGAAGGTGATTCTGAAACTGTGGTTCAGGCTGCGAAATAATGTGGGTCTAAGAGTGGACTTGTTTTCTCAAGCTCAAAAAAATTGATTTATGCGAAATATTCGAGATCAAGTCAGTTCTATTCTATTCTGTCGTACTTGGAATGAGAAATCCGGGATTGATCGACTTCAGACCACGTTTGGGATTGATTTAATACAGGATATTTAGGATATCTTGAGTTTCTTTTCCTGTTTACCAAAAGATAAGTTGAATAAGTTGAAATTTTCCACGTTTTCCTGTTAGCTACTAAATGTTTTAAGATGATTTTCTATAAGTGTTGACTGTGGCTACTCCTCAAATGCTTCATATGCTGGGTCCAATTCAAGATGTGGCTTGTAGCGCCGTCTTGTTGAAACCACAAGTCAGCCAAGTAAAGATCTACCATTTTGGGCAGAAAAAGCTTGAAATTATAAAAAGTTGGGTCCAATGATCTCATAATTCACACCAAACAGTGTCATTTTCGGGATGCATTGGCAGTTCTTGCTATACTTTTGAATGCTCTTCACACCAATCAACCAAAAATGAACTTCATCGCTGATCACAATTTTCCGATAAAAAAGTGGAAAAAACGAGGAATTTTGATAATAAAACAAGAAAGAAAGTCGGTCAAGCCCGACTATAACATACTCTGTACCAAGAAATTTTGTCTTTTGATCATAACTCGAAAACCGTTCATCCGATCTTCTTCATTTCTTTGGCGGATCGATAAGTTATTCTAATAACTAAATATGTCCAGAAGAAACAAGCCATCTATCTTCAAAACTGTGGGAGATATAACGTTTTTTCCATATTGCGGGGGCGGGAGGGGGCGTGGCCAAAATTGAAAATAAACTTGATCTGCCTGCAGACATAAGAAGCATATGTCCCATACACGTCAAACCTCTATCTCTTACCATCTCTGAGATCTGTGCGTTCATACGGACAGACAGACGGACAGACGGACAGACGGACGGACGGACAGACGGACAGACGGACATGGCTATATCGACTCGGCTGTTGATGCCGATCAAGAATATATATAATTTATGGGGTCGGAGATGCTTCCTTCTGGATGTTACATACTTTTGCACAAACTTATAATACTCTATGTACCTTCGGTACAGAGTATAAAACAAGAAAGAAAGTCGGTCAAGCCCGACTATAACATACTCTGTACCAAGAAATTTTGTCTTTTGATCATAACTCGAAAACCGTTCATCCGATCTTCTTCATTCCTTTGGCGGATCGATAAGTTATTCTAATAACTAACTATGTCCAGAAGGAACAAGCCATCTATCTTCAAAACTGTGGGAGATATGACGTTTTTTCCATATTGCGGGGGCGGGAGGGGGCGTGGCCAAAATTGAAAAGTAAACTTGATCTGCCTGCAGACATAAGAAGCATATGTCCCATACATGTCAAACCGTCTATCTCTTACCGATCTCCTGAGATCTGTGCGTTCATACGGACAGACAGACGGACAGACGGACAGACGGACGGGACGGACAGACGGACAGACGGACATGGCTATATCGACTCGGCTGTTGATGCCGATCAAGAATATATATACTTTATGGGGTCGGAGATGCTTCCTTCTGGATGTTACATACTTTTGCACAAACTTATAATACTCTATGTACCTATGGTACAGAGTATAAAAATAATCTACAACCGCTGTTCGTTTTGTAAGTCGATTCATGCTTAAATTATATACCAAACTGAACATGTTTGACAGTAACATATGACACGAAATCAGCTCAAAAAAATAATTAAAGAGGACCTTTGTTTCTGGGGTCCATTTCCCAAAGTGCAGTGCACGGTGCTCATCTATTACCTTACATCGCTCCATGAAACGGGCTACATCTTCTCTTTAATCCAGCTTGCATAGAGCAACTTGAGAAAACAACTTTTCTCCGAAACATTTTAACCTTAGTTCTCCCAGAATTGGGCTTTCTGAAAGAAAATGGAAGGTATCCTTCCGGACTCTCATGTTGCATGGCGTGCAGTTCTCGTCCCTAATATGAGGTTTATAGTTGAGTGACAACAGCTCGGATCTTGCTTGAAATATTAGCTACCGAAAAGTCATCTTTGAAATAATTGCTATGACCCAGGTTAATGTTTAGGCATTTTTATAAAAGACGAGTTTCGCTCCCTCGAGCAGTGACCTAAAAGGTTTTTTGCTGGACTTAATCCACTTTTCCGTGCATGTTTTCCATCCAGCTTTGTCTTGAATATCGCAAGTCGTACTCCTAGCCTGGAAAATCTTTTGCCATTCTGAAAAGCATTGCGATTGGAATGCAAATGGAAATAAATGTTAGTGCTCTGTTAGTTAACACATAAAAAGGCTATAACACATTTCTACCACTAACGTACATACGGTCTTGGCTTATTAATTGAATTTGTTTGCTTGTCCTTGTAAAATCTTTGGAATTTTTCAAACCAACGCTACATTTTTCGTAGCTACTGCATAAGTTGCAGACAGTGCGAGTCTCTCTCTTTTTATACTACTTACCAGAGGTACACAGAGTATATTTAGTTTGTGCAAAAGTATATAACAGACAGAAGGAGGCATCTCCTACCGTATACAATTTCATTATCAACAGCCGTCTGTCTGTCTGTCTATCCGTATGTCAGAGATGTTAAGAGTTAGAGGTTTGATATGTATGGGCCAAATGCTTCTTATACTTATACCTTCCGCCCCGTCAGGTATATCTAGATGATTACATTATATTTGGATAAATGGCGGTCGAGTTATGAGCATACTGAGCATACACTTGCGTTAATACAGAGCATACAACAGTCGAACTTAGCCGACTTTCTATCTTGTTTGACTCTGTGGTTGCTCTGCAGTTCAACATCAAATAAGACAAACAATAGTGCCTAGTACACCTTCACTTGGTTGTTTGAGTTGCGCTTGGTCAGGTTAAGCTTTCGCGGCTAAGTGCGAAATGTTGCAGCTACTGCGAAAATGTTTTTCCCGATAAATGCCAATTATGTTTTAACAACTGACGCCAATAGCTGTAGAAGGTGACGGTTGAGTCAAAGCGGAAATCCTCATTCAAGATGTTTCAAAGTAGGCTCAGTAGTCGGTATGTTCAACTCTTCTAAGTGTTTGGAAATCAAGCAGCTTGTGAACAAGGGAACAATTTGTGGTAGCCGCCTTACCTAAACCTACCACACCTAATTCACAGAAACTAAAGTGAACAGAGAGGGAGAGAGAGTGCCTGCAGAAACTCCAGCAGGATTATGCATAACTCCTAAGTGCCGAGGGACAGTTGACTCTGATTTTCACCATGCCTGACACTTTCCTCTCACTTCTTCATGCATTAGTTAGTACACCTCCCCCCTAGGCTTAGATAACTCCCAGCCAGCGGCTTTCCACTCCATTGTCTTTGGCTGCCACCTAAGTAGGTGCACCTGACCTATCGCAACATGTTTCGGCTCCACCATCTCTCTCACCCGCAGCGATTTGCATGGCAACCTTAACCCAGTGGCACAAATGTGAGTATGTGCGAGCTTGTACACCCGCAGCCAGCACCCGGTACACTCTCTCTTTCAATTAGCCAGGCAACCAAGCACAACACCTGTACATTTTCACACAGGCGACTTCCAATCCGAAGCCGAATCCGAATCCAAACTGTAGCGGGCAACAATGTAAATGGCAAAAATATCAATTAGTTGTGAAGAGTTTTTTTCTTTAGTTTGATTGCATGTCGGATTGATGTGCGGGTTGTGCGGGGGGCGGGGGCGCCGTGCATTTTGTTTACTCGACTTGCAAACATTTTGTGCTACTTTACATTTTCCACATGGCTTTTGCATTGTTGATTATGCAGCCAGTTGTGCCGCCTGCATTGTGTGAGTGCGCGAGTGCCTCTTTCTTTTCGCAGAGTGCGAACTTTGGGTTTCTATTGGCCTGCGAAATTTGAAAATTTGAATGAAAGTGACAGCCGTCAATGGCAAAAGCGTGTCGCGATTTTCAACATCATCAACATTACAGCCATTATTATTATTATTACTAATATCCAAACACCAGCTAAACAATGGGCCGAACTGCGCACTGCGGTACTGTACTTTCTCCAATTCCAATTGAAAAGAGCTAAGGTAACCCCCACCCCCCCCCCCCTACCACAGCCAACTATTTACTTCTCCCAAGTGTGTGAGAGTTGGCCAAATTGCAATATTTTCCACCGACTATCTAAGTCAAGGTTCTGTTGACTTGCGGCTTATTGAATGATAAGCCCTATCGATACAAAACTTTTCGCGATAAGCCTGCGGCAGTAACCCAATTGAGTGCCAGCACGTTGTGGGGACAATTCATCAATGTCAAGGTGTTACGGGTTAATTAGCATAGCTCTTGGGGAGCAACTGTTATACAAAAACTGGAAAAAAAGGAAAGTGTTCTAAACGCCATGTTACGAATTTGGTAGAATCCCAAGAATTAACAGAATCAGTTTTCTTGAACCTAGTTAGGGGGATGTTCCCCTAAAGATGCCATCAAATAAAAGCTTTTCTGATAAATAAGGTGGAAGTCGCTTATGTTAAACTACTAAGAATTGTGAAGTCACTTTTTGAACAGATCCGTAGTTTTTGAAAGGGTTTGATTAAGAAACAAAGATATTTTATATATCAATCTTGGAACATTTTTCTTTTGCCAAAGGTACCAAAAGCACTTATCTTTTATAGTATGTATAATACTTACACAAGCGATCTCGGAATTTCAATACATTTACGATTTAAGTACCCCTGAATCAAATTTTTATACTCTGCATCAGAGAACTGCAAGAGTGTCGGTTTTCTTAGCAAGGAGTGCTGAAACCCAAAATGTACAGTCAACTCAAAGACATACTCTTTGACATTTCGAGTGGCAGACGCACACTCCCAGGACTTAACACTGCTCATATGTAAGTATGTATAATATTTTGGCTACAGTGTTTGGGACATCATCAAGTACTTATGCAGTTCACTAGCAGTTGGTGTGCACTAGTACAGATCTCTGCTCTGTACCAAAGGTACGCAGAGTATATTCAGTTTGTGCATTTGTAGGGAAAAGCCAGAGAGAAGCATCTACCCTACTAAATATAACATTTTTCATTGATATTATCGCCAATATCAGTAGTTGTTTTTGATTTAAATGCTTTTCCATTTTAAAACGAGAAAGCTTAGCTAACTTCGTCTGTGCCGAAGTTTTTGTATTTTCTTTTTCCCATTTTCCGACCGATCGTTCGTATGGTAGCTATATGATACAGTCATCCGATTTGGCCAAAAATTTGTCAAATACAAATTTGCAGGATGCTATCATTAAAAACAAAAAAATTTTTCTAACTAAGACTGTTTTTCAGACCTATCTTTTGTATGGCAGCTATACCATATAGTTGTCCGATTTGAATAAAACTTGGTAGAACTATAAAAAAACATAGAAAACTTATGAATACAAAGTTTGGAGACGTTTCCATTGAAAAGAAAAAAGTTTTTCTCACTAAAACTAGTTTTCCGACCGATTGTTTCCAAGGGAGCTATGAGATATAGTCATCCGATCCAGTCGGTTCCGACATATTAGTAGTGTGCAGCAAAAAGAAGACTCTGTGCAGAATTTTAGCGCGATAGCTTTAAAACTGAGAGACTAGTTCGCGTAGAAACAGACAGACAGACGGACGGACAAAGCTCAATCGACTCAGCCCGTCACCCTGATCAAGAATATATATAGTTTATGCGGTCGGAAATGAATAGTTCTATGCGTTGCCAACTTCTGTGCAAAATTCTAATACCCTTTACCCCTTACCCTTGCCCTTAGAGTCCGATAAATTGATAATTTCAACATTTTTTAATCAAAGATGAAACATATTGACTTTTGCAATTTGTTTTTTCTGTGCATCTCTTACAGTTTGATAGCTGGCTGGTTGCTACCTGGTAGATATACTTTGTAATTAGCATTATTTATCGATCCACCCAAGGATTGTTGAAGACCGAATGAACGATAGTCACGATGTGACACGATAGGCAGCACTTTACACCTTAACCCTTTAGAATTGGGACTTGGAAAGTTTAATATAGTCGCTCTTGATCCCAATTATATCTCAACTTAATAAGTTGAAAATTTGTCATTTCTGGGAAGTTTTAGGCAGCTTTGGATTGCTTTGTGTATTCTACATTTCTTTTGGCTATGCTGGAGAAAAGTTCTTCCAAGATTTTCTTGCCCAACTGTTTTACCTAACCTTTAACCCCCCGAATTGTGGCCACCTCCGCAAATAGAACGCCAGCGAAGCGACTCAAAAGCGACTTTATCTAATCACAGCTCCATTATCCAGGTGGGCCCCTACCAACATACATATTATGGATTTATTATATATTAATTATAGAAATGATATGTTTCCTCTTTGCCCTACAAGAAATGTAATGGTGATTTAATGTCTGGTGCCCACCAACCAGATGATGACTCAAATTTGTGGTCTGAACTTGAAAGTCAGTCCATATTTGTGTGCTTATGTGCATGTATAGCCTGTGCTATCTTGTAGGGACGCTATTGTATATATCGATAACAAAATGATAGCCGATAGGGCTTATCAGTCATAAATTTCATTCAGCTAGGTATGTACCCGGCAGTGTTATATACATACTTGTGCATACGCTTATATAAACTGTAACGATGTGGCTAGCTCTCGAAACTCTTCCACGGCTGGGGCATGTAATACGGCGCACCTGAATACGCAACGGTATGGCCGGCACGGGGAACCAACACCCGGAGGAGAGTGGTGTCGGCAAATTGGCAAAGGAAACCAGATAAGATACTTACCCGGGCTGTTTCCACTATTTGTTGTTCTGCGGCTGAAAAGCAATTGAAATGCCATTGCCTAATTATAAATGGGTGGCGGGGGCCGTGAGTCACGCATTCTGAGCGGTTTTTTTCGGGGAGTTTCTTAAGCCAGCAAGCGGGTACCGGAGATTGCATAACATTGACAACAGATTGACTTGTGGCAGGGTGTTTCCCCTCTATTTGCGTTGAAATGAAGCCATTTGCTTAGCATTTCCGCTGCAAGAAAAATGGAAAAGGTGCCAACTGGCCGCCAACAATGCAACTGTTTAACGGACTCGGGCATTACACTAAGTAGCTGTAGCTAGCTCCATCATCATCATCAGCATCGTCATCATCGCCATCGTCACACAAACACGGTAACATAAATAAGCCAACTGAGACAGTTGTGAATGCAAAAGAGTCACCCGAGTTGGACGGACGGACGGAGGGACGGACTAGGCATTTGCATTTACATTTTGTGCTTTCGCGTAATTTGTGAGTATGCGACATGATTTAGCATTATTTGTCAGCCTCAGCCCCTCACTCGCTCCCAAATCTTAATCTAATGGCCTGTCAGAGGTTAAGACTGTTACTGAAGCGTGGGAACGTCCATTCTCACATTTGTTATGGCCGTTAGAAGTAGATTTGTCTAAATGAGAGTAAAATATTGTTATTGTTTTCTTTTTCGGGCAAGTCAAATAGAAGTTTGTGTGTGCTTTTCGGTTGACGACTCTGTTGAGTTGTGGACATGCAAATGAAGTTCATTTGTTTCAATAGTTCAACTTCTTCTTAGTGAATTGGGGTGTATCTTACGCTGTTTGACAGACAGACAAAGCTCAATCAAAGCAGCTCCTCCTGCTGAACCAGAATCTATATATACTTTTTAAGATGATTTCTTTCTATGTTCGAATCAGTAATGTGCCTGCACAAAACTCTGTGATTGCTAATAGGTTTATGTTTGTTTATATGACGGACGGACAGACAGATGCTGATGCCATCAAGAAGAGCAAGGCAGCAAATTGAAATTATATTTTGGTGTGCAAAAATAAACTGAGGCCAACCAGCTCTGACCTGCCCACACCGACCGCTAGCAAACATATGGAGCACAATTTTCTTCAATTGGCAGTGTGAAGTGCGAAATTCGCTCGTCTCCTGCGGGCCAGGCGTGAATATCATATCTGTGACATATATTTACACAACTTTATGATCACCTTTCGCCCATATATAATATTTATAGGGCTTAAAAATTGAAGAAACTTTTTAAGCCTAAACAGGCAAACTTAAAGAATCAGTTGCGATTTCAATGGAACTGTATTACAGTCTATACAGCTGTCTTGAGGCGGTTATACAACTGCAATACCACCTCTAGAAACTCTTGAACGACTCTGAGACTCAATTAACATTTCAATCTTACTCCCTCATTGAGAATTTCACTCAACTTGATAAGCGTTCCATTGAATTCTAATGGAATGCATCCGATTCACAACTCATACCGACCACCCACCCACCTGTGTGCACCACCAACATGTGGGTGAAAGGCAGCGCTATGATGAATTTCCATAGTACTTGGTCTTAATAGGTATGCACAGCCTTTCACAAAACACACAAGACGAAGCAAAAAAAGAAGAAAAATAGAAACGAAAGAAAGAAAAAACCTCAGCCCACCGACGATAATGATAATGATAATTTTTACGATCATGCCAACTGACAAAGCGGACAAAATATGACGCTTATAAAGTGCAGTTAGCGAGTCTTAAAGACGTCTAAACACTTTACCGTTGCTGGGCAGTAGCTAAATCCGTCGCTAAATGTCATAAAAAGTGGACAATGGACGTCGCACGTCGCACGTCGCACGTCGCACGTCGCACGTCGCACGTCGCACGTCGCACCTCGGTCCTCGTCGGATGATGGTTGATGGATGGCCAGACGGACGAGCGCGCAGTTCATTCATGAAAAACCACAGTTGCCCATTCATGCATTTGAGCGACTGTGCGGCTCATTCAGTAACCACGGGTGGGAGTTGGGGGTGACTGTTGAGTGCTCGTATAAACTGACAAAAAGAATGACCAAACACCGTTGGCCAAGTTTGCATTGGACTTGAATTAAGACCCACAATTTACTGGTGGGGGGTATGGGAACCACTGTCACGTAGCACTTTCCCAAGCTGATTTCACTTTCCTACCGACCCGGCCATCGATCTGTACCGGGGAACCCAATTAACTTGGCCCATGTAGCCGGGTGTTGGGTCTGCTCCCGCAGCTGTATCTGGTATCTCACTCGACAGCGACAAGCGTTCCGCAAATATTTGCCATTGTTGGGTTTTTCGTACATTTTTCAATCAGGCAGCGACACAGTACGAAACAACGTTTTAATTACAGACGCAATTACAAAAGATATGCCCAGAAGAATGAGTATGCGCGGTATAGACAGATGTGCCTCGTACCCGGGCTCTACCCTGTATCTTTTACGTGCTCCGTGTAGCGTGGCTTTGGCAGCAGCAGCAGCAGCAGCAGCAGCAGCAGCTGTGGGCAACAACAGACAGCAGACGCGCTTCAAGTTCAAAACCCAAGCTGCTGAATGGCTGACACGCAACATGAAATGCAACGCAACAGATACATATGTATCTGTATCTATCAGTAACAGTCGTTTGTTGCCCAGCCGCTGTTCTGCCGCATGTCAATGGCCCAGCAGCAGCTGCAACTGGAACTGGGAAGTGCCACCGAAGAAGTATGCGGTTGAGGTGGCTGTGGCTCAAGTTTTGTTGTACCAGATGGATGACATAATGTGGCCAGCACTGCGGCGGCGCCTTCGCCATGCAGCACACGTTGCCGTCGTGTTGGCCATTGGCATGCAGTACGTCGCCGGCTCTCGCCTGGCTGGGTGACATAATTTGATTGTCTGTTGGTTTCTGTTGCGTTGGGCGGAGAAAGAAGGAAAGGGAGTGGATCATCGAACTGATTTGGATGACCGACCAAATCAGCTGCGAGATGCCAAAAGCCATGAAGTGTGCGGCAGGAAGGTATCATTTTTTTACATAAGTGGGTGATACAACTGATTGATGCTTTTATTTCTCGTCTTTGGATGGAAATTTGAAACAAGTCAGGGGGTTGTTCACTTAATTGCTTTTCATCGCTTCCAGAAATGCTATACAAATGTCATAGGAGTACGTTTCAAACTGAACTTACTGATTTGCGAGGGTTGGCATAAGTCTTTAGATAATATGCTACATCGTACAGTTAGTTGTTTGTAAATCGATGTCTTTACAACTTAGACTTGAGTCGATTATCATTTAAAAGATTCGAAAAGCGAATCCATTTTAGAATCATTCAATAAACTCGCACTATTTAGACCAGATATCAAAATAATCACCCGGACTTAGCTCAGATTTTTATACTCTGTACCGTAGGTACATAGAGTATTATAAGTTTGTGCAAAAGTATGTAACATCCAGAAGGAAGCATCTCCGACCCCATAAAGTATATATATTCTTGATCAGCATCAACAGCCGAGTCGATATAGCCATGTCCGTCTGTCCGTCTGTCCGTCCGTCCGTCTGTCTGTGCGTATGAACGCACAGATCTCAGAGATGGTAAGAGATAGAGCTTTGACATGTATAGTAGATATGCTTCTTATGTCTGCAGGCAGATCAAGTTTATTTTCAATTTTGGCCACGCCCCCTCCCGCCCCCGCAATTTAGAAAAAACGTCATATCTCCCACAGTTTTGAAGATAGATGGCTTGTTCCTTCTGGACATAGTTAGTTATTAGGATAACTTATCGATCCGCCAAAGAAATGAAGAAGATCGGATGAACGGTTTTCGAGTTATGATCAAAAGACAAATTTTCTTGGTACAGAGTATGTTATAGTCGGGCTTGACCGACTTTCTTTCTTGTTATATGTGTAATTTTTGTTGAGCCGAACCGAAATGTTGGGTTCGGAACAGGTTCAGGTTCATTTAGTTAGACACACTTGCTCCGGCTTAAGGTTTGGTTCACAGTGAAAACTGGGCTCGAACATACTTCACAAAAGTAAAGTAAAGTAAGTGTTATACAACAACTCCATACACCAAGTGTGTGAGTGTGTGCACAGTTAGTCCACCCACAAGTTTTCAAATGGCGTATCTCCTTCCTCGCCAACATTTTCTCAAATTGTATATTGAGTTGTTATCTGAAGCCGAAGTGTTATCTGCTATAAGCCAACTTTTCCGATTACATAGAACTCTCTCTGATTGGAAGTCCGGAGGCCCACACAAACTTACAAGCTTATGTAAGAGTATACAGGATTGTTAAGGAGAGCATCCATCTTCTAATGGAGATTTGCGGCGTTGCGATCAGTGTTCGACAACTGGAAAAGAGAAGTTGCCAGTGCCAACTGAGAAAAGGACTATATACTTATGCTATATACTTATGGCATCGGTTTATCTGCGCAGCAACAGACACGAAGTTGATTTCAGCATAGAAAACGATTCACTTTGCTCTGCCTGAAAGTTACAGGTTTTTCAAAAATTCTTCCCCTGGCGACCATGTTGTCTTGTTGACTTCTGATTAACCCAAGGCTCAGATCAGAGCCAGCAGCTGGCTCTCGAAAGCTGCAAGCAAAGAGCAATTCTGAATTCTGTGGCCATATTTCCATGTCAAATTACACGTCCAAGTGATAAAATATTAGAAACTGTGGATAATAACCTAAAGGAAACACAATTTGGTGCATATTTCGTCATGTTACTAAAAATGCTGATGGAAATGCGGCGAAAACGGTAGTTTCCAATACTTTCTAGGTTTTCATTAACAATATTTAGGCCTACAGCAAATGAAACGCCGTGAAGTAGGCAACGTTTTTACGAACAGACACCAACTGTTGCCAAATAGATTGTGATATTTCTACTTAAATTTCTTAACTTAAAGTTATAAGTTAGAGTTAAACAAAATAGGAACAATATCTTCAAAATTGCAGTTGCTTAACATTCTTGTATAGCTTAAGATTCAATTGACCAATTTGTTTTGAATCTTCAACCTCATCAGGCCGGTCCCTTTTGCAACATTCTAAGCGTTAGAGAAGCCAACTTGAAGGCGTTCAACATACAAACAGACAGTCGCTGATGCTGCTCAGGAATATATATACATACTTCATGCGCTCGAAACTAAATATGCCCTAGAGAATAAAAAGTCCGAACCGCTCGCTTACAGAATGATGACATAATTTTCCCGGGGGCTTTACTTAAACGTTTTGAATCATCCGACCACAATAGCTTGCGTTCTTTCGCTAAACTGCGTCAAGTCGCGTCAGCAAGCACTTAATTTAATGACTGACCAACTGACTGGAGAAGGTCCAATAAAACTGACCAGGCCAAAATTAATGGGCAAACAGTCCGCACTTGGCCCTGATTTGGCCAGGTCACGCATTGTTAGCTTTCGTTGGCCAAAACGAAATGACCCAATCGATGTTGCTTTATCAGCTGCTTATCGCGAATTCATTTCGGCAAATACCTAGAAGAGCCCTCGCCCAACCACCAGAGATAAGCGGAATTGTGGTTTGATTTGAAGAAGCCACCACACCAAGCCCCAAATTGTTGCTCTCGCACTCACCCAAGAATCGACATGGCTCAGCCAGGCTTTGTTTACCCATTTGTCAGTTGGCTAATGGTGCCGCCCAGCCCCAGCCAGAAAGACGTGACTTTGGGTACATTGTTTTGGCCAAGATTTTAGGGGCAACCCGAAACATGGCAAATATAATAACAGCAATAGCGGCATATAACGGCAGATTCGAATGGTAATGGTAATGATATGGCGTCATAATTGACACATGCTTCAAGTGCATCCGCCTAAGATTTTCAGATGTCGCTGATGGCGATAGATCACGAACTGGGTCGCAAGAGATGGATCGAGCCATACACTGATCAAAACGAGAGCGCCAGAGCGTTAGCCAATTATTGCTTGCCATGCTTGTGGTTCGCTTGAGGAACACCTGGTGAATGAAGGCTTCTAGATGAGCGAGCCCTAAAAATGTATGGCCTGCCGAATTAGAGCTCGAATCGAAACTGTTCCGTTTCGAATGAGTTTCGACTCCGAATCGTTTTGTAAGAAACTGGCTTTTAAAACCCACTGAATGGTTTTTAGGAACACTTGAAATAGCCATTGCTAGTTTCCCTTCTAATCGATGTTTATGACTTCAACTTTCAACTTTTGTTATTGAAAACACAAGCAGATCGTTGAAAAATGTTAACTAAAAAACGAATCCGAGACAAAATAACTCAAGAGTGTGACATAGGACAGGTAGTGTGTGTGCCTGCTGTACAAGAGGCTGTCGTTTCGATCCCGCTCCACCTCCACCTTCATTAGCTATTGGCGCCAGCTTTGAAGTAAACTAGCTATGAGAAAGCTACTCAAACATTGTCGTTCGGTGTCGTCGTTAAACTGTAGGGCCCTTTCTCTTGTGCGAAAATCAGAAGCACACAAGCCAAGAGAATCTCGACTTGGCCCTTTAGTATCGATATTTCGATATGTGAATTAATTTTCGATATCCAGCAGCTGATCGTGGCTGGAATTTCGGAAAGCTAACTTAATATATATTTTGTAACGCATAGAAGAAAGCATTTCTGACCACAATTAAGCATATATTATATATTATTGATCAGCATGACGAGCTGAGCTGAGCCGTTTGTTTCTATGCTATCTTCTCCGTCAATTTTAAAGCTATCGTGACCAAACTTTGCACGAAGTTTTCTGGTACAAATACGCTGCTCATTTGTCGGAATCGGCCGGATCGGATGACTATAACATATAGCTGCCATAGGAACGATCCGTCGAAAAACTAGTTCCAGTGAGAAAAACCTTTTTATTTTTAATGCAAACGTCTCCAAACTCTGTATTTACTAGTTTGTAATGCTTTTTCATAATTCTGCCAAATTTGGTCGAAATCAGACATCTATATAGTATAGCTGCCATAGAAAAGTAAGGTTAGAAAAAAAGTCTTAGTAAGAAAAACTTTTTTGTTTTCAATGTAAACCAATTTAAAACAAGAAAGAAAGTCGGTCAAGCCCGACTACAACATACTCTGTACCAAGAAATTTTGTCTTTTGATCATAACTCGAAAACCGTTCATCCGATCTTCTTCATTCCTTTGGCGGATCGATAAGTTATTCTAATAACTAAATATGTCCAGAAGGAACAAGCCATCTATCTTCAAAACTGTGGGAGATATGACGTTTTTTCTAAATTGCGGGGGCGGGAGGGGGCGTGGCCAAAATTGAAAATAAACTTGATCTGCCTGCAGACATAAGAAGCATATGTCACGTCAAACCTCTATCTCTTACCATCTCTGAGATCTGTGCGTTCATACGGACAGACAGACAGACGGACGGAGAAGAATATATATACTTTATGGGGTCGGAGATGCTTCCTTCTGGATGTTACATACTTTTGCACAAACTTATAATACTCTATGTACCTACGGTACAGAGTATAATTATCATATATTTATTTTATAAGCTTTCACACAATTCTTCAAAGTTTTGTCAAAATCGGATGACTCTAGGTTATAGCTGCCATAGAAATGATCGGTCGAGAAACTAGTTTTAGTCAGAAAAACCTTTTTGTTTTCAAAGAAATCGCATGCAAACTTTGTATTTCTTAGTTTGCTATGCTTTTCCATGATTCCACCGAGTTTGGTCGAAATTGGACAACTATATAGTATAGCTGTCATACAAAAGTAGAGTCAGGAAAGTAGTCTTAGTGAGAAAAATTTGTTACATTTGTTTGTAACATTATATATATTATAGTGTCTATAATTTCTGTTGAATTGAACCGAAACTATAGGTTCGGAACAGATTGAGCTGTTGTTTCAAAAGAGGTTTGCTTCAAGGTTTGGCTAAGAATAGTTGGAGTTCCGGGTTCGAACCTCAGCCCTGTTTGTGATTTTAATCTAATTCTATCCAATTTTCCAATCATACATAGAGACTCAGACGACTAGCGCCATTGCATAGAGTTTTTAACGATTATACAAATTGAAGAAATTGCGAAACGTAACTGATGGAGAACTCCGTTTCGAAGACACCAGACAGAAGCTTGATGAAACTATTTTGTGAAAAATATCTAAGTTTTTGTGTGATGTGCTTACATTTTGTTTTCTCAGTGTACGCAGTGGGTGAGTTCACGCTCGCAGCCAGTCTCAAGGCAGCTCATCCTTCATGATAATGAAGTTGATGTTTGATCATCATTGACCCAAATGCCTGGCAGCCGAATTTGAGTATTCGCCCCTCTTTTGCATATCAATTTAGTGTTGTTGTTGTTGCTGTTGTTGTTTTTTTGCACGCTTCAGCTGCAACTACAGCGGCGGCGGTCACTGAGAAAAAACGCTAAATGAATTGGCCCAAATACGTGTGTTGGTGTTGTACACGATCATCATGTTGCTGACGATGATGATGATCTAATGGTGATCACTCGCCTGGAAACGGCAACAGCAGCCCAAGCTGGAAGTGGATCAGTTGGAGGGGGGAAGAAAGGCAGATCCCAAGTCACGGTCACGTTTCTCGTCACGTTCTGCTGTTGCCGCCGTCGCCGCTGCTGCTGCTGCTGCTGTTGTTGCTGTTGTATTCTTGTACATTTCTTCTTGTACTTCTTTTGTTGTGTACGCTTTGTTTTTTGCTAATTTGCTTTTGCCTTGCCTCTCTGCTGATCTTGCATGCCAAAGCGAACAAATTGCGCCCAAGTCTCTCGCCCCGTCTCGTCTCGGTGGTTGTTGTACATGCGACCCACGGTGACCCCGACGCGATGGCATGCAAATGAGTTCAAATGTTGACTTCCACTTGCAATTGCCAGTTGCAGCCAGCGGTCGCGCGCCAAAAGTGACAGCTGTCAACTTGACTTTTGGGCAGCGGGCAACAGCTGCTGGCTGTCATTGCACTTGGCGGCACCAGCACCACCAGCGCCGCCGGCAACAAGTTGCGGCGGAAGTTTCGTACAAGTTTTTTTGTTGTTGTCTCAGCAAGTGAAAACGGCGACGCACATTTGATTCGATTCGGCGCTGTTGTCCAACAATTGAGTGAAAATCTGCATCGAATCGCCCACAAAAATTTGTTGATGAGCGGGTTGGGTCCCGAGTCTCGGGTCTATTGTAATTTTCAGTTTCAGTTGCGCCAACCAAGCTCATTGCGCCCATTTAACGGCTCTAAGCGGAGACATTTGCCCGCCACTTTCTAATGCGGAAGCCACAAGCGACGACGACGGCGGCGACGGCGGCGACAACAACGCACCCACATGAAAAGCCGCTGCAGAGCGGAGACCCAGAAAGACCTGAGCCTAGACAAAGCCACGTTCGCCAAAAGGGGCGGGCGCACTGACCCGAAAAGCCCGAACCCACTCCCCCCCCGGCTGCCCATTAACTTTTCCATGTAAATACCCGGCATTATGACTGTTGCAGGGGGAAGTATTTAGCCATCAAATGGATGCTGATTGCATTTAATCAACATTTGTGCACGGAATGCTGTGAGAAAAGTTCTGTCACCGTGAAAGTGGGCAGGGGAATGGAGTGGCACTCCAGGCTTATCTTTAAGAAATGATTATGGACCGGAAAATTGCAGACATGTGCAGATCAAAGCAAGTCGAGAGATGCTGCTAGTCGCCTAAAGGCGTTGAAGAATTCTTGTTAGGATCTAATTTGGGTAATGCCTAGAATTAAGTCGGAGATGGCATATGATTCAAATGTGGATTTCCTTGGGCTAATTTAAGCAAATTGAAGCATTTAGTAATTTTTCATTTGAATTGAAGTCGCTCATACTCTGTAGCAAGGAAATTATATGCTCAGCATAAAGCAGCTGAAAGCAGCGCTGCAGCAGCGAACAGTCTTTTGAGCATAACTCGACAACCGTTCATCCGATCTTTAATAATCCTTTGGCGGGTCGATAAGTAAACCTGATTACTAAATATGTCTAAAAGATACGAAACAACTATCTTTAAAACTGTGGGAGTTATGAGGCTTTTTCTAAACTGCGGATGCCTGAGGGGGCGTGGCCAAAATTGAAAATAAACTTGATCTGCCTGCAAGTATGATACGTTTTTTTCCCGCACACGTCAAACCTCTATCTCTTACCAACTCTGAGATCTGAGCCTTGGCCATATCGACTCGGCTATTGATGCTGCTCAAGAATATATATAGTTTATGGGCTTGGAGATGCTTCCCTTTGGCTGTTATATACTTTTGCACAAACTTAATATACTCTGTGTAACTGTGGTAGCCAGATTTTTACAGATTTTGCTTAGAAAAATACCTTTTTTCATTTATATTTTCCCTTTTCCCACATGTTTTTGAAGATTGTTTCTCAGTTCACATCAAAAGCAACTTTATTTTTATACTCTGTACCGTAGGTACATAGAGTATTATAAGTTTGTGCAAAAGTATGTAACATCCAGAAGGAAGCATCTCCGACCCCATAAAGTATATATATTCTTGATCAGCATCAACAGCCGAGTCGATATAGCCATGTCCGTCCGTCCGTCTGTCCGTCTGTCTGTCCGTATGAACGCACAGATCTCAGAGATGGTAAGAGATAGAGGTTTGACGTGTATGGGACATATGCTTCTTATGTCTGCAGGCAGATCAAGTTTATTTTCAATTTTGGCCACGCCCCCTCCCGCCCCCGCAATATGGAAAAAACGTCATATCTCCCACAGTTTTGAAGATAGATGGCTTGTTCCTTCTGGACATATTTAGTTATTAGGATAACTTATCGATCCGCCAAAGAAATGAAGAAGATCGGATGAACGGTTTTCGAGTTATGATCAAAAGACAAATTTTCTTGGTACAGAGTATGTTATAGTCGGGCTTGACCGAATGTTTTTGAAAAGCGGGCATTGTATTAAAATATAACAAATTAGGAGTAAATTAGGAAGCGCCAATGACTACTTAATGAACCGAACCGGCGGTTCAAAAACTGTATAAACGGACTAAACCAAACCAGTGCTCACTTCCCCTTCCCCAGTTTTCATACTTGCTGCGACATTTAAAACAAAATATGATGCGACAATCTTACAGTTTTAGACTACAATTGTCTAGTACAAATACTAATTTAGTGGTGTCTTACAGCTTAAAGCTCGAACATTTTATGGAAGTGTACGAATTTCTCTTACGTATTGCGTAGACTGAATTCAAACACCCTAATTTCTTCCAGTGTAGTTTTATCTAACAGAAATCAAAAATTTCTTGTTTTCTTGGAAACATTAGTAAGTCATTTCTTATCAACATTAATTGTTATGATACGAACTGAAAACTACGTTGTGCCTGTACTAAAATTTAATGGCAACCTTTAATTATTGTGTGTAAAAGTAGAAAGTCCCCGTTCACAAAGCAAAAGCTTTTGCAAAAAGAATCTGTTAGTGCCAAATTTGGAGATCTGTTGATAAAACTCCAGGTACTCCAGACTTAATTGTAACTTATGGAAAGGGAATCAAAACGTATGTTGAAAAGAATCGATAAGAGACAAGAATCTTTACAAAATGATGCATTACTAGGTGGCATTTGCTTAGACTCTCATTAAAATGAGAGTTGTTGCTGATAGTTACAGATTGCTGATATGTATTCATGAATCTTATACATTCCTGTTCAAGTGGAACTAAATGAGGGAAGCCGCTCTACAGTATTTCATTTGAATGGCATCCCTTATTCCTCCCTCCCGTTCTTCATACCTTATTGGTCATTAGAGCTCCTTTTGGCGATATTGTTACAATTATGGCTATGCAGTTATGTATGCTTATTTAAGGTCTCCAAAGCAGTTTCTTGATAATTTACAGGTCTTATTACCAAGTAGGCCTACAAGATTATCATGTTTCCCATGATTCCCCAATTGTTTCCATTACAATTTATCATCTTTGGCAACTCTTTGCTATTTAATGATTCGCCAGTCACGGAAAATGGCTTAAGACGCTTTTTGCAACACAAAACAAAAAAATATATCAATCAAGTCATCTGTGTGAAATACTTCTGCACCTTGTTAGCATTTTAGAAATGGCAAATAGTCAGTAGTTTTTCAATTGTTTACAAGTGAACAACTCTTGACACAGCTCAGGTTTTGTTTTTCTATTTATTTTTTACATTTTCACAAATCAAGTTGAAGCAAAAAATATTAGTCAAAATTGTTGCCGTTTAGTGGATAATCCAAAGGGGAATAACCAGGACTTGTGCTACAGCTAACCCTTTTATATACTTTTACACCATGAAGAAGAAGATCTTTGCGTTTTTCAAGGTAACTAAACTGTCAAGTTCTTCGAATTGTCTGCGAATTGGCGGCAGGAGGGGGATTGTTCAAGGGTTGCAAGTTAATGTTGTGTCCGGCTTCAATTCAGCTGGGGAAAAGTTTTCTCTTGCTCTCGCATTCATCAACCGATGAACACACTTCACCTCTGGCCGTTTGCAAGAGTAGTTCATCATTTCAGTATTTTAATTTAACGCCCGTTCACTCAACCGCAAAGCCAGCAACAACACCAGTTGCCATTTCCAGGCGATCCCATAACTTTGAACTCTCCACATGCGGCGGGTGTTCGCCGTACATCAAATGTGACAAAAACCAAAAACTTATGCAACATCAACCGAAAAAACACTTTCAAACACTTTTACTCTCAATTGTTTAGCATTTTTACGAGCCAGCGCTGAACCCTGTGCTGGCACAATGGGATGAGCTTTTGTTTTTGGAATTCAATTTTGATTTGTCACGCAACTCTGGTGATCCGCTTAGGTGACGCTATTGTTCATATGCGTGCGGTTTTCGTCATTGAATTTCCATTAAAAATATTGAATATGATCTGCATAGGCGGATGATGTAAGCGGGCCAAAGGGCGTCCACCGCTTCTGGATGCATACAGATGTTCGCCTTCGTCTCCGTCGCGACGGTGCGGGTGTTGGCCAAACGAAAGTGAATGTTGGTGGAGCCGCCGCCCTTCCTTCATGCTTCGATCGGCATTCGCGTTGCGTTGCATATTCGATTACATTCAATGAGTTGACGGGTTAACGGTAAACATGTTGTGTTCAACCGGGTGTAATTCGAGTAGCACTTCCTCTGGAAGGTCACAGATGTTATGAAAGCTCAAATAACCTAATGTTGGCACAGTACACGGAGCCAAATATGCTAATATTTTATATTAGCTGTGGGAATTCGTAAAGTTTACATTCAATAGAAATTTGAAAATCACATTTTGCTTGGATTTCCATCAATTCTTGGTGAAGCAAATGCAAATCAAGCGTCAATTGCAAGGGTCGAATTTCAACTTAAGTCGGGGCTGCAAATTCCAAGTCGGATCTGGGGGCATCCGCTTGAAGTTGGCATGGGATACTGTTTTTTGGTATGTAAAACACAGTTCATTTTGCCAAGAAAGTAACGCTGACATTGCATAGTTTATGATGTTGTAAAATGCTTCACGATGGTCGAGTACTGAGTATCGAATTGTAAGGTTCAAGTTCTTGATATTTTGTACTGAGTATCGAGTACTTAATATATTGATAACTTACTGTTGAGTACTTTGAATGGAGTACTTGGTGTCGTGGATGTAGTATTGATTACATAGAGTGGATTACTAACCATCGAGTACTACATATAGAGTACGTAGTATATCGAGTTCTTAGTATTGAGTACTATGTATCGAGTAATTTCTTTCGAGCACTGATTATCAAGTCTTACTATTGATAATCGATACCAAGAATTGAAATCTAAGTATAGAGATCGGAGTATGGAGAGGTCTGAATATAGAGATCAAAGTATAGAGATCAGAGTATAGAGAACTGAGTATAGACATCTGAATATAGAGAGATCTTAGTATAGAGAGATCTGAGTATAGAGAGATTTGAGTATAGAGAGATCGTAGTATAGAGAAATCGGTGTATAGAGAGATCGGAGTATAGAGAGATCGGAGTATAGAGAGATCGGAGTCTAGAAAGATCGTAGTATAAGGAGATCGTAGTATAGAGAGATCGGAGTCTAGAAATATCGAAGTATAGAGAGATCGGAGTATAGAGAGATCGGAGTCTAGAAAGATCGGAGTATAGAGACATCGGAGTATGTAGAGATCTGAGTATGGAGAGATCTGAGTATGGAGAGATCTGAGTATGGAGAGATCTGAGTATGGAGAGATCTGAGTATGGAGAGATCTGAGTATGGAGAGATCTGAGTATGGAGAGATCTGAGTATGGAGAGATCTGAGTATAGAGAGATCTGAATATATAGAGATCAGAGTTTAGGGAGATCGGAGTATAGAGAGATCTGAGTATAGAGAGATCTGAGTATAGAGAGATCGTAGCTTAGAGAGATCGTAGCTTAGAGAGATCGTAGCTTAGAGAGATTGGAGTGTTGAGCACTATGAGTGTCACGTATAGAGTAACACACTTGCACTTGACGCTTAAATGAAAGATTGAGCACATTTTGTGCAGCATTTTTCACTTCCATCGGCTTGTAAACAAACTGCGGATCCCTTCCCAAATTAGACAAGCTTAATTTAATTGTTTGCTACCCAAAGTAGATCGCCCCAATGAACCCATTCCCCTTCGCCCATTTTCCGATATGAGGAGTGGAGTTTTACAAATGTACTTGCGGTTTTTGAAATCAGCCTTTGCATTTCTCCAAGTGTATCCGTTTCTAATTAAAGCCCATTCAACCCCTTTTTGTTTTGCAGAAAATCGATCCCTTGACACGCATTCAGGAGGAAATCAAAGAGGTGGTGCGACGTGAAGAGGAATACCGTCAGCTGGCCACTATCTCCTCCACCACATCGGGTGGTGGTGTCACCCCCACTCCGCCGCCCATTGAAGTTGTGGAGTTTGAAACCTACACGGTGCAGACCAATGGCAATGGCAACGGCAACGAATC
The DNA here is from genome assembly GCA_035044985.1 of Lordiphosa fenestrarum. NCBI lineage: Eukaryota > Metazoa > Arthropoda > Insecta > Diptera > Drosophilidae > Lordiphosa > Lordiphosa fenestrarum. Next base: position 52,149 of record JAWNNO010002553.1, on the reverse strand, counting down.
CGACTTGGATCTGGAGCAGGATCAGGGTGTCTTGGTGACGGCTCAGCCCGCGGCCGTGCAAACCACCGCCTTGCTGGTGCCCATCGACGAGCACTCGAACACTCCCTCGTTGGCCTCCAGTGTCAATAGCAACAAGGAGGAGAGTCTTGATGAGCAGCATTCGGATGATTCGGGAATTTCGGCTTCTTCGAACAACAACAACAACAACAACAACGGGTTGAAGCAGCAGCAGCCACTGAAGCTGAATATTGTGACGCGCCAAGAGCAGCGCTACATTGGACCCAACTGCTATAACCTGACACCGGAGCCGCCACAGCAGAAGCTAATGACACGTACCATTTCGACTCCGCAACTCCATGGCGTCCAACAGAAGCGTCAGTTTACGTTTAATGGCTCGACCAAGGGAGTGATGCAACGTTTCATCGCCTCGCATGGCAAAATGTCACTGGGAGGTCCAAACAGCCCGATACCCATGTCCTCGCCCCTGGTGGCCACCAATGTGTCTACCACTGTGACGAGCAATGGCAACGGCCAGACGACTCTTACGCTGAACACGCGCAACGCCTTGGCCTTCCTGGAGACGGGCAACAACTCGCCCACTGTGACCCTATCGCCGGCCGCCATCGAGCGCGACTCGGAGGGACGTCCCTTGCGTCGTGGCTATGTGCCGGTCGAGCAGAAGATTCAACGCGAACTGCAGGATCTGAAGTCACGCGAAACAGAGCTGAAGCGTCAGCGCAAGCTGAACCGGCAGAATACGCTGAAAGCATCGCTGGACAAGCTGTGAGTATGAGACGAGAGTTCGCCAATTCGATAATTGGTATCGATTGATCATCCATTAGTTTGGGGAATAATCGCATTACTATCTGGTCATCTTTACCAGCTATTGGCGCCTGTGAAGTACCAAACTAGGCCATAGCTAGGTCCTTTTTCTGTGCGAAATGTAGAAGCACTCAAGCCAAGAGATTGAGCTCGACTTGACCCTATTGTTCTGTGTGACTATTTATTGCTTTAATTTTTATCCAACTTTCTCTTTCCATAGAAATTTAAGCACCGATGACGAAGCCGATGTGGATGACAATGACGAGGACTCCGAGGTGGAGCACTGCTATGGACCGGGAAAGATGCGCAATGCCCAATCCACACAGGAGCTAGACAGGTGCCCAGAACAAAGCCATTCCCTTCATTGACCCCCTCCCGCTTAATATGTTGTTTACCCTTCATTCGCAGTAACGACCCGGAACTGATTCACACCAAGTGCTCGGGCAATCGCAGCCTTAACGCCTCGGCTCTCATTGCCAACTGCAACGGCCTGTCCAATGGCAACGGCTCTGCCGGCATGCGTCCAGCCATGTCGCTGGCCCAACTCTGTGATCTAACTCCCGAAGAGGCGCCCTCCTCGCACCGGTTAATTGCCCAGTGGGAGAGTCTTATTAAGAAGAATGCCGAAGGAGTTGAGGCGGGCATCTGAGACCAGATCGAGCCGGGTGCAGAGCAGACCAAATTGTTATTGTAATGACCCCAACAATCCAACCCCGTGCGTCGTCCACGTTTCGCGATGCTCGACTCCTAGTATATTTTTTTGCTCTTGCTAATCAACGAATTAGTTTTAACGTCCACAAAACTGCAGAGTTGCCTTGTACCTAGTGCGATTCCTAAGATAGAAGTAAGAAGCGTGTGTACCAACCAAATGAGAGTATGTAGAATGTGTTGAATCCCCCAGCCGCCCCCCTGTTGTATATAAATTCTTCATGTTTCCAGTGCAAGGGCGTCCGTCGACTTGCTTATAATTTATTAACACACAAATGCAAATGAAATCAAGTTTATATATATACAAATATTGTAAACAACACTACGTAAATATACGCATATATATATATATACATACGGTACCAATATGCGAAAACGATTTCAATAAAATTTAATTTATAAATTAAGCGACATTTTCGGGAGCGGAAATGGTGAACACAACGGTGGAATTTAGTTCCAACCATGTTTATGTGAGCAAGTGGTTCAAAGGTTTTCGAACATCATGATCAATCTCGTTTTGTGCCCTGATCATCATGTGCCAATGCTTAGATTGCAGTGCAGAGTAAGATACTCTGCATCTGTCAAAGATTGTGTATAGTTGATTTCTTCAGAACGTCTTCATACTGCTCTCCATTCACAGCCTTCGTCGTGTTTTAAAGGGTACGGTCCAATGATGCCAGCGGCCCATAAGCCACAACCAACAGGGCATTTCTCGGGACTCTCTTCACACCAAATATGGCAGTTTGGCTTGACAACCTAAAATGAGCTTCGTCGCTGAACACAATTTTTCGATAAAAAAGTGGATCTTCATCCAACTTTGACGGTCAGAAAATGCTGAAAAAGGCGCATGGCTTATCATATTTATGTAGTTTAATTTTACTATATCATCTATCTGATGAAGTTCCACGTTTTCATCCTTGTCGTAGACATTATTTGTGCCTATAAGCTTGAGGTAACTTGGGGGACACTACTCGTAAATGTAATTACGAATATTATTGCTTAAATACGGATACACTAACGTCCATTACTTTATACATAGTACTGAGTTGAGCGTGCTCACTTCCATTCGATTTCTGAGTATTGATTTTTCAATATTAAGCCGACAATTTGGTATTTAAGCGTGTTTTTGAGTTTTTGAGTTTTTTTTTTAGTTTTTGTTCTGAGCAGAGAGCTAGAGTGTGCCGATTTAAACTTTCGAGTATTTAGTTTTCTAATTCTTCCACTGCGACTAGCTGCAAACAACATTCTCTAGAGGTCGCCACTGTGCTGGCATACTAGCGCTGCAGCGTGGAATGCTGTAAAGCATTGCCTACTTTTAGACTGAAGTGGTATTACAAACATACAGGTGAAACTTATACAAGCGTGTTAAAAGGCCGGAGTTTACGCTGATCGCTGCTTTTCCCGCAAGCCGATTTGAAAAAAGCTAGAAATAACGGCAAAAAATGATATCGTTCAGTGAGCGACCAAAGCTAAATTGCGAGGGTGGCTAAAGTTTTGTAAAATGTGTACAAAATAATATAGGTAATGTGATATAACTTCTTCTTCTGGCTTGCTCCAAATTCAATGGGAACTTTCGGTTAAAAGTTTTGCGTCGCTGAACCAGTGTGCTTTGTTAGCTAAAATGTATATGTTTTCAGTTACTGCTCCAGCTAAGTTAGAAAGAGAAATAGATATATGAACATATTTAAGGGGCTCTCCTAAAAGCATGCAGTTCTTTTTCACCTACTTAGAAACAAGCCGCAAAAGGTTAATTTGTGTAGCCTGCTTTTAAACGGGTCAAATAAATCGGTTTTTTATTCGACCTCAATTAATGTAAAATCGTAATCGAAAGTAAAATCCACTGTTCACAAGGAAAATACAGTTTTTTTTATTTATTAAAATCTCATCTGAGCTATGTGGGCAGTTGTTCAATGCTGTATGTGCATCAGGGTGCACAGGGTCCAAACAAAACTTGAGACAAAACCTAGCATATTACCATACCAATCAAAACTGTGCTACAGGCAAGCTATCATGATTTCTATACAAATCTTTCCAAATTGAATAAAAATCTCGTCAATGAAGTCAAAGAGGCAGTCAAGTAAAACGTAGTTCTGACTAATCACTAAAAGAAAGTGTAAATGCTGTTGCCTACCAACAGCTGGAACCAACAGAATTATATCCAAACCATCAAATGAAAGATCTTCTTTAACAAAATGGCCACTACTTAGGTCTCACAGAAGAAGAAACAGAGTTAATTTTTTTGTTTGGTCTGCTGCGACACCATCAACGTCATACTCGTATCCAGAGCCACCAGTGTAATAGGCTGCGGAGTTTGACAATCGTAAATGGCAATGGCTTACCGACCATATCAAGGCCTCTCTCTCTGGATCTTGAAAAAGATTCTTAAACATAGATGGAACAGTTGCCGGCTACGTAGTATCGAAATGGGTGGCGATTTGGCGATTTGAAATATTGTCTTTTGGTCTTCCTTAAGTCCATTTCTTTTGCATTGTGTGCGCAATTGTCCAAGGCCCCCTTGAGATTGTTGAAACATGTTTCAAACAAAGTCTTCAACCTTCAAACGTTTGAAATTTACTAATTAAGTTGGGGTTAGACTCCCAATTTATTTGGGTTCATTCCTTGTGTTGCAAAACTTTAGCTTAAATCAGAGTGTCCCTTGGATAGAATGAAAGCATTTTGTTGGAAATCAACGCCAACTTTAAAAATCAATAAAAATCAAAGGCAACAGTGCGTCTGAGTAATATAACTATTAGTTCTAGAAGACCTAGAGTACCCCCTTTCAAATTTTGGCCACAATTTTTCCAATTGTGCATCTAAAATCTAAAATTTCTGAAAAGATTGAATAATAAATGTCAAAGTTCTAAAGTTTATAGAAAATGTTTTACTCTTCAAGCAGTTTGAGCTGTTTCCCAATATAATGTTGATCTGCTAACATTAATGTTAATTAACATAAGGGCAGGCTATTAAACATTCATGGCTCTAAGTAACGGGTAACGGCTTTCGGTACACCACTCAGCCTTTAGTAGTGCGCCATTTGACTATTACGATTGGGAAGTGCGTGAACTCCCGAGGAATTCTTTAACAGAAAAATACGGTCACACAGCAGTTATCAGCTGTGTTTTGGTTCACATCTAAAGAAGAGTTTACACACCACGGATCCATATGAAGTGTGGAAACTAGAAGCTAAAGGTTTTCCGTTGCTTCAGCTGCCTTGTGGACTCCCCCCGTCCCATCTCCACCATTGATCAAAGCCAAAGAGTGCTCTTACTTGTCTTTTTCTCAAGATTTTCTGTTAATATTTTTATTAAATACATTTCGTTCATTTCTTTTGTTGTTGCTGCTTTGTAATTTGTTGCTGTTGTTGTTGTTTTTTGTTGTTTTGTTCTTTAATATATAATCAGATATTACACAGTGCCTTTTTGGGAGAGCGCCTCTAGGTTAGACAACATAGTAGTTGGAAAGAGTTAAGCTACATGTACGTACATATTCTTCCATTGAAGATCCTTTGTTTTGTTTTCGGATTTTGGTTTTTCTTTGTGGTTTTTGTGTATATCCTTCGCTTGCCCACACAACACAACGAGTCGCGTGTGTGCGAGCCATGGTGTTTGCACTGTGCAAAGTGTAGACGGTGCCAGTGCAGGGTTGCTGCTCGTGCCTCTTATCGGTGCACTATGTCTATCTCATTCTCTCGTAGGTAATTCGGGTATGGGCTGTGTTGTGTGGTGTTTGTTTCGTTACTGCTACGGAAGCCTCAAAAATGTTGCTATGTATATGTATTTCCGACCTGTTGATACCTCTTGTATTACTGTTCGTTAATCGCTAGTATTCAGTTATGTGAGTTGGGTAATCTTATGCAAAACGAGGGGAGCCAAACGGACACGTTTATTTACACGGGAAACGAAAGTGGAAAACAAATAACACACTCTTCGTGGAAGCGAAGTGGAAGCAGGTGCTCCTATTGCACTCGGCAAGTGTTTAGAAATTAGGCAACAATCAACAGAATGGTAAAGTACTTTGGCACACATAAAAACAAATTAGTTGGGAATTGCACAGGAAAACTGTCAAATTAGTTTTGTATATATATTCTCCGTCTTCGGACTTCGCTGGACCTTGTTTTGGAACCAAAAAACCATTGACTGCTCGTTAATATCGTGTGTGTGTGTGTGTGTGTAGAAATATAAATAGTAAGTATATATATCATATATAGTTTGTCGTTTTGGTTTTCCGAAATTAGAGACTAACACTTAAAACCGATTTCATATGCGTTGCTATATCCTTGCCCCCAAACCCACCGGACTCTCTGTAACCAAAAGCGCTTTGAGCGTTTCACTTGCACACCTTGGCCTATGAACTAAGTCAAAAAAATTACCACCTGCGGCTAGAGTTAGTTATCATCCTCGTCCTCGTCCTCGTCCTCGTATTTATATAGATATATGCTATAAAGATATACAATATGTTAAATTTCCAACATAAAATTAATCAACAAATTTCTTAGAGTTGCTCGCTAAAACATTTCCTTTCACTGTGTGTAAACACCGCCCAAGCGTCACTGCCGGGAGCGACGGAGAATTCTGGAAGAACTGTGGCTAACTGCTCGGGCGGCTGGCAAACGGGAGTGTGAGTGTGAGAGTGCTACGAAATTTCCTTAAGACTTTAAGTATACGCGTGATATATATATATAAGTGTGTGGCGTAGAGCAGCGGTTGGACGAGGCAGCAGCAGCTCGTCGGCATTCGGCTGTCGCCTCGCTTGCCCGGTGAGTGTTCGACTACCTTTGGTGACCTCAAAAAAAAAACAAAAAAATACTACTACTTCACCGAGCCACTGTCCACTGTGCAGTGCTCCTGCCCTAAATATGTATGTACGCTGGTATACATATGTATGTGCCCCCGTCTCTATAGTGTATAAATATGCTTCTCTTGTAATTTGCTGGTATTGTCTGAATGTGCTACATACTTTAAATGCTAAACTAGTTCGTGTGTGTCGAGTCGAGTGAGTTGTGGACTGCAAAAAAAAAAAAAAAAAAAAAAATACAAACAACTTCTTATCGTGTTAAAAAACTACCGCATATAACTAGTGCATATATGTTCCATATGTTTTATACCCTTTTATATATGGCTATTAATATGTTATTCTGTCTCCACTGTGCGCCCACTGTGCGCCCACTGGCTGCCGGCCTAGAGCAGCTGTGCGATGACCGGCTCAATCAGACACATGTGCTCCGCTCCACGCACGGGCAAGCGGTTCAGGCAAAAGTGCCGGATCATATCGGGCACGGTCTCGAAGGGACGACTGAACTGGCCCAGGATGTACTGGCCGGTCTCGTTGCGTTGTATGCGCATGTGCATGAAGCCCTTGGCGCCCCTAAACGAAACGCAGAAAGTGGTAGGGATTAATGTCTGATGGCAGGGTGCGCAAATTTAGGGGCTTACTTGAGGGACAGCGAGTAGTCCTGCTTGGTGGACTCACAGTTGCGCACCAGGAACGAGCCCTCGGCCAGGGGACGCAGCGTTGTCTCCGCCTCGATGCGAGTGATGGCGCCATGGTACCAGCTGGAAGCAGAAAACACAATTAATCACAATTAACTTGGAAACAAATGTGAGATGATGGAGCAAAAGTGTCCACTCTGTAGCCATCTTCTGGCCGGATGCGAAAGCGACTAGTTCTAACTAGTTAATGGCAAACCTTACCCCTGTCGCTCCAGCGGAATTGTCACATCAATTAGATCCACAGCGGTCACATAACCCTGACATATATTCATGTTTAGCTCCTTGGTGCTATTCAAACCGCGCAGATCGAGGCTACCAAACTGCTTGGCGGTCTGACGTGGCTCGTTCAAGTTCAGGGTGAGATTCTGCCGGAACAGGGCCGTGTCTGGAATACGCAAGAGTTATTTAAGTGTGCCCCGTCTGTCTCCGTTCCGACCTCGACTCACCCAGCTTGCTGGCCATTTTCTGCTCCTCACGCATCGAGTGACTGGAAGAGGCCTGCGAAATGCCACTGGACTCGGTGCTATGCATCATTAGATTATTAATCTCCGCCTGGTTGGCTCTCAGGCGTCGCCTCAGCTTGGGCATGTCGAAGGGCAGCTCACCCAGATCCACGGAGGTGGCACTACCCGATGTGCAGGCGGCCTCCTGTTGCAGAGTCTTGCGACGCCGCAGCTTGGGCATGTCAAAGGGCAAATCTCGGAGCTCTTGGGGTAGGGCAGCTGCTCCGCCCGCTGTGGCTGCCGTCGAGCTGGGTGGATCTGCTCCCACTAGCTGTAGCTTGGGTAAAGTAAGTCGCTGCAGGGCTAAGCTGGCCGGCGGTTTGCCATCCTCGCGCGAGTGCAGAGAGATGCCGCTGTCGGAGCCGAGAAACTCGTCCGCCAGATGCAGCAGAGCCTTGTTCGGAGCTCCCCCGCTTCCCGCACTGCGCCGCTGCTGCTTCGAGGCACTGGCCACACTTAGCAACTGCGGCTGGGCGGCTGCGGGGTTTGCGGCGGAACCGGCTGCCGATGCCTCCTCTTGGGTTTGTCCGGGCTGCTGGGATTGCTCGGAGGCGGGCTCTTGCGAGGACTTGTCCGAAATGGGACTGAGGATATGCAACTTGGAGTGCAGCAGCAGAGGTGCTGGGCGCAGGGGATAGGCCACGCTGGAACTGCAGCTGCCGCTCTCCGAGCTGTGCGAGCTAAGCGAACTGGAGTGCCGCGACTCGGAGCTGGAGGTGCTGCGATTACCCTCACTGGTGCTGGAACGGAGCGACTCCATACTGCCGCCACTGCTCGAGGTGGCTATGCTCTCCGTGGAGCTATAGTTGTGTCCACCCTGTCCGGGGACATGGGTCTGGCCCGCTCTGGCCCGACGTCCTTGGTGATGATGATGATGGTGGTGATGGTGATGCGAGCGCTGCTGATGCGGGCCCGACTGACCACCACTACGTCGCAGCTCCAGCACCCGGCCGGACTCCAGTACGAACGAGCGTGGTCTCCGCGCTGGTGCCGAGGCAGAGGCCGACGCCGAGGCGGAGGCTGCGGCTGAGTTGGAGTTGGAATTGGTCGAAGGCGGATTCACGTAGGCGCTGTCGGTGAGACTGTTGTCATTGCTGGAGGCACACAGTTGCTGCGGCAGGCGCAGGTCCCGCAGGCGCGGATGAGCGGGATGGGCGGCAGGTAGGTTGGGTGCGCTCTTAATGCTGTTCATGTAACGCTCATGCTTGCCCGGGAACTTCATGGGCAACGGAGCCGTGGAGGGTGGTGAGGGTGTGTAGCCGCGGATGGGCAGCTGTTGGCTGGAGACTGCGGTCCCAGCCGCATTGGCAACTCCCACGGAAGCGGCGTTTGCCGAGTGGCTGTTCTGGTTCTGTTGGTTCTCCACCTCCAGCTGGCTGATCTGCAGCTTACCCAAGTCCGTCTGCACCTGGTGGACCTGCACGTGGTGGGCTTCGCTGCTGCTGGACTGCTCGATGGACTGGAGGGCCTGGTTCTTAGAGTTCTTGGTGCGCTTGCACTCTAGGCGGGTCTTTTGGGTCGGCGGCTTCACCTCCGTGTTGCCATTGCTCAATTGCAGCAGCACCGAGTGGTTGGTGATGCGGTCCACCTCGTCCAGATCGTCGTCCGACTTGGCTATCTTGCAGTCAAAGGCCGTTTCGTAGATTTGCCGTCGGCGGCTGGCCATGATGTCCGAGTCCTGGTATCAAGAGAGAGAGAGAGAGAGAGTGATTGAGGAAAAGCTTTCTTTGCGCCGGTGTGCGTCTCTACCTGATCGTCTAGCTCCTCCTGATCGTCGTCCTCCTCCTCTCGCTCGTCGTCGCCGTACAGGTCGAGCGTGTTAATGGACTGCGATTGTCCACTCAGTGTCGTCGGCTGCTCTCCACTGGTAGCCGGCGGCGCACACTCGGCGCACTCGTGCACGCCATGCGGATGCACATAGAAGATGCTGCGTGGTCGAAAGTACTCCTCCAGCTCCTCGAGCTCATCGGTGCCCAGGCCAGCGGCACCGGCAGCAGCTGGCGCGGCGATACAGGCTCCACACACGGCGGCTGGTCCCAGCAGACGGTGCGGTGGCATCGGCGGCGAAGCCTCCGCCGGCGGCGGTGGGGGACAGCACTTGAGCAGCTCACCCTCGCCGGCGTCGCAGTGCTGCAGCTGGAGCTGAAGTTCGCTGCCCGTGGGGTTCGGGTTCGACTGGTTGCGTGGCTGAACGTTGCAGGTCTTGCGCACTAGGGCCAGGGCCCGGGCATGCCACTCGCGACGCTTGAGGCACTCACTGCAATCGGACTCCTCCGAGGTGCTGGTGCTAGGCGTCTCACAGCGTATGATGTGCACACCCTCCTCGGTGAAGCTGTAGCGCTTGGGCGTGGACTGATCGGCCGAGTGATCCAACAGGTCCTGCTGTGAGGACTCCTCTTCCGCCAAGGGATCGTGCTGTTCTAGCTCTAGATCGGGTTCCTCTAGCGGCTCATGCTGGGGTGCATCCAAGCTGGAACTCTTACGATACCCACCACCCAGGGCCAGCTGGGTTTGCTGCGGCGGTTCGCTGGCTGTGGACTGGCGGCACTTCTGTTTCGCCTCCTCTCGCTCCTTGTCCTTGTCTTTGTCCTGAAAATGGCAATCAGAATGAATTGTGAAGTGTATGTTGGTGCCAACCGAATCCTACCTTATCTCGGCTCTTGAGCAGATCCGAGTAGTAATAGGGTGAGGGCTGCCGCTTGCTGTGCTCTGCCTGGGCAGCGGTTAGCTTGCGTGGACTGCGTTGCAATTGCGGCGGCAGGGGACGCACCAGATCATCCGAGATGCTGTCCGGCGAGTTGAGTGTGGCCGGAGCTGGCGGCAATGGAGCCTCACTGTGGGGCTCAGGCTGCTCAGCCTCCTCGTCTATGTCGGCCTCCTCGTCGGAGGACTTGGGCGCCGAGGAGTCTGTTAACAGAAAGAAGAAGCACAATGGCAGGGTTAGTACTTAGCTGACAGCTTCTAATTAAGTGGCAGAACGCGACGCTAAGACGCCGCAGGATTAAGCAAATGAAGCTGACTGCAAGTCAAAGGCAAGGACGGAGTTGAAAGTAGTAAATGCCGCAGTCTATTTGGCGCTTGACTGCCCCTCGAATCACTGGCTGGCATTTTCCATTTTCCATTTTCCGCTTGGTTTAGCCAAGCAGCCGCAATGCCCATCAAGTGCTCCCTAATTGGCGACTTTCAAGCGTGCCCCGCCACTCCCACTCCAGCTGAATCATGTTTGCCGGGTTGAATTGAATTCGCAGCCCCGAAGTATGCAGTAAATTCTTCAGCAACATTTCACCAACTTCGGCAACAATTCGCTGCCCTGGCAACTTGTTTCCCAACACTCACCTGAATTGTAATTGCGTTTATCCTTCTTATGGTTGCCGTTGTTGTTGTTGTAGGTGGAGTGACGCTGCAGCTGTTGCTGCTGCTGCTGCTGATGATGAGCACTGCGGGGTGTGGGCAGAGTCTGCTGCTGCTGCTGCTGCTGTTGCTGACGCTTGTGGCCCGCCCCCGTGCGTCGCTTGGCCTTTTTGTGATAGACCTTCTTGTGCTGGCCGTGGCCGTGATGTCGCGTATCCTTCGGATCTGAATAACCCTCGATCAGCTTAACGGAAGCCTGTTTGATGTTGCTGTTGGGCAGCGGCGGATGCTGCAATGTGGCGCGCTGTGGTTGCTGTGGCAATTGCTGTTGCTGTCCCGCCGGCAATGTGTTGTTGTTGTGCGCTTGACTGCAGTGGGAGTTGCTGCTGATGTTGTTGTTGTTGTTGCCGTTGTTGTGCTGCTGCTGCTGCTGCTGACTGGGCAATGTGGCCAATGGGGCGGGAAGCGGTGGCGGGGCAACAGCTGCGGCTGTTGTTGTTGCTGCTGCTGCTGCTGCTGCTGCTGATGCTACTGTTTGTTGCTGAGACGGTTGTGGGGCTTCGTTGGTAAATGGCAGCTGTGGGGAATCAAAAAAGAGCAGAAGAAACAACAACAACCAACAGGCGGCATTAGGGTTTTGCAACTAATTTGATTTACGTTTCAATTTTCAATTTGGTTGGCATTTAATTGGAAAATGTGCGTGTAACCAAGTGGCGGTTGTAGGTTTTCCGTTAACCCCTTAGACACACACACACATTGTGGTTACATGATGATGGCACCAGAGACATTGAAGCCAAAGAGGTCTATAATTGGCATCGGAACTGTTGCAAGTTTCCATTTCCACAATCAAATGGGCATACAAAAAGTTGTGTGAGTGGTGTGTGTGTGGGTTTTTTTGTTGTGAAACAAATTTTGCACAAAAGTTTCCAGTTTTGAGCTTGAAATAGAATCTTTTCTATTTCTTTGCTATCTTTTTCTACTAATAACTCCTTAAAGTATGCAACATTTTTAAATATTAACAGAAGCTGAAATGCCTAGAACTCGACTACTTAATATACGATCTTTGGGTGGAGGTTTGAACCCGCTTCGAAGTGTAAGGTGTGGTTCGCCGACTGGTTTATAAGTGCATCAATCTTTACGTTTTGGATTCAACCTTGGTTCATTACCGATTGGACTCCATTGCAACTCCATTTAAGGGTTCACAGACTATCAATTCTTTATAGAACAGATAGTTTATTTTCGATTTGCGTCTTTACCAAGAGATGTACAAATATTTATTAAGCCAATTCCAATGAAAATCACTTCTAAACTTGACGCTCAAGCGTCTTAAACAATATAAATACAATTAAAAATGAAATAAAGTAGCTGACACTCTCAGCTCTGAAGTTGGCCAACCCAATCTCAAAAGCTAAAGGTAAGAGCATGAAGGTGCGTGTGTAGGCGCCATAATCGAAAGGTCATTGCTTGAAATCTCGATTTTGAAGTTTTGATTTAATTTGTTGATATGAAGAAAACACACACTTTAAGTTGGTTCGCACAGCTTTAATACAAATCTGTATGTTGTTTTCTCCGTTCAAACTTAGTTCAATTTCCAAAATTCCTTATAATTGTACATTTGCAGCGCTGTCAGTTCTGATCTGTAATTTCACTTGTCTGAGTTAACATTTAAGTTGGCTTAGAAACTAAATCAAACCAGCTTTGAATTGCTTGTCAAAAAAAACTAATTTGAGAGCTCATTTGTGTTTTCCGATTGATTAAGAGCAACTAGTATGTGGTTTTTTGACAGCCATTTCATTTGAGAACTCACTTTATATGTACTTGTCGCGGTGACCTGACAAAACGCCAACGGACAAAAGGCCCATATCAAAAATAATCGTAGTAAGCATCGAAATTAAACTCAAAAATGTTATGGGCCTTATGTCCACATTAAATTCGCACTTTTCGCCCTGTTTAATAAAAATCCGCAAATTAAATAGAAAAATTTAGAGTTCGCTGGAATTTGAGTTTCTGCAGGGTGCAAAACGAACAAGAAAGAAAGTCGGTCAAGCCCGACTATAACATACTCTGTACCAAGAAATCTTGTCTTTTGATCATAACTCGAAAGCCGTTCATCCGATCTTCTTCATTCCTTTGGCGGATCGATAAGTTATTCTAATAACTAAATATGTCCAGAAGGAACAAGCCATCTATCTTCAAAACTGTGGGAGATATGACGTTTTTTCTAAATTGCGGGGGCGGGAGGGGGCGTGGCCAAAATTGAAAATAAACTTGATCTGCCTGCAGACATAAGAAGCATATGTCCCATACACGTCAAACCTCTATCTCTTACCATCTCTGAGATCTGTGCGTTCATACGGACAGACAGACGGACGGACGGACGGACGGACATGGCTATATCGACTCGGCTATTCATGCTGATCAAGAATATATATACTTTATGGGGTCGGAGATGCTTCCTTCTGGATGTTACATACTTTTGCACAAACTTATAATACTCTATGTACCCACGGTACAGAGTATAAAAAGCTGCCGCTTCCATATGAAGGAAGATTATCAACTTTATTTGTTCAAGACGTCTCACATGAAGGAATGGGGCAATGCTTAAGGGATACGTGTGCTATGAAAATGGTTGCCAGGCATCTGCAATATATGACATCAATGGCGGCCAATGCACGAAAGGAACAAGAAACGACAAAGATGAAGAAGCTTTTCATATTGAACCGACCGTTTTTTCCGAGATTAGTACACAAATTATTAAGTCCTGTTGTGTTTTAACCCTGCATGCAGGCAAAAATTTGCATTTGCAGGTCAAACGACCTCCCACAAGTCATATTTCACTCAACAGTGCAGATGACGTAACGGCTATTTTCATTTCCATTAACATACACTGCAGATCTATGTTTCAGTACTGAACTTTTCAAAGCTAATTCAGACCTGAGCAGTAGGAATAACTGAATTTCATGCCTGATTTCAGCTATGAGTCAGGTCTGAGACGAACTGAAGGGTATAGACATGGCACTACTCTATAACAGAACTATTTCTAACGATGTGTTTCTAACATCCCTGACGAGATCATCCTATCACGTGATATTGTTGAGAGAAAGAGAGCAATTAAGGGCAGATTTATCATCTTCTACAGAAAGTAATCTCTCTTATAAATTAACAAGTAACAGAGTAAATTGTATATGTATCTTACAGATAGCAGCTATTTGGAAAACAAGAATCGACCCTAAAAGACAATTACATAATTTATAGCCGGACCAGAAAAGGGTATTTGTTCGTCAGTTTAAGGATCTTTATTTGAGTCGATAGAACGATATTTAATTTAAAATTTAAGGGGGTCTTCTCATTGAGCAACTTTTTTTTTCGACTTTTTTTTCGAAATACTTTAGAAGATACAGCCTTTTCGGTGAAGCAAGGTCTTCGCCTCATTTTCGAACGAAGCGGCATAAAGTAACCACCGAATTCTGTTGAAAATGTTTATTGTTGGGTTAAAACGTGTTTGCACACATATTCATACAAACATACGAATACACATTTCTGCTTATTTTTGGATCTGAAACTCAGAATTCCAATTCTACAATTCTATTCTTTGGTCACACCAATTTCATTGCAACGTGCCTCTTCAACGACGGTTGTATACCCATACTTAAAATTATGGGTTTGATGGGTATTGCGATTGGCAAAAACGCATACGAATACGCACTATCTCGCAATGAAGACAGATTGAACCGATCAGAGACTCGAGCTGCGGCATCATCAAAAGCTGGCAGAGCGGCTCGCAGAGCAGAGAGGGCAGCAGAAAGCAGTTTCTACGAAAAAGAGGAAGGTGGCCTGTATGGAGCTGGCATCGCCGACTAATATTTGTAAGTAAAAACAAGAAAGAAAGTCGGTCAAGCCCGACTATAACATACTCTGTACCAAGAAATTTTGTCTTTTGATCATAACCCGAAAACCGTTCATCCGATCTTCTTCATTCCTTTGGCGGATCGATAAGTTATTCTAATAACTAAATATGTCCAGAAGGAACAAGCCATCTATCTTCAAAACTGTGGGAGATATGACGTTTTTTCTAAATTGCGGGGGCGGGAGGGGGCGTGGCCAAAATTGAAAATAAACTTGATCTGCCTGCAGACATAAGAAGCATATGTCCCATACACGTCAAACCTCTATCTCTTACCATCTCTGAGATCTGTGCGTTCATACGGACAGACGGACAGACGGACATGGCTATATCGACTCGGCTGTTGATGCTGATCAAGAATATATATACTTTATGGGGTCGGAGATGCTTCCTTCTGGATGTTACATACTTTTGCACAAACTTATAATACTCTATGTACCTACGGTACAGAGTATAAATATCTGAAATATGTAGATTTTCTTTCAAAGGCCCTTTTTTGACTACCTGGCCAGTTTTCTTCACATCTACTGAACCAATTTTGATGAAATAAAGCTTTAATGACGCAGAATTACCTGCTTTTGTTAATTGCGTACTTTAATTTGTCACTTTTTTTCTTTTTTTGCCAAAAAAATAACTTTGATACCAGCAGAACTGCTTTGGGTTTTTTTGAAACCCTCGTATTTTGACCTATGAGTTAAGTTTTCTCCGGTTCTACCGGACCGATTTTGATGAAACAAAGTGAATTCGACGGAGAATTGTCAGCTCTTTAAAACTGCACTTAAACATTTTGATTTTTTTCCAAAAAAATTACTTCAAACTTTAAACGCGTTTATCTCGAAACCACGTTTTTCGAACTGGCGGCCATGATATCTCCAGTTCAACTGAGCCGATTTTCATGAAACAAAGTGGAATCGACGCAGAATTGTCACCATAATTTTAAAAAATTTTGTACTATTTTTTTTTTACACTAAACTACAAAAAAAAAGCCCGAAATTGAAATTTTTTTTTTGAATGGCCGCCATTTTGTCAAAAAAAATCAAAAAACTAAGCTTGAGGTTCATCCGAGAATTACATCTATACTGATTATAACCCCGTTTTTTTTCCATTTCAGACGCTCCGGAGACCCGGAATCGTGGCCGCCGTGACGACACCTTTTTTTTTCACCACCAACTTTGAAGTCACATTACTTTTTGAACAGCCCACGTATCGAGGCAAAACTAATTTTTTTATTTACTTTGAAACTTTTGTAATACAATAAATAAAAAAAGTTTTCAATTATTCTTTGCGTTTTCAAATAAGATTTTTTTTAAAAAGGGTCCAAAAAACTGGTTTTGAATGAGAAGAAGATGAGCTCATGTAAATGTGGACCGAGGCTGCGCCTCAAATGGCTCTTACGCCGGTATGTTACAAATAAATTCTTCAACTGTGACTTTTAGTGCGTCAACTGTTGCGAGCTTGTCACTGTAGACTTGAGTCTTAACATATCCCACGCAATTTTCACAATTTTGTAAGACGTTTCATGTTTAAATCATAGACCAAGTTGAACATGTTTGACAGTAACAAGTGACACGAAAACAGCTGAGCGGCCAAAAACAGTGTGGCCAACAAGAAATTGGCTACACAACTCACCCTTTATATCTGCTCACAGTATGTTTCTACGTTTGTATCCACACTCCTAATCACTTTTCGGCTTACCATTATGTCTCAAACATGCATCAAAAGTAAGCATTACTTTAGCAATAACCCAGCTGGTGGTTACATTTCCCCAACCCTCATTAACTTTACTATTTGGTGATCCATCTCTCTACTGCAAGTCTTCCCTCCACATTCTCCTACTTCAATCATGCCCGGACTTCTTCAATTAACAGTTCCGGCCCGGTCGCACATGACAAATGGCTGCGCATTACAAAACTGCAACATCAGGGCCAGCATCTGAGAGCGAGCCACATTAACATGGCAGCTGTCTAATGTGTACAAATTATGAGATTTGCCCCTCCTCTCTCTCTCTCTCTCTCTCCAGCCGGCAGACATGGCCGTAAATATGCGCATTATTGTTAAACATAAATATCCGTTACACGAAGGAATGGGCCATGTCAATGTGGCTGAGGATGGCTGGCAGGGAATGTGATGCAAGCGGAAATTGATGCCTGGCCACAGCACAGCACAGCCAGCCCAGCACTGGACATGGGGGCCAAATGGAACTAGGCTCTGGCCATTGTTCGCCTGGCTCAAAGCGTTTTTAATTGAAACTCATAAATTAAGTGTCAATGCTTGACGGGGGAAATCAGTTTTCATAAATTTTGAACTTGAATGCAATGCAGAATGTGCAGCCGGTTGTTGCCTGTCCGCAAAATGAAAGAATATAGGGAAAAACTCAACTCATAAACGGGCAGGTCCGCCCACCCGCCTTGGGGCGAATAATGGGGGTCTGGGTGTTGATTCTATTCACAAAGGGTGAACACATACTGCTGTTTAAATATTTGCCTTTGATTATCAACATGCGATATTAACAGACATTTTGTATGTACACATTGTTAGGATGGCTTCCATCATGCACGATTGCCGCCGCCTGCCTACAAATGTGTCTTCAATCAAATCGAAATGAGTTGCGGGAGGAGCACAACAGACCGGGCCAGGCCAAGCCAGACCACGCCAGACCACGCCAGACCACGCCAGACCAGAGCAAGCATAAAGTACAATAAAAATTGTTAGACGATTCGTTGTCTAACTCGTTTGGGAGTGAGCACTTTAATGAAAAAAAAACGTAGCGAGATGAACAGGATGAGCAGAACGACAAGCGGTCTGATGACTCAGGGATGGGGCAAGGAAACTAAAAGCAAACCACTGATGAGTTGTCTCTTTATTCATCCATCCATACAGCGATCCATTCACCTGAATAAAGCAGCCAAGTACCAAGTACCACTTAAAGCAGCTGGTTGATAGTTTTAATGGAAGTCCCAATATGGTACTATAACTACTAAACAAATGAATGAAGAAACCCATGGCAGGGAGGGGAGGGCATAAGATGAATAAGATGGCAGATCTTCACTGAATCCCTTCCCAGTTATACACTTAACTCCCTCTTCCGTAGCTCTAGCTTTCCTTCATTCTCATTGAATAAGCCTACGTATCTAATTGTTATACAAATGGATGGCCCAACTCACTCATTGACTCATTAATCATCAATTAATTTACCAACTTTTCCATGCCCCGCCATGGCATAAAGTTGCAACGTTTAACTTCTCCCCGCTGCCCAAATGAAATAGATACCCGGCGATTTCTCCATCTCTCTGTTATCCTTGCACAATTATTAATGTAATTTTAGCTCATGACTTTTGTTTGGCGTAAACAGTCGGACGCGTGTCCACGCGTCCGGGATGATGCCAGCACATTTATGTAGCCCGCATCGGGGTGTGTGTGTGTGTGTGTGTGTGTGTGTGTTTTTCTGGCAGCTCACGTTTTAATGGGAACGCGCGTCCGCGACATTTTTCGCTATGAAACGCGCGTCCTCGTCTGGTTGTGAAGTGCTCTTGAATGGAGAGCGAGAGGGGAGGGAGCCGGAGTTTTGCGTGGCTTTTACCCTTGTTGTTGCTTTCGTTGTTGCCATTACTCTCCATGGAGTAATATTCAGCGATAAGTCAGAGGCAAAAAAATAAACACAAAAGCCGCCTGGCAGTCAGGACACGTTTATGCGGCCGCGTTTGTCTGTGTGTGTGTGTGTGTGTGTGTGTGCGTTTTGTTTATTTCAATAACTTGACTATGCCGCTTCTCCCCTCTTCCCGTTGGCCTTTTCTCGCACAACACAACAAGTTAAAGTTGAAAACAGTTTTGAAATTACTCATACGACTCGTTGTCTAGTAGAAATGTACGAGGTTGGGTAGATGGTCGTGGATACCGGGCCCCGTTTTAGTAGAGCCCGATTATCTTTTACCAAACACAGGCAGTACCTGTAAACTAAACGTCTTCTGTATCAGTAAGGGTCACTTCGATGGCTTGAGAGCTGAGAAGCAATAAGTGAGACACCGACAGAGGCCACATGACGAATATAACTTATCCAAGTTAAATGCCCTTCAAGGTAGGCTATGCTTAGGAATGTTAATGACTCAGGAAAATAATATTAAGTAATAAAGTTGCATACTTTGAGGTGCACTTACCAACATATTTCCTATTTCCTTTTGAGTGCTAACCCACAGAATGCTAACTTTTGAGTTAAGTCTACAAACTAGTTCACTCGCTACACTAAAGAAAATCCTCGATTTGGAAGCCAACTCTAAAGCAACTTTTAGGCTTTATTACAAACACGATACAATTTTCTACGATAGGTGAATAGAGCAACAATCTGGTTTTTAAGAAAGGAGCACAAAATACACAAGGCAACAAATTTCGAAATTTTGTTCAGTATATTGAGGAATAGGTGGTAGTTCTCTTTTAGATCTGTATTGTTTGTAATAGAATCTGCTATACGTCTAGACTTAAAGTAATTTTGGCTTAAGTTGCTTAAAATGCATATTTTGATACTTGATTTTGATACTTTGATTTTGACTTTTGATATAGACATAGATGTCTGTCTAATCTATGGGGTTTCATTCGCTTTGATATTATGGTAAAATATTACCCTAGAGCTTTAGAACAAACTATTCAAAACAGTTTTGCGATTTTTTACCAACGTTAAGCCATTAAGCATGCTTGTGCTCAAAATTGAAAGAGCCCTCGATTTTGCATTCATGTTGCTTTGGAATTCTCAAGTAGATATGGCATTGCTGGCATAGAGAGACAGTTGCTGCTTTATGGTAATGTGTGTTCCTTGGGTTTAAGCTTGAAATCAGTTTAAGCGAAATAGGAAAAAAACTGATCTGAAATGGTTGTTTGACTGAAATATGGGCGCCCTCACTTTTGAATCTGTGAAGCTCTTGATTCAAAAGAGAACGCTCTGACTCTTGAGTCTGATGAGCTTTTGATACACAAACGAACATTCTTGGTTTTAAACAATTCACTTTGCTCTTGAGCCCAGAATGAGCAATCTGGGATTTATGTGCGTCAAGCAATTGATATACGAATTTGTATACCCTGTTCCCATTGAAAATGGGAAAAGGGGGATCACGAAGTTGTGCGAATGTATGTAACAGGAAGAAGGAAAATTTTCCGACCCCATAAAGTATATATATTCTTGATCAGCATGAACAGCCGAGTCGATATAGCCATGTCCGTCTGTCCGTCTGTCTGTCTGTATGAACGCGTCGATCTCAGAGACTATAAGAGATAGAGCCACAAATTTTTGCCCGAAGGTAGATTTATGCTGTACGCAGATCAAGTTTGTTTCAGATTTGAAAAATTCCACCCCGTCCCCCTTTTATCCCCAAAAAACCGAGACCTCCTCTATAAATCCTAGACCTAAAAAGCCGTCAGATCCACAATTTTCAAGTTGGAGCCTTGTGGTTTAGTATACATCAAGCTAGGCCCAATATCTATCTATTCTGAAAAGTACAATCAGATCGGACCAAAAACACCGAAGTTATAAGCGACACAGTTGAGCTGATAAGAGCACCCCCCCAGTTGTTGATCAGGACCAGAAAAGTATTGCCTACATTTAGGATGACATCTTCAAAAATTCAAAAACAAATAAATGAAAATAAATGAACAGGGTATTTTGTGGTCAGGAAACTCGACTGCAGCGCCCTTAACTGTTCTATTTGATTTGGGAATGTTTCGTAGTTGGTTCAGGTATTAAAGCTCTTGGCTTAAGAAAAACGGCATCAAAAGTTCAAACTTGGATCGAAAGTTTCGCTCTTGGATCAAGAATTTTCATTTTTATCGATCTTCTGACAAAAACCTAAAAACAACATACAAATTCTTAATCTAAGCATGAAAATCTTTAGTTTTTTCTCTAACTATAGAGAGTATGGGCAACAAAGAGGGAGCTAGTTGATATCATGATTGCTTAATGCTTAATAATATTACTTATTCAGAAAGTAATTGTCTTATAGTTGGCTGACCACTAACTCATTTTGAATACCTTCAATTAGTCCGTCAATCTAAGTGAATGCAAAGCGTGGATTATGTATGACGTGGGGGTCAGTTGAACTTTCAGTTTCAGTATTTAAATTGAGAGTTGTTTAAGGAAATGAAAATGGTATACCTTTAGGGGCATTTATCATGATGTTGTCTTTGTGTATACTTTGAAGTATACACGAATAACTTGTATAAACCCCTGCAAACATTTTGTCGTGTTACTTATCTCCCTCGTCAATGCGAGAGTTTGGCGATTGCTTGAGGGGAGAGTTCGGAGATAGTTTGGTGATTTACACTAACAAAATACATTAGGTATCGCATTTTATGTGCCATCACATTTTTTCCGTCCATTCGGTAAATTGGCGATATATCCCTCAAAAATCGCCTTGGGGGCAAGAATGCGATACTTTTTGGTTGGTCTCGCTTTTTCATCATCCCATCTGAGAATTGGCGATACATCGCTTAACACTCCCTAAGAAGATCCGAATGCGATTCTTCTTGCAGTGAATTCAACGACTTTTTACAATGTTACCAAAGTAAAATACTTTGGCAACGCTTTCAAAAGATGAAAAAACCGGCCCAATATAAAAATTGACACATGTACTTAATGTGGTAGGATATTCTTCCTTCTGGAAAATGTGTGTTTACTTGTCCGCTGTAGTAACTTGTTTGATCTGTGGCTTTTAAGAAAGCCATTATTAAAATAAGCAAACGATCAGACAATAATAATATTCAAAATATTTCAGAGTTGCAATATGCTACCACTTCTATTAAATAGTATTAAAAAGAGATGTCTCTCTGATGTAAAGACAATTACATTTTTTTCTGACATTCCATTGCCAGTAAAGTTGACAATAGTGCACAGGCTCCGATTCAGCACAAACTACAGTAGGCCTCGTTTTTTGGTTCAGCTTCCCCTGGGAAAACCTTTCCGTTTCAATAGTCAACGGAGTGAGAGGCATAATAGATTGTGTATGTATTAAAAGCAGACCTTCTTTTCGCTAAAAATGTGTGTTGAAATTCCTTGCGCTTTGCGTTAAGTAAGTCGAATTGTCCTCCATCAAAGCCAAAACAGCAAAGACAAGACGACAAGCAGCCAGAATTGTCTTAAACCAGTTTTCAAGGGCGATCCAGCAGTGGTGGCGAGAGGTCAGCATTCAGATTTTAGTTTTGGTTGCGTAAATGTCACTAATTATGGCTTTTGTTTTCAGAAATTGCTCATAATATGTTTGCCAAGACGACGGATGCAGACATTAACAAAGTCTGTTCACAACATTTTTTGCATGCTGAGCACCGTATAAATAAGAAACTACTCAAAATCTAAAACAAAACTTAAATTTATTACAAATAAAGAAACCACCATACATACTCTCTCAAATTACACATATTTGACACACTTAGCTTTAAAACATAAACTATTTCCCCTACTGTTAAATAACAGAAATCGAACACACATTTCATTTGTATGGCTTATGTTGGGGGGAAGAATCGCATTATTATTTCTAAGAAGAATCGCATTCTTATTTCCAAGAAGAAACGCTTTCTTAACTCTAGGAAGAATCGCATTCTTATCTCCAGGAAGAAACGCATTCAGAACTCTAGGAAGAGTCTCAATCTTATCTCCAGGAAGAATCGCATTCTTAACTCAAGGAAGAAACGCATTCTTATCTCTAAGAAGAATCGCATTCTTATCCCTCAGAAGAGACGTTTTCTTATCGCCAGGCTGAATCGCTTTCCTATAGCTCAAAAGAGACTTTTTTCTATCTCCCAAAAGTGTCGCTTTCTCATCGCCCGGAAGTTATCGCATAGTGTCACATTTCTTCCCGTGGGGAGATGAGAATGCGATATCGCTGGAGTAAAGCGATACCTACTAGGCGAATCGCATTCTTATCTTCCGCGATAAAAAATGTTTGCTGGGACATAGCATATGAGAGAGCAGTTTGATCCTGATTTTGTAAGTAGTCAAAAGCATAGCATACTTTGCAGGGCATGCATCTTGATATTTTCGATAGAAAGCTGATTCTCAAAAAGAAAACCCTACTCTATTTATATCGCATCAATTTTACTTAAGTTCCCTGAGGACATTTGTTATTTAACATGGCCAAAGGGTTTCCACTCAAGGATTGCACATTTTACGGCTGCTGTACACACACACACACACACACACACACACGCAGAGGAATCAATTGATAATGCATTATGCACTACCGCGCTCGCTTTCCTTACTTGGTTTAATTCTATGAACACTCATCACCATTCAACTAGTCATTAACACAGCTCATCGCCCTCCCCCCACTCATTTCACACACTTCCCTTAAATGACTTTTCCTCCTGCCAATCGACTTTAGTTATTCATTGGCATTGATTTTACCCAATACTCCCGTAAATCTTGTCAAGATTTCTCAATCTCTTTTTGGGCTGCTGCTGGCAGATTGCCAGGCGCACTACCGAACCTTATGAAACACATTTCTGTGCCTCACATTCGCAGCTTATATGAGCCACCCGGCCCGCCCTTGACTAAACAGATTTCAATAAAAAGAAATTCAAGTGGCAACGGAAGCCTCTGCTCGTTTTTTATGTGCCTCATGCGGCGCAGCATTCGCTTTCGCTTTCACTTTAGTGGCAATATGCAAAAACCAAAACAACGGAAGAGCACAATACACAAAATATTTCGTATGGGCCATAAAAACAGGAGTCCTCCTGCCCCCCGCTACCCGCTACCCGCTACCCGGCCATTTTTAGATAACGTGCAGAGATTTCGGTTGGTTCGGCTGGGTCGGGCCGAAGCCATTTGATTTGTGGCGCATTTGCTGCAGGCCGAGCCGACTTTTTCATAATGGGGAGTATCCTCCTCTGTTTCAGACTCGATTCCCTTCCATTTTTTATGGCCAGCCGCCGCCGCCCGCTGGGCAGCCGAGCCGGTCGTTGTTTTTTGTTTGTGCCATATTTAGCCAATAGTCCGTGCATTGTTTGGGTCCAGCTTTGTTTGTCCAGTTCGTGGCCCCCCCCCCCCCCCCCGCTTCTGATGAGCTGCCGCAGAGATGGCTTTTCATTAGCGCATTGCTGATGCAGCTGACGTTGTCTCCGGCGAAGCGTGCAGTTTATCAATTAGCCGCCCCGGGGCAGTTAATTGCCTCTGGCAGGACCCCACCACCCCGCCGCCCGACGCACTCGCCCACTTAAGGCACTAAGGATGCAGCCTGGGATACTTACAAATTCAGTTTGTGGACTGGGCGCTATCCAATGCTCGGGATTTGTTGGTATTGCCTCGGCCAGGCATGGATCGAAACTGGACGGTCGTTTTTTAACAAAGTCTACGGGCAGGCTGTAATCATCACAGATGGCAATCTGCAAGGAGAGAGAGAGAGAGAGCAGGACACACGGATGAGTAAGAGCTTTCACGCAATTTAGGCTAAAAATAACGTTTTCACGTTGGCAAAACGCGACACGTGCACGTCAAGAGCGGCCCCCACCGGCAGGTGGTGCCACACACACACACACTTACACACGCCCAGAACCGTCTGCGTCATCAAAAGTGTGCAACAATGGCTAAATTACAGTTACAATTAAAAATGGCGACGATGCCTTTTGAGTTGTTTGTGAATCTGAGGCGAGTCTTTTGTTCAGTCTTCGGTGTGTTCTGTGCCCTGTGTTTGTGGGGGGGATGGGATGCAAATGTATTCCCGTGTATTGTGCCCAGAAATGTGCTGAGTTTTGCAATTAACGCTAAGTGGGTGGACAACCATCAAGAGAGTGGAAGGAGGAGGAGTAGCCGAACTGAATTTATTCGAAGTTCAAAGAACATCCAGGTACAGTTGCCATACAAGTTGCAAGTGAAACTTAGACGCGGGAATATGTAAAGCCCAACAGAATGTGTCCACAGCTGACTTCCGTGTGGAGATTATATTCCCGAAAAAGTGTCAAAGGTCATCGGAATGCCTGAATGCTGTTTTTTTTTTTACCAAGTTTTCATCTAGTATCAACAACCTTGGGCAAGTTGAATCATACTCAACTTAAAAACTGAGCCATCTTCTTTTGTGAAAAAGCCTGTTGAAACTTTGACTGGGAATCGAACTCGGGAACTTGGACTGAACGCCACCATCAACCTCACCGGTCTCAGCATATTGAAATGCAGCCTCAGCATTGAGCACTCAGCAAGAGAAAAAACAAAAAACCCGGTGGTGCAGATGGTATGACCTTAGGCTCATGCTGTTTTGGGTTTGAGTTCACTTCCAAAGCAAAGATTTATTCAAATTTGGGTTAATTATAGTTTGATTGTGTCATAAATCGATGGTTAAGCGACTTGTTTGGAATTTGAAAGAGGATTATTTGATCAAATGGATGATAAATCTTTAGTTTTTCTCTATTTTTAAGAATAAATTAATCTGAATTACAAGTTTCTTGAAATCTTGGTTTTAAACTAATTTGTTTTCTTAGACTAAAAGCTACAAAAGGTTAACAAGATGCTAGCTTAAAACTATCCACCCTATATAGAATCGTATGTAGACGGGCATACTATATTTACGATAGTTTCTGGTAACAGTAATACAGGGTTGCCCATATTCGACGGACCCATGTTTTTTTTTAAAAAAATCAAAGAAAAAAATAAAAATTTGGCGGTTGGCAATCTTAATCATTTAATTTGTTCCAAGTAGATTTGTTTACATCAATTTTTGAATATGATATCTCTCAAATGGCCGCCTCTGGCGTTGATGGCGTATTGTGCCCTTTTTGCAGAATTTTCCATCGTTTTCGCCAACATTTCGGCCGGAATAGCGGCTATTTCTTCACGAATGTTGTCCTTGAGCTCTTCTACGGTCCTTGGCTTGTTAACGTAAACCTTTGACTTCAAATATCCCCACAAGAAGAAGTCAGGCGGCGTCAAATCGGGCGAACGCGGTGGCCAGTCCAAATCACCACTTTTCGACATCAAACGGCCCGGAAACAAGTTCTTCAGAAAATCGATTGTTATGCGACTTGTGTGAACCAGAACTGCCTCATACGCTTTCGACGAATAATTGGCATCACAAAATTGGTCATCATGTCGCGATAACGCTCCTGGTTGATGGTAACAGCATGGCCATTTTCATTTTGGAAGAAAAACGGCCCAATGACCGTTTTCGCACTAACGCCGCACCAAACTGTGACTTTTTCGTCATGAAGAGGCACTTCTTGAATCTCCTGAGGATTTTCAGTGGCGTAAATACGGCAACTTTGCTTATTTACGGTCCCATTCAATGTGAAATTTTAATTTTTTAAAAGCACGTTGAGTTTTCACAATTGACTTGTTCTGTTGAATGTAAATTTCTACTATTTCAGAGCGCTCGCGTGGCGTGTATTGTTCCATGGTAAAAATCTGCTTGGACTGACGCTTCAAACGCGGTATGTCATTAAGCGATCTGACATCTCTGTCAAAAGTTATGGCGTTGCCAGATGGGTCCGTCGAATATGGGCAACCCTGTATACGGATTTCCTAAGAGTAGGCGGGCTTGAAATGGATTTTTGTTATTTTTTCGCTGTTTGCGAGAGCAAGTTACTTATTTATAGGTTCGCCCGGTTAACTTATTTACTGTTTGCATAAAAGGTGTTAATTTACTTAAAGAACTGAGCAAACCGAACCGAACCGGTTCAAGCACGGAATGCCGTCTTTTATTCTACTGTAACCAGAACCTCTTTAGAAATAAACCTAAACCTGTCCCGAACCTTTCATTTTGGTAAGGTTCATCGAAAATTAAATATAGATAGATGTTTATTTCCTTATACAGATACACACAGAGAAAACGACATAAGCTACACGGCGCGTGTAGAAACGGCAATCCTTAACGAAACCTAGTTTTCAGTTTTTACGAGAAAGAAAACAGAACAGAAAACAGAAGGCAGAGATTTTAATGGTATTTCTAGATAAATTCTACATTTTTCATACGAAAGTTTGGGTTCCTACATTAGCGTTTAGATATTGAAAACCTTCAAGAGCGTATGAAAATTCTAAACGAAAATTGTAGCTCATGAATATTTATGTTTTTCATTTCAGAAAGTATTAATTCACATGCAAAATTAAGGTTGTCTAGGATTTCATATCCTTTATGACTATGATTTGCGGCAATGACGCGCGAACGCTTGGTAGTCGCATGGGCTGAGATGCCGACATTTGTGCTTAAATTGCAGAGAGATGGTAAGCTAGTTACGAGTTTGAGCCCCAGACAAACTAAGATCAAACTCAACAGCGTTAAATGAAAGCATATCAAAGGTTACTAGATCAGGTTTGGGGGAAATCGGAATTTCTTCAGCAGTAGCAACAAATGCTAACAATTGGAATTTTTAGGATTACATCAGGTGTTAGACTCCGTTCTTAACAGATTGCGAGTTGGAAACGATTCGGTTTCCGCTGTCGAGAGACTATCAAGGACGTATTCAAAAACGTTTATCAATAACTCACGTTTTGTCTTTTACTTTCGGACCGAAATCGAAATACTTACACGACAGTTTTGTTAGAAAAAACTTCGAGAAAGTATTAAAATCAGATCCGTTCTAGTTCTTCTACCTGGACTTTCTTTAGGTGTTGCTTTTTGCACTTATGTTGCTTTGAAATTCTCAAACAGTTATAGCAGTGCTGCTGACGTGCAATTTATGGGCAAAGACTACTGATGAGTACATGAAACAGCTGTGTAGTCGATCAGACTACTTGGTGGTGTTGTTGTGTATACCTGTTTGAAGTTCTAAAACTGAAAAAGCACTTCTGTCAGGTGTATAAACCTAGTCCAAAATGAGGTAGAAACGAACATTAACATCATTTAGGAGCTATCTACCACATAAACTGACTTACTTATGGACTAGCCGTACATCTCTGATCCATTTCTACACATTCTTGGCTGTAGGTTTTGCTTAAGTAATGACCTTTAATCTTTGATGACTTTGTTTCGACAATGAAGCTTCAATTTAATGAACTATTCACTGGAATTCCTGCTAGAGTGGCATCAAGTGTAAGAGACATTTCAATTATTACAAATTAATTGTGAAAACTTAATCAGAATAATTAAGGCAACCAAACTTGGCCTGACACTGTTGTTTGTCCTGGCGTCTTGGTACTACTGCTGCTGCCGCAAAACCACTTCAAGGTCACTTAATCAAAGCTACAATCGTCGCACTCCCGCAGGTTGGCCAGCCAACCGTGGGACATGCCATAAATCCTGTTTGCCTGGCTTTTGCATCTGTTAAATGTCAAGTTTCACTTATAGCTACCTCGAAGTACAATTGCAGGCGATAAAGTTGACGACAATTGTGGCAATACCATTCCATTCCCGAGTGCCGCTGCTCATGTAACTCACGCGCCAGCTCCCCGGGGACGTTGACGCAGCTGGCATGGAAGCGCCGCTCGCAGGGACCGGAGCACACCACAGAAGCCTCGCCGGCATTAAAATCAATCCAGCAGCGACGACAGAACATGTTGCTAATAATTTTCAGCCAGACAACGAGCCCCGCTTGCCACGTCCCCGACGTCTGCAGTCTGCAAGGACGCCGACGACAACACTTAAGAAAATTACAAAATGGAGACAACGCACGAAAGGAGTAAGCGCACTGCGCTCAGGTGCTGACAGGCGAATGCCACAGCCAACACTGATAGGAAGCCGACTTGGTTAAGTTTTTTTTCAGCAGGCCAGCTGTTGTCTGGCCCCGGGCTAGGATGCCAAATTGAAAGGCCAGTGCAGGGGAATAGGTTGTGGGACGAAGAACTACTTACTAAACGTCAGGTTGATGGTACACTGCAACAGATTTACCATTTGCATGAATTAAGTGGTCCTTTATGGTGTTTCGTTCTTTGAATCCCTTTGAAGATGCAGCAAGTGAGAATATCTTGTGCTTGCTTGCTGGAGACAGCCGGTAAAGGTGAATTTATTATAATAAACCCTTCTTGAATTTATCTTTGCTTTGACTATATAAGTGAAGTCTCCTGGGCCCGTCATCAGTAGACTTTGCCATTTCTTGAACCATCAATAAAGCAACCATGAAAACTGTGATTTAAATTTCAAGACAGAAAACAGCCAATCATTTGCTTACTGTAATATAGAATACCAAAAATCTGTTGAAAGCTCTCTCTTTCGTTTCCAACTGTGTCAATGGCAATTTCTCTGCGCACAATGCCGACCACTGACTGAACAAGGTTTTCTATTGGACAAATGTTTGCTGATTTAGACAATTTAAATAGAGCTACTACTGAGTTGTTTCTTATTTAGCACTTAAGACTTTAAGGTGAAATATTGGTGAAATATCTGAAAATTGTTTAAGTGGTCTTAGAAAGAACTAATCCCGAAATGAATTTCGTTTAGGGTACGTCTCGAAGTTAATGTTGCCGTTCTTTTCGTTCTTCAATTTGTTCCGGCTTAAATTTCAGTATACCGGTTCTTAGGTGAAAGGTATCACTTTGTCCCTGTTTAGTAAAACAAAACGAAATTCATCATAAAAGTAAAATAAATGAATATTTCAAAGTTAAAGTGACATTTCTAACTAAGTATTTTATGTGGTTAAAATGTAAAGAGATTTTTCAAAATAGATCATTGTTTCTTTGGACGCTTGAAACTCAAAAACTAGGACATTTTGGGTGCATTCTGAAAACGCGGACCAATGTTAAGACGACCTCTTTTCGGCATCGTAACAAATATCGAGCTTTACAAACCCTCACCTCATATAAATCGCACATATGGCTTCCAAAAATCTCGAGAGATTTTCGCAAAAACGTTTGAACTTTGAATTAAACAAGGAAGACTTTATATGTGTCACAAGAATAATGTCGGCTTCTAGATATTAGCAAAGGAAACCTTACGCATTAAATCTGCTCGGCCTGGAACCGTTGCTTCAAGTCTCTCAACTTTTGCCTTCTTTTCTAGTAGCCTATCATTTTGAAGACAATTCACATACAAAGCCAAGTACAAAACAAGTAAGGGCGCTGCCACAAAATACCCTGTTCATTTATTTTCATTTATTTGTTTTTGAATTTTTGAAGATGTCATCCTAAATGTAGGCAATACTTTTCTGGTCCTGATCAACAACTGGGGGGGTGCTCTTATCAGCTCAACTGTTTCGCTTATAACTTCGGTGTTTTTGGTCCGATCTGATTGTACTTTTCAGAATAGATAGATATTGGGCCTAACTTGATGTATACTAAACCACGA
Organism: Lordiphosa fenestrarum; assembly: GCA_035044985.1. Lineage (NCBI taxonomy): Eukaryota > Metazoa > Arthropoda > Insecta > Diptera > Drosophilidae > Lordiphosa > Lordiphosa fenestrarum. The sequence goes on along the minus strand of JAWNNO010002553.1, from coordinate 22,196 downwards.
GGCTCTAACTTGAAAATTGTGGATCTGACGGTTGTTTAGGTCTAGAATTTCTAGAGGAGGTCTTGCTTTTTTGGGGATAAAAGGGGGACGGGTGGGAATTTTCCAAATCTGAAACAAACTTGATCTGCGTACAGCATAAATCTACCTTCGTGCAAAAATTTGTGGCTCTATCTCTTATAGTCTCTGAGATCGACGCGTTCATACAGACGGACAGACGGACAGACGGACATGGCTATATCGACTCGGCTGTTCATGCTGATCAAGAATATATATACTTTATGGGGTCGGAAAATTTTCCTTCTACCTGTTACATACATTCGCACAACTTCATGGTCCCCCTTTTCCCATTTTCAATGGGAACAGGGTATAAAAAGAAGTATCCGAAAATCGAATATATTATATAATATATGAAGAGCTGTCAATTGGAATGACCGCCAACTGCGCCACTTGTTGAACTGTGATTTAATTTAACTGAAAAACAAAATATCATATGGACTTCCTATCTACGCTTCGGTACAGACAACACAAAAATGATGTGTATCTATGGCTTATTTTCGAAACCAAAAGAAATTTCAAGTGGAATAGTAACTGATCGAAATTAATTCAATCCAAAATCAATTTTGGACAGAACGAAGTTGGATGGCACAGTCTTACTGAACTTTGTCGTCCAAAACCATCAGAAGAAGTCGCTAGGCAGTGGGCAGAAGTCATTGGTATCTCACAGTATGCTAAAAGTCGGAATTCCGGTTCACAACCGGCTTGCAGGCCTGATTCAAAGTTGCAAAAAGAATTTATTGGTATATTATTTTAAAGTTTGAAATTAAATGTTATTCAATTGAAGCTTGCCCCAAAATAGTGCAGGATTAAGGATTTTCATTTCACCAATCTGGTTCTCATTTTCTCTTCTTAAAGAAGTGCTACTGAACTAGGGTGACCGAAAATAAAGCTCTGAACTAGAGTTACTGAACAAGAGTCAATGAACAAGAGGTACAGAATAAGAGTAACTAAAGAAGAGTTCTAGAATAAGAGTCACTGAACATAAGCTACTGAATAAGAGCTACTGAACAAGAGTCACTGAACAAGAGTTACTGAATAAGAGTCAGTAAACAAGAGTAGGTGAAAAAGAGTCGCTAAAGAAGAGTTACTGAACTAGAGTGACTGCAAATAAGTTTCTGAACAAGAGTTACGGAACAAGAGTCAATGAAAAAGAGTGACTGAACCAGAGTTACTAAACAAGAGTTACAGAATAAGAGCTACTGAACAAAAGTTACTGAACAAGAGTCACTGAATAAGAGTAAATAAAGAGGAGTCACAGAAGAAGAGTGACTGAACATGAGTCACCGAAAACAATAACCAATTAAAAATGGGAAAATATTGGTTGTCTTTATGTTTCACATAAATATGTCCCAGCAGTACTTAAAAGTACTTTCACAAAGTTGCTTCCTGTCGATCAATGGTAAACTAAGATGGCATTGCTTGACCGGCGACTGAAGATGCATTTCACACAGTGAAGTACATGGTACATTGACGAATTCAAAAGCTTAGAATTAAGAACGTGGATCATTGTCCATTGTCATGATCAGGAGTGCCGAAGTTAAGTTCAAACTTGAGCAAGTTGAGTTTCCAGTGCATTCCGCGCCACCCACCAACATACTCAGTTCACCTCAGACCACACCGACAACCGTTCTCCGACTTACTCAACTGATGACTCACTAAGCAGCCACTCATTGGCCTGGCGAGTCCTGTGATTGGCCATCATCTGTCTCTCATCTCTTCTAGTTAGTTGGCTTTCATGCCCCGCTGGCTGGCCATAAAAAATGCAAAAGCCTGGCCCAGGCATCTGGTTGGAGGACATGCACCGCTTTCTGGCCGAGTAAATATCATAAATTTTAAAGGCGGCGTTAATGCGCTCGTTTCAATTGCAGGTGCAGGTAGCCTTGAGGTGGCCATTTTCGAGGCTTGAGGCACCGCCCGTCCATTCGACTCCTCCACTCGCCTGTTCCTGTTCCGCAGTGGCGCATAACCGCAGGCACTTTGGCAGCGAGCCCGTTTTGAGAAGACAAATGCAAGCTGGTTAGTTTGGTGGCGCTGTGGCCACATGTTGCCCCATTGCCAGCTTTTGACACAGTTCGTGGTGGCTGTTTGCTGGTTGGCCAGGAAATGGAAACTGGCTGGCTGCCGGGTTTTCTTTGGCACATTGCGGAGATTGCAACGGAGGAGATGGCAGGCATCTTGTGGGTGAGCTTTGATTATGTGGGGGGGAGTTTGTTTACACAAAAGTAGGCTACAGTTAGGCCGAGAGTAGTGCAGGAGAGGGAACGATCGTTGGTGATCTTAAAGACAGATCAAGTTGGCACTTGGGTAACAAAGATGTACCAGAATGCTGGCGTTATTCCGCAGATCGAGAACGAGTCAACAAAATGAACCACCGGACTCGCTTTATTGCCTTTCAATTGAAATTCCTGCACACCATGGCTGACCACCACCAATTCAGTTCCCAATCACAATGCTGTTATGTTGTCGCCGCTGTCAAAGTGGCCCCCTGTTCTAGTTGCAATTAGGACAAATCAACTTTGACCTTTGAGTGCGCCTAACTTTGGTGTTGGGCACACCGATTGATTGATTGATCGATTAACTGCCTGGCACTCGCCTTCACACTCGTTAGCTGATTGATTAACTAAGCAGGAACGAGGGAGGGGCCCCGCTGGGCTGGGCTGGGCTGGCGCTTTCAATTACCAATTACCGCCTCGCCTGCTTGGAGCAACAGCAACAGCGGCACCGGGCGCTGAGCAAACAATTCCCCCCGCTCCCGGCCGATTAAAGAGTCGTGCAGCCTTTAACACTCAATTGATTTGCGCTGCAGGTAAATTTCCGTTTGGCCATTCGCTCAATTGCTTCGTGAAATGTTTACACACTAAGTTCAAGCCGGCGCAACTTTTTAATAGCCCTCGCTGCGCTTCGCCCCGGAAAGTATGCGCCGCTTTTTTCCGTTTCCCCCACCCATCCAATGGGACATTTGGGAGAGCAGCGCAGGGTGGCGGGGTGGCGGCGTGGCGGCGTGGCACCTTTGGGGTTGCACATAAATTTTAATTAAATATTTTTTCCCAACCAAGTCAGACAGCCGGCCGACGTGGCGTGGAGATCCTCGGGCACCACTTGAACGGGCCTCGTCCTCGCTGTGCATACACCACCTGACTTGTCTATAAATTTCAATGTCGCACCACCCAAATGAACCACACCATCGAAAGCAGTTCGCTCCCGCCGGGGTGGCTTTCGAAAGCCAAATGGCAGACACCAGAACACAGAAGGCGCATCCTCATCCGCATCCTCATCCTCATCCACGCCGACTTGGCCGAGTGTCAACGACGACAACCCCAACGTGCCACATAAATTGTTTGCCCAAATGTAATGAAAATTGCAACAAAAAATTTGGGTAAAAAAAACGGAGTGGGTGGGTGAGCGGGTGAGAGGAAAACCGTAAAATAAATAAATTCATTTGTGGCCGCTGACCAAGGCCGGTTGGGTTTTAAATACTACACATGTTGCCCAACGTGCTGCACCCCGCAGCCAATCAACCACCCACCCAGCGCATAACCTGTGCCAGGCACAGTGGTTCACAAGCTGGCTAAGGGAACGTGATGTGTGGCATAACATGCAGAAATGGGTTTCCTTCAGGAAGGAACCGGAACATGTCTAAGCAGAGCTGCAAACCTAAAAACTTGTTCGGAGGTTCGAACCAATATTTTTCAATGATTAAGGTTCTGAAATTTGAGGTTCGAGGTTTTGTTTCCGAAGGTCTTGGTTCGAACCTTGGTGTACGCATCACAAATCTTGTGGGAATTGGGTCTATATTGACCTGTAGAACACATGAAATTAACCCAAATATCATTTACTCTTAAGTAAAATTCCATTTCGAAGTCTAGTTAAACAAAATATTACCTTACTTATGTTACGGTCTTAATTTGTGAACCATTTGAAAAAGATCTGGCTTGCAGGATCTTCAATCTTGGGTAAAAATTGGTGTGGATTTTGAAGAATTCGTAGCTCAAAACCAGTTAGGCAGTAGGCCCAATTTGTATACTCTGTACCGTAGGTACATAGAGTATTATAAGTTTGTGCAAAAGTATGTAACATCCAGAAGGAAGCATCTCCGACCCCATAAAGTATATATATTCTTGATCAGCATCAACAGCCGAGTCGATATAGCCATGTCCGTCTGTCCGTCTGTCTGTCCGTATGAACGCACAGATCTCAGAGATGGTAAGAGATAGAGGTTTGACGTGTATGGGACATATGCTTCTTATGTCTGCAGGCAGATCAAGTTTATTTTCAATTTTGGCCACGCCCCCTCCCGCCCCCGCAATTTAGAAAAAACGTCATATCTCCCACAGTTTTGAAGATAGATGGCTTGTTCCTTCTGGACATATTTAGTTAGCAGGATAACTTATCGATCCGCCAAAGGAATGAAGAAGATCGGATGAACGGTTTTCGAGTTATGATCAAAAGACAAAATTTCTTGGTACAGAGTATGTTATAGTCGGGCTTGACCGACTTTCTTTCTTGTTTCATATCCATAACTCATTCTGGAACCGGTACGGTAAAGGTTCAGTTTCAGCTTTAATATCTAAAGAGCTTCGGTTCAGAGTAAAATGAAAGTCGGAATACGGGGTTCGAACCGGTTTGCAGCCCTGCTTCTAAGTACGTCGAACAATTAAGTTCTTACGAATACGAGAAACAAAAACCAAGGCCTAATTACCTAACTCATCTGGATGATGCCAAATTTGCTCAACGACTTAGATTGACCAACTCAACATGTTAAATAATTCTGACTATGATAAGAGATCAAGTGCGAATCGGTGTTTTGTGACTAGAAAAGGATAACAGGAATCATGCATTGTTGTCAGAGAGCAAACTTATGCGAAACTGCGCTCTTATGCAAATGGCAACTTCCTTAGAGTCAGCCTTGCGAGTGCACAAGTGTACCCTAGATTCCATCCATATCAATCGCAAGAAAACTGCCAGCAACATTTGATAGCATTAATAAAACCATAACAAAAATACACAATTCGTTTATTGTGTATGGTCACACTGCTGCAGCGAGCGGTATTTATCGATATCAGATGGAACTGTTGTTGAAAAAACCAAATGACTTAACCGCTGGTCATTTCGAGCAATAAATTTGAACCGAAGCTTTCGAGAAACTGCACCTTAGTAGTTTAAGCACGAAACGAAGAGCAATAGCCATGATACAACAATAAAGGTAAGGCGGCTTCAGTGTGTGCTCTAGGCAAAAGTACCTTTACGTACTATTGCCGCCGCCTTACCTTTATTGTTGTATCATGGCAGTAGCTTCCTCACGCAAAGCCCAAGTTTTTATAGCCTAAAATCAGTGTTCCCCCAGAAGAGAGGCTCTCTCTCGCTCTCTGTCCCACTCTGTCACTCACCGAAGCATTGCTTCGGCCCCCTGGGGTATGTCTGGGGACAACTGCCTTAAATGATATGGTTTCCCAACTCAATGTGACAGCGACCATCTACAATTGCCATCCATAAAGGTAATTATGAAATTTGGCAAATTTCGAGATTCTTTTGACCCTTCGATCTTCCCATTAACCTGTCTAAAATTGCGGTTCAGCAAGTCTTCATAGTTACCAAAGCTCTTTGCAATATTTTGAATCTAACAGAATTGTTTTTTTGCATATTTTTTTGATTTGAAATGAAAACCAAATCGAACGATGTTGTTTTGTAATAGAAACAAGAAAGAAAGTCGGTCAAGCCCGACTATAACATACTCTGTACCAAGAAATTTTGTTGTTTGATCATAACTCGAAAACCGTTCATCCGATCTTCTTTATTCCTTTGGCGGATCGATAAGTTATTCTAATAACTAAATATGTCCAGAAGGAACAAGCCATCTATCTTCAAAACTGTGGGAGATATGACGTTTTTTCTAAATTGCGGGGGCGGGAGGGGGCGTGGCCAAAATTGAAAATAAACTTGATCTGCCTGCAGACATAAGAAGCATATGTCCCATACACGTCAAACCTCTATCTCTTACCATCTCTGAGATCTGTGCGTTCATACGGACAGACAGACAGACGGACAGACGGACATGGCTATATCGACTCGGCTGTTGATGCTGATCAAGAATATATATACTTTATGGGGTCGGAGATGCTTCCTTCTGGATGTTACATACTTTTGCACAAACTTATAATACTCTATGTACCTACGGTACAGAGTATAATAAATGCCAATGTCATCGAAATGTACCCTGTACCGGGCATTATAGGCGGGACAAACCCTAGAATATTGGATTCAATATGCTCATAAATATTACTAAGTGTAGTGCAGGAGCCGGTTTTCTTATGTGCTACAAGAAGAACTTGTTAAAAAGCGGAAAAACCTGATTTGAGCAAACTTAAGCTTAACTGGGGAAAAGGGAAATTGATTTTGAAGCAGCCCATAAGCGGATATCCATTTCATTTTGGATTTAAATGCTGCCGATCCCGCCCATCTTTAGAGAACCATAGACATCGATGTGCAGACACTTGACTTGGTTCATTTGAATCTGTCAGAATAATAATACAGTATTTCTGGTGGATTTGTCTGGGAATCGAGCTTAATGAACAACTAATGAAATGGCCAAAATAGCTCCTCATACTTTTCTTTGAGTTGGTTGAGTTGAGTTGAATTGTTCTTATTTCAAGCACTTTTCCCACATTTGCCTATCTTTGTTTCGACTCTTTCCCTCACAAACGGCAGAGTGCAAAAGTTTGGGGGACAAATATTATTTTTTGAAAACTTTCCATGTGTCGCTTGCACAGTGATTCGGCACTGCCTCCCGTTACAGATTCTTGCTGGGCAACTGTCGACTGAGCCGCAGTGTACCGGGGCAGTGAGGCCAACTTCCTGTTTGGAGCACGCAGCGAGGACCCTCCCCCACCATTCACGTCTTCGTCATCGTCATCGTCGCCACTACAGTTGAGCGCACACTGGAAATTGTTCTGCTTGTGGGAGCAGAAGAGCTGAGCGGGTTGGACTCGGTACGGCGGGACGGGGTATGTAGTTTTGTGAACTTTGCAGAAATGCAGTGACCGGAAAGTTGTAATATCCAATCGGCACTTTATTTGCGAATGTTCAGGCCGCAATTCCTGCAGCCACTGTGATTGGTGGCGTCTGTTTTCTGTGGTGGGGTGTGGTATCGGACAATGATTTGGTGTAGTCGCTTAAATGGGCATTACGTGGCAACCAAATGAATTGCCAGTTGCAAAAGTGCCAATAGTTGAGACCCCCCAAAATGGTCATTTCGAAATCGGAAATTATTCAGTTGCGCCCAGTGGGTGAGTGGGTGGGAATGGCCGGCCGGCCGGCCAGCTGGGGAACGGAGTGGAAATTAGGGCTTTTATTTGGTTTGGCAACAATCAGCGATTATACAGACTATTCTCAATTATTTATGCTTACTTTGAATGCACATTTCATATTCACAATGTGAGCTTTAATCACCTAAGTGGGCAAGGCTCGCCCACAGCTTAACTTAGATATTGTCTCTGGCGCATTTACACATTTTCCTCTTCCATTTTAAAGTTAAATTTTCTCTCACAGAGAGATTTTTTCTCTAAGCGGGATTTTAACGAGTTTCCAAATTGATAAATGTAGTATTATTGGGGTTTTTGGAATAGATGTGGGCAGTACACAAATGTTCAGTCAAACGAGAAGCTTTAAAGCTGCCGGAGCTTGCTGCTTAGGCAGCGGCGAAGCAAAGCTGAATTTGACTACAATTATTTTCGCAGTCATCATTGCCGACCACTGCTGTAGAGTTTTAGACTGTTTCAGGACAACTATATCTCTGCTGGAACTATTTGTGCACTCGAACAATGTTGATACAAGACGTGGCAAGCATTTCGCATTTGAAATCGAGCTAAACTCTTTCTCAGTTAGGTGTTTTATGGCAAGGAAGGTGAGGTATACAAACTGAGAGTGGAGAGAGCGCAAAGTTGAGAGAACACCGTTGAGTCCGCTGTGGTGAAACTAGCGAGGGGAGATCGCCATAGATTTTTGCATTCAATTTGCTTTGAAATTCCCAAGCAGTTATGGCATTGCAGGCATAGAGAGACGGGCAGTTAGACTGACAGTTGACAGGTAGCGTGTTGTGTCAGTTTGCGAGCCTGCTGAATCTGACAATACATTTTCTATGAAATGAATTTAAACAAAAACGGATTTTAAATGGTTGTTTGATTGGAATATGGTCGTGCCTTCTTTTAAAACTGGAGCTGTTGAATCAAGAATGAAAAATCGTACTCTTCATCCTGATGAGCTTGATACAAGAACGTACTCTTTAGGCTTTTCACAATGCCCTATGCTTTGTCACACTTGACTTATGCATTTTTTAGCTTGATTTAACAATGTTTCGTACCTGGTTTAGGTATTCAAGCTATTGGATCGAGATAAATGTGATAAAAAATAGTCATACTTGAATCAAGAATTTTCATTCTTAAAGAACTTATGACATTAATCGTTGAGCCAAGTATGAAATTCGCTATTTTCCTTCCCTATTTGTATTCTCTACGAGTATAGGGTATGAAGGGTATGCTAAAGGCGTGCAAAAGTATGTAACAGGCAGAAGGAAACATTTCCCATATCATAATGTATATATATTCTTGATCAGTATCAAAAGCCGAGTCGATGTAGATATGTTCGTCCGTCTGTCTGTCCGTCCGTACTTTTGTATGAACACCTAGATCTTAGCTAACATAATGTTGATGCGATAACATTAATGTTAATGCGCTGTTAGCCAACGCAAGAAAAGGAAGACAAACATTTATTTCACTGAGTAACAGGTATTTCGAAATCGGGCAGGGCCGACCCTAACTTACGCTCTCGTTTCTCCAAGTGAAGTGACGATAGATACACACAGAACCATTATTTCCGATTTATCTTAGATCAATGCAGAGTACAAAAACTTGAGAATGACAAAGTTGATCGCATTGAGCATGGTTTTATTTGCTAGATCATTGAGCTATTCTCTTTTTGTAATTGAAGCAACTTTCATTGTTTGAAGATACATTTTTCAGCCATTTCTAAGACAATTGAGGTAAAGGAAAAAAAAGGAGCTCTACACCCCTTTCCAACAAACGAAAATTCCTTGAAAAACTGCCTGAACTTTGCTTCATCCTGTAAATCACCACAAAATCCAAATATTCTGTCCAATATCGATTTTACATCAAACTTTCCGACCTGAGCTATAAATAATCTCATTTTCAGTGAATTTACTGGTAAAACCTTTTTGATTTCCACAGAAATCTGAAACAAATCCACAATTTCACTTTGAATTTTTAAACCAAAATTGCTGCCAAAGTTTGTCATTCTAATGTCCAGCTTTTGTTTTCCGCTGGCCACATTTATGGCAGCTCATCATTAGGCTCGGTTGCGATGGACATAACCCCTTGACGAGTGTCGCCTATGGCCCTAATCTAAACATTTCAGGCAGTTTACTACCAGCTAACTAAGTGTGTCACCAGCAAACCAGTCGGCAAACCACAAAAACTACTGCGAATACATAGAAGTCCCGAGCATATGGGTCCAATTACGCAGCACATCCGGCTCAAGCAAAACCCTCGCCCCTGTCCCTGCCCCTGCCTCTGCCCCAGCTCCCTCCCCCTCACATCAGCAAACACTTCACGCCTGACATTTGACAAGAAGACGTTCCGTCGTCGTCGTCGGGGTTGGGTGGGAATGACGTCTACAAAAATCCAAATGCGAAAAAATGGCAATAATATTTTTATGGGCATAAATAATACAACAGGCAAGGAGGAGTGGCCTGGTGGGGAGTGTGGTGGTCGCCGCCGCTGGTGGTGGTGAGGGCAAAACTGTTTTTCACGCCATTTTCATGCGGCGACTGTGGGTGGGGGAGGAGGGAGGGCGAAGTGGGGGACATCGAGTTGGCTAACCACACGCATTTAATGTTGGCAAAGTCGATTAAGCTTCGTCCGTCCAAGGCGGTTTTTGCTGTTTCCTTACCCAAAGCCAAAAGCAGCTGCTAACCCAGAGACGCGGGGAGCAGGGGAATACGTCTATGACTCAGCCACAGCTGCGGGGGATGTCCCTTTTGTCGTCATTATTGTGGTTGTTGTTGGCATTATTAGTTGAGAGTGCAAAACAATTTAAGAAATTGCTTGCCAAAAGGAATGATGCCATTGGCATTGAGCATTTTGTGCTTAAGTGAATCCTTGAAGTATCCTTGCAATTGAAAAAACCAAAAAGATGATGCAAAATATGCATATTGCAAGCACAAAAAAAAAGCACTTGAATTGGTATATTCAATTTGCGGGGAGGCAAACAATTTGAAAAAATATTTCAATAAGAATGAACGAACAGTTGCACTGCAGTTGAAACCGAATCGAATTGAGAAATTGCTGTACAAGATATGTCCCTTGCTTCGACAGCTTTGGAATGTTGGCAAATATCTGATACAGAACTATGATACTATACATACTTAGAGAATGGAACAATTTTAAGTGTGACCAGTCTAAAATTGACATTTTGACTATAACATGGCCCACAAGTTTGTATCATTTTACCAAATTTGAAAGTAGCTTCCACCCGAACATTGCAAAAGCCGTACCGAACCGCTTGTTCCTTATTGTACGCCGAACCAGCTACTTTTTCAAATAGACTGAGCCGAACCTGTGTACCTTTGGTACAAAGTAGAAGAAAGTATGAAGCCCCTTTTCAGATTTCACTTTGATCAAATAGGTCAAATTTGGATGTGTTACATTCTATGTTGTATACAAGCAGAAAAAAAAGCCGCTGGCAGAGTTTTAGATCGATCAAGATCAAATTTATAGCGTTTTGTACTTAAAATTCCATTAACGTTTGGCTCTTGAAAGTACTTAAATTAAGTACGAAGTATTTTAAAGACAAACCAGAAAGAAAGCCGGTCAAGCCCGACTATAACATACTCTGTACCAGCGAAATTTTACGCACAGCATCAATTTAGATGCTGCAGTTGCAGCTGAAAGCAGCGCTGCTATTGCGCTGCAGCAGCGAATAGTCTTTTGATCATAACTCGACAACCGCTCAACCGATCTTCGCCATTCCTTTGGCGGACCGATGAGTTATCCTGATTACTAAATATGTTCAGAAGTAACAAACCTTCTATCTTCAAAACTGTGGTAGATTTGACGTTTTTTCTAAATTTCGGGGCCGGGAGGGGGCGTGGCCAAAATTGAAAATAAACTTGATCTGCCTGCTGACATAAGAAGCATATGTCCGATACATGTCAAACCTCTAACTTTTACCATCTCTGAGATCTGTGCGTTCATACGGCTGTTGATGCTGATCAAGAATATATATGCTTTATAGGGACGGAGATGCTTCCTTCTGGCTCTAACATACTTTTGCACAAACTTAATATACTCTAAGTACCTACGGTTCAGAGTATAAAAACAACCATTTATATAATAAAACTGAGCACAAACCTTCTTGATTCAAATTCTTTTCTTCAATTGTGTAGAAAACCGACTTATAATGTAAGCTCCAAAAAGAAAGCAAAGGAAATTGCGAACTATTTATAAGCGAAACTGTTTTTAAAATTCCCAACTGGTTCTAACACTATTCTAATGAAATGTTGGTTGAATTCTGTCATACAGCATCTTGGTCCTTGGTTTATTTTTGGCCCTTGACTCTTTCCATTCTTCCTGGAATTGAATCAAAGACATTGAAGTTTTACCTTGCCTTGTTTAAAGAACACATTGGGAATAGCTTTCGAGTATTTTGAGCTTCAGCCAAGAACGTTTTGTATATTTTAGTTGAACTTTGGTTTCGTTTCAAGTATGTTTTAAAGTTGACTCTAGAATTTGAATAATAATATTTGGTAAATATTTCAAGAGTTAGTCGGGTTAGATTTTGAGCTTAAAAATTACCTAATATACCCCGAAACAGTCTTAAATCAAGCATTTGGGGATTTAATAAATCTTACTTGAAACAGAAATTATGTAAATGAGTAAAGTACTTTCGTACTTATCACACGATTGACACTGTTTTTACTGAATTCAAGAACAAAGTACTTGAGTTCATTTCAAAGTTTGGTTAGATGGAAGTTTAAGGATTTTTTAATTCATTCGAGAGGATGATGCTTGGCTTAAAAGCTTTCTCCGTAAGCTTTACAATTGATTTCAAGTGGTAATAAACGACTTTTGGACAGAAAATGTTGATTCCTTACCCCGTTCTTTTATAAATAATCCATTTTACTACACTCCCAGAGCAACAAAACTGAAATTTCCCTATCGTTCATCAAATTCAATGCGATGCTGAGGCAGTTGAGTTTGAGTTGTTGTATTGTTTGTAAATGCAGGGAAACTTTTTAAGCCTGCTTAACGTTTAAATAAGTGAAAACACAGCAGACCGTTATGGAATTATGGAAAACTACTCAGATTTCGGTGTCGAAATGCATTTCATTGTTTCAAATAAATGAATATAAATTCAGCCGTTTATAAGTTGCTTATCGGTTTGGCTATCCAACACAAATTTGATATATTGGGCGTTGCAAACTTCTATAATTCAAAAAAAACTACCCCAAAAGTAGGCAACAATTTGTGTTTTTGGCTTAAAATCGTCGTTTTCTATGATTCCGTCTCCTATTCCACTTCAACTTCCACTTCACTGTGTACCCAGCATAATCACAAGTCAAGCTCGTGGCAAACAAACCCCCAGGCCACATACTTTCGTTTACGAAAATATTTGCGGAATTTAATTTATGAATTTTCCACTCGAGGGTTAAGGCAGCCAGTCAGCGGCCGTCGTCGCCTGGCAGCCTGGGGTTAACATCAAAACCAACGCATAATGCTAAGTAAATACAAAAAAAAAAAAACATAAAAAATATGAAAAACATTCGGGGTATTGACGGCAGACATTTACATTTGGGCAAATAATCGCGTTGACTGATGCCGATGATGCGGCTGATGAATGGGGAAAATCGCTGACAGGTGGTTCGGCACAAGATTTGTCGAGGCCTATTCAATCCGACGAGCTGTCAGTGGAGACTCTGGCTGAGCCTGAGCCCAAGCGATAAAGCTGCACGGGTTTCCCTTGGCCCAGACGCAGACGAGTTGGCACTTGAAATGAGCTGCTGAGCATTGAGTTCCCCTCCTCACACTGGGCACACACACGCACCCGGGCCCAAGTAAATGTTTTCGTTTCACTGTCGACGAGACTAACGGCAATTTGTCTGTGCGTGTGTGTGTGTGCGCTGTATACACATCGCATTAAATACAAATCAGCTTAGCAGCAACTTGAACAGCAGCCTCATCAGTACGCAACTGCCAATTTTTGTGGTAAACTATTCTTATCACAACGAATTTTGGAATGTTCTAACACATATTCGATATATCAAGAATCTGGTACTTGAATCAAGCACAAAACAAAACTTACTAAATAGCTAACTTCGGCTGGAATGAAGCTTACAAGGGTGTAGTTCGTATAATTTATCTAAATAATTATCATTCATTCATCATTCATACACAATCATATTTGATTTAACTAAGCCCCTTTTGTACTTTGAAGATCTTTGAATTGACTAAAAACATATAAAAACAGCGAATTTTATTTACTCGTATATTCCCACTGTAGGGAATTCCAACTTGAGAATTACAAGCGGTCGTATTTGTGCAAAATGCCAGAACTATATTGATGAATACTTTAAGGAAATTCAATATAAGTATTAGTTTAGCTGTCTAACAGTAAGTCTACAATTTATACAAAGGGTCTGGCCCGATAAGGGAAGGGGTTCGGCCCAATGACGGGAATTTTGAAATTTCCTTTTTAATTGAATAGGTTACTCCAAATAAAACTGATCTGTCTAATTTTTAATTTTTTTTTGTGCAATGTCCTTAAGATATCGCTAAAAGTCGGTTTTTGACAAGGTTTTTTTTAAATGCCAATATCTCGGGCCCCAGAGTAGCTAGCGACATGAAATAAAATCCCACCGACAGAGAATTGAACAAGGTTATTGAAAATGAAAAACTTAATTACTTACACTGAAAACTTTTTTGTGTATAATTAATTGAAAAATATAATGAGTCGGTTTTGGTAGTTCCCGTTATAGCGCCACCTTAAAACTTTTACAGTATCTTCTTTGAACCTGGACGCTTATTACCTGAAAGTTTCAAAAAAATCGGTGATATGCTTCCTCAAGGAAAATTAAAAAATATATTTCTACTCAGACTTAAAACAATGATAACATTCATAACCAATCTATATGGCTATTCAACATGTCCTTCTTTCTAAATTGCTTAATAATATTTAGTTCATTTCGGAATTCCAAAGCGTCGAGACGACTTGTGCTGAATTAAAATAATTAAATAAGAATATTTAATCTAATATCCAACTTGAGAATTTTTTAAGAAACAATAAACCCAAAAAAAAAATGTTTATAAAGTGCAAAAATTGTAACATTTCTTTAAAAGAAAGTAAAGGTCGGCCCAAATGTATTAACAGCCTGCAGGAGGCTTATTTTGTTTACTAATTTAACCAAAAAGACGATATTAATAAACGACAAGCTGTGCGATAAGTGTAGACGTTTGAAGTCGTCAACCAGCTTCAATAATGCTCCCGAATATGAGCAGCCGAATGAAGAATACGTAGACTCTGACACAAGCTCTTCTTTGATAGTCTCCTCCGATTCGGACAATGATTCCAACTTTAATTTTGATCAAGTAGATAAAGTCGAACTTAATATGAAACGTGTTGCTGCTACGCATAATGTTTGTACCATTTGCAAGTCCAGAGGACAAATGGTTGTAGTTCCAGTTCAAGCGCGTTGTCAAGCGTACGCAAAATCAAACATATATATTCCTGAAAAAAACCGTTGCTGCGCATTGCATTTAATTGGAAACATTTTCTTTGAAGATGAACTTCAAAGTCTTGAAGTAATAGACCATAAAACAACGATGACAACTGCTCAGATCAAAGCGTTTTTTCAACACCTTTCCATTGGAAGCCTTTCATTGTTTGAAAAAATTAGAGATCAAAAAATTCCTGAGAAACAAATCGTTGAATTAACTGGACTATGCTTGGAAAATATTAAAATATTGGAGCGACAGTTAGCTTCATTAAGAAACACGGAACTACGAACTGGGTATCTCAACAACATGTTTGCAAAGAGGTTGAACTCAGACAAGGAACTAGGAAGCAGAATACTTTCTCATTTCAAAAATCGTATGAACGCTCCGAACACTCTGTCAGAAGAAGTTGAGAAAGAGCGTTATGGCAGAAGAAGAAGTCTTTTAAGTCCGTTAAATACGTCATCGCTTGTAGACTTTCCTAGACTCACAGAAGACGAGCTTAAAATATTATTCTCTGGATCTTACCAACTGTCGTTAGCCGTCTCATATCTAGCCGAAATCCTGAATGAGGACGGAACGATTGAAGCTTCAATCCTTAAAATGAATCCCTCAATAACAAAATTCGAGGTTCGATCGAGGCATATAAACAGCAAGTGGTATAGTGTTTATGTCGACTTCATTTCCAACCACAATAGCATAGATGGCATAAAACGCTATTGCTGTAGTTGTCCCAACGGAAAGAGGACTGTTGGCTGTTGCTCACACTCTGCAAGTGTGATATATTACTTGACTCATGCAAGATATCTATCACGCATTATCCGTCCAGCAGCAATTTTATCAAAAATATTTGAATCCAACGAAGCAAATGTTGTCATAAATGAAAATAGTGAAGATGATGAGTAAGTAAAATAAGTGAGAACTTTTTTTTAAATTTTTCTTTAGGAAGCGTATCATCGATTTTTTTGAAACTTTCAGGTAATAAGCGTCGAGGTTCAAAGAAGGTACTGTAAAAGTTTTAAGGTGGCGCTATAACGGGAACTACCAAAACCGACTCATTATATTTTTCAATTAATTATACACAAAAAAGTTTTCAGTGTAAGTAATTAAGTTTTTCATTTTCTATAACCTTGTTCAATTCTCTGTCGGTGGGATTTTATTTCATGTCGCTAGCTACTCTGGGGCCCGAGATATTGGCATTTAAAAAAAACCTTGTCAAAAACCGACTTTTAGCGAAATCTTAAGGACATTGCACAAAAAAAAATTTAAAAATTAGACAGATCAGTTTTAATTGAAGTAACCTATTCAATTAAAAAGGAAATTTCAAAATTCCCGTCATTGGGCCGCACCCCTTCCCTTATCGGGCCAGACCCTTTTATATAAATATGCATAGGAGAGAAAGATTCTCCTCTCATGAGACATGAGAAGCAGTGCCAGACCAGACCTCTTTTGAACCATTCATAAAAGTAGCTAGATTTGCAAAGACTAGTGTTGACCAGTTACTGGGGATGTTTCCAAGAAATGCGGTGCATTGGACTATGGTGCGCTTATCTGGACCGACAGAGGGCCTAGAGATTATGGTAGTTATACTCTGTACCGTAGGTACACAGAGTATTATAAGTTTGTGCAAGAGTATGTAACAGCGCAGAAGGAAGCATCTCCGACCCCATAAAGTATATATATTCTCGATCAGCATCAACAGCCGAGTCATGACAGCAGTCTGTCCGTCTGTCTGTCCGTATGAACGCACAGATCTCAGAGATGGTAAGAGATAGAGGTTTGACATGTATGGGACATATGCTTCTTATGTCTGCAGGCAGATCAAGTTTATTTTCAATTTTGGCCACGCCCCCTCCCGCCCCCGCAATTTAGAAAAAACGTCATATCTCCCACAGTTTTGAAGATAGATGGCTTGTTCCTTCTGGACATATTTAGTTAACCGGATAACTCATCGATCCGCCAAAGGAATGGAGAAGATCGGATGAACGGTTTTCGAGGTATGATCAAAAGACAAAATTTCTTGGTACAGAGTATGTTATAGTCGGGCTTGACCGACTTTCTTTCTTGTTCAAATTGAAGTGTGCACTCTTTTGTCTTTTTAATTATCAAGCTTAGCGCTCAATCAATATTAAATATTGATATATCAGAACATATTTCCCTGAGTGTAGGTCTCTGGTTTCAAGTTCAATAAAGTCGCAAAGATTCAAAGACTAAGAAGGTTTAACTGATCAAAATTTACTCGATAAGCAAAACGCTAGAACCAGTTGGGAATACAAAAACAATTCGCTTTGACTTGTACTACATCTATTTTCGTCTGGGACATCTGTCTGTTGAATTAAGATCATGTTTTCTACCTGTAGGTATACAAAACGATCGTTTTAAGAATGTTTTTTTTTTCGCCTTAGACCAGAGGTTCCCAAGAGCAGCTTATGCACGCGTAGTCACCAAATTCAACAACAGCCAAGAAGAGAACGAAAGAAGAAACCCGGCTATTGCATTTCTCTGTGCGTGTGTGTGTGCTTGTGGCTGTCTAATGCAAAACGCAATCATTCGACGCACAACAACAAATGTTACTTATAGGAGAAGAAGCGAAAGGAGTTGTTGTTGGAATCTCGCAATGCGCTAGCCGCTTCAGGCATTGTTATGTCTAAGCGTAGAGCAACAACAAAAGCGGCCGATGCGCATAGCTTGCGGGCACACCTGAATTAAAGTGTTGAATGTATAGTACTAGCCTTTGTGAAACTCGTTTTTCAAATAGCATCATAATGGCATCACCCCAACCTCTGAGATTTTTAATTTTGCAAAAATGTTGCTGTGAATTTTGAATATTACGTGAAAGCCCTAGTAATTATTTCTATAATTAAGTTTTAAGGCCTGGTAATTAATGAATCTCACACAAAGTATAAATTCAATTTCTTGTTTTTACACGGTTTTCTCTTCGAAAAGAAACCCTGAACACAGGGATGCAAGCTGGTTCTGAACCGAACCGGTTTTGACTACCTATTTTTTTTTTTAGAGATATTTGACAAGTGAAAAGGCAGCTTAAGTGCTTAGTATTTGACTGCTTTGCCTTACTGTGTCTCACGCGAATGCTCGAGATAGTCGAATGCGCCAAAATAGAAGCCCTACATGTTGAGGTATCCTCTAGGTCTTGAGTTCAAATCCCCGACAAGGTAAGGTTAATAGAAGTATTTAAACTTATTTGCAAGTGATTTTCTGAAAGAAGACTTTAGTGAACTAATAGAAAGTAAATGTGTGAGAGGAAAGACGAGTCAGGTTCTGTCTCTTATAATGTTCTTTAATTTACACTTCCACTCTTTACAACGGTTTCCGGTAGAATGATCTAGTCGAGTCTCTTTGAGCGAACTCGTTACAGTTCCTTTACCGAGTAGTCTTATATTTAGGTGTATGCGAGAAAAGACGTACAGTGTAATTCTACGTACGTAGAATAATGTTATGACTATGTTAATGTCAAGGGGAATGGCCGTTAGGTTGACCACGAGTCTTTGAATGTGTCTTCTCTATCCTACTACAAATGTACTACAAAGGATCATTTCATTTATGAGGTAACTAACTCTCTCCTACTTCTCCCTCTTCTGTCCTCACTTCATTGCCTCTCTCATATTTAGAAACTGATTATGCCTTTCTTAAAATCTAGAAAAAATATGTTCACAAATTGAGAAAATTATTCTGGCTTAAAGGAATTGTTCTTTTATTAAGGCGAATTTCTTAATTTAAGGACGCCTGTGTGTTTTTATACTCTGTACCGTAGGTACATAGAGTATTATAAGTTTGTGCAAATGTATGTAACATACAGAAGGAAGCATCTCCGACCCCATAAAGTATATATATTCTTGATCAGCATCAACAGCCGAGTCGATATAGCCATGTCCGTCTGTCCGTCTGTCTGTCCGTATGAACGCACAGATCTCAGAGATGGTAAGAGATAGAGGTTTGACGCGTATGGGACATATGCTTCTTATGTCTGCAGGCAGATCAAGTTTATTTTCAATTTTGGCCACGCCCCCTCCCGCCCCCCCAATTTAGAAAAAACGTCATATCTCCCACAGTTTTGAAGATAGATGGCTTGTTCCTTCTGGACATATTTAGTTATTAGAATAACTTATCGATCCGCCAAAGGAATGAAGAAGATCGGATGAACGGTTTTCGAGTTATGATCAAAAGACAAATTTTCTTGGTACAGAGTATGTTATAGTCGGGCTTGACCGACTTTCTTTCTTGTTTTTATTACGACGCGAAGATTTTGCAGCTAAATGAGTGAGACATAAAAGTTAGTATCAGAAATGTCATTCCCAAATGATGATTTTCGCCCCCCAACCGAATTATATTTTGTATATTTCATACAGAGACTTCAATGCAATTAAACAGACACGCCTGTGCTCCCACCCCCTCCCCACCGTCAAGCCATATCACACCCTCACCACTCACATGGGACCGCAACGAAATTTCACTTAAGCCGCAGGTAAGACATGGAACGCTTATCAGACAGACGCCATGGACAACTCAATTTGTCTCCCGGTCCAAAGTCAATTTAAAAAGCAAATATAACTCCTCATCCTCCTCCCCCCTGCCCCCTCCCCCTCCAACCACTCATCATTCACTCGCAGTGTGCGGGTGTGCACTTAAGCCAAAGATAACAACAACAACAGCAACATAAGCCATAAAAAGCAACAGCAAACACATGACCATCATCATCAGGATCATCATCATCATCATCATTATCATTGGGATGGTCGGCAGCGTCCATACACTAATTAGTAATCCTTGACACGAGTTTCTTTGTCATTAAATATGCTACATGCGGCATGGCTCAGCTGCTTCTGCTCGGCGTTGTTGTTGTAATTATTTGTCCACAGGTATTAGGTTCTTTGGCATTACTTTGGCGGATATCAAATAACGGCGCACTCCCCCTTTTTATGGCCACGACATGAGTCATAACATGAAGACGACAGAACTATTTGTGCTACAGATCAATAACGTGGGCATCCAGCTGGGGCAATTCAGTCAGACAGGCAACGGGGCGAGCTGAGCAAAACGAAGCAATTTCCATAATCTGCCAATTCGTAATTCATAGTAAATATGAAAATTGTATGTGACTCGTGGCGATTCCTTTTCTATTTTGCACACAGACACTCAGGCAATAAAGGGCGGCCGGCAAGCTGAATATACTATATAAATCTGATTTTAGCATTCGCTTTCGTTGCATACAATTGAGCAAAATGCAGGAAAAGACAACAATGACAAACAGTGGAACGGAAAAGATGTTGATTGAATAAAATGCCACAATTCAGTAAATGAACACGAATATGATACAGAAAGGTCTAATAGAATTTCCCACAAAGTGACTTAGAAAGAGTTATGAAAGCGTATTCAAGCGTTATTTTCGAGTCTCGTACATGATAGTCATTTCTTTTTATACTCTGTACCGTAGGTACATAGAGTATTATAAGTTTGTGCAAAAGTATGTTACAGGCAGAAGGAAGCATCTCCGACCCCATAAAGTATATATATTCTTGATCAGCATCAACAGCCGAGTCGATATAGCCATGTCCGTCTGTCCGTCCGTCTGTCTGTCCGTATGAACGCACAGATCTCAGAGATGGTAAGAGATAGAGGTTTGACATGTATGGGACATATGCTTCTTATGTCTGCAGGCAGATCAAGTTTATTTTCAATTTTGGCCACGCCCCCTCCCGCCCCCCGGAATTTAGAAAAAACGTCATATCTCCCACAGTTTTGAAGATAGATGGCTTGTTCCTTCTGGACATATTTAGTTATTAGGATAACTTATCGATCCGCCAAAGGAATGAAGAAGTTCGGATGAACGGTTTTCGAGTTATGATCAAAAGACAAATTTTCTTGGTACAGAGTATGCTATAGTCGGGCTTGACCGACTTTCTTTCTTGTTATACTCTGTACCGTAGGTACATAGAGTATTATAAGTTTGTGCAAAAGTATGTAACAGGCAGAAGGAAGCATCTCCGACCCCATAAAGTATATATATTCTTGATCAGCATCAACAGCCGAGTCGATATAGCCATGTCCGTCTGTCCGTCTGTCTGTCTGTCCGTATGAACGCACAGATCTCAGAGATGGTAAGAGATAGAGGTTTGACATGTATGGGACATATGCTTCTTATGTCTGCAGGCAGATCAAGTTTATTTTCAATTTTGGCCACGCCCCCTCCCGCCCCCGCAATTTAGAAAAAACGTCATATCTCCCACAGTTTTGAAGATAGATGGCTTGTTCCTTCTGGACATATTTAGTTATTAGGATAACTTATCGATCCGCCAAAGGAATGAAGAAGTTCGGATGAACGGTTTTCGAGTTATGATCAAAAGACAAATTTTCTTGGTACAGAGTATGCTATAGTCGGGCTTGACCGACTGTCTTTCTTGTTAATCATCAAAAAGGGTTGGAAAAGACTCATCAGGGTTATTTTTATGAAAATTATGCTCCAAATGTTGGGTGGGCAAAACAAACATTCCCGCCCAACATTTGGAGGATCATTTTTAACAAAAATCACCTTGATGAATCTTTCTAGAGACCTCTGATGATTAAGAAGAGATTACTGTCATGTGCGATTAAAAGAAGACTCGATAATGACTCATGCATATGCTTAACCCGGGAAAAAACTCTCGAATGACTCAACCAAGAGTCTAAGTTGATCAGAAGAACGGGTTAAAAACGACTCTTTAAGAAGATTCGCGGCCATTTTCTCCCGACAAACGTAGAAATGTGCGTAGAAAACTGTTTCTGTACAGATTCGAGTTGATCCTGAAATTTTTGGTGGTAAGGAGACCAGACACATGATCCAAACTCAAGAATAGGTCTGACCAGGGAAACATACATATAATTGCTTGGTGACATATGGGTCGTTAAATTCCTTAGACCATCTTTTGATAAAGCCAAGAACTCCCATAGCTTTATGTGCAAAGCGACCAGCGAAACATAATTTGGGCATAAATTGTATTCCCAAGTCGTGAACTTTGTCATATAGTCATATATATCATATAGTCTTCTGCTGAGAGGCAGACTGTTGATCTTGCACCAATAATTTAGTGAGTTTAGGTACCTTTGTAGGATAAGAGGTGATAATGGGTCATCATAAGACCGGCAGAGCTTAAGATCATCCGCATACATTAGCACATGAGAATGAGACAACACTGTTGGAATATCATTACCTAATAGATTGAAGAGCAGAGATGCAAGATGACTGCCTTGGGGAACACCAGAGGATGCATGGGGACCTACGTGGTCTGAGTAAAACAAGACATTGCTTAAGCTGTATTTACACTTGTCGAGATCTCATATGAGAGGGGAGATGGTGAGAACTCA
>JAWNNO010002551.1:0-85784 GCA_035044985.1 Lordiphosa fenestrarum | reverse complement strand
GTCAGAAAAGTAGTCTTAGTGAGAAAAACTTTTTTGTTCTTAAAGCAAACGCCTCCAAAGTTTGTATTTCTTAGTTTGCTATGCTTACCCATGATTCTGCCAAGTTTGGTCGAAATCGGACAACTATATAGTATATCTGTCATAGAAAAGTAGAGTGAGAAAAGAAGTCTTAGTAAGAAAAACTAGTTTGTTTTCAATTGGAAATATCTTTGAAATTAGTTGGAAGGAGAGCTTTACTAAAAGTAGGCCCTGCCCGACTTTGATATACGCGTTACTCAGGGCAATTAGTGTTTATGCGGCTCAGATAAGAATGCAACGTTTTTTTAACTCTGTCATTTATTAGCCAATCTCTATGAAAATTTGTGAGATTGTAGATATTGGCCACATACACTACACTGCAATAGCTGAGCTCGATATCCTTAAAAATGAAAGAGATATTCAACGTTTTTTGATCTGCGAGCATAAATAAACGCTACCTTGCTGTTCTCCACCTTGCCTTTCAAATTCTTACTTTAAAAATTGTTTACATTCACTTACAAAATGTGGATAAAACCACACCCATATCTCCATATGGCACATCTCTGCACATAGACGCCCAACCACTTTGCTCTCTCTTTTTGAGAGTCAGACCGACCAAAAAACCGCATTACCATTTTGAGAGGCCATATTAGCTGAACGTCATAAATCTCTGCTTAAACATTGAACAAACCAAACCCCGGAGCTCGTCTCTGCTCCTCTCCCGGTGGCGGTTCTTCGCCCCCTCGCCGCATTCTACATACTATTCGCAGAGTGCTTTGCTTTTGGCTTTGTTTTCTTTAATTAAATGAATGTTGTTGACAACTTTATTATCAGCCTGAACTTTTGTGAACCCCCAGACCCGAAGTGCTGATGGTGCTGGTGGCTGGTGGCAGCCACAGCCACAGCCACTTTAATTCTATTATTGTATGTTAGTTAGGGGGAAGCCCCCTCCCCCCACCCACCTCCTTTTAGTATCTATGATTCTTTTTCAACTGCTGTTGGCTTTTAGTTTTCAGCTTGAAAGCTGACGACTGCGCTGAAATCAAAAGAAACGAAATAAAATTTCATTATCTTTCATTAGATTTATAAAAATAGAAATGGCGCGGCGTTGGCAATAGTAACAAAGTCAGCGAAAAGTTTTTTGGCCAGCAGCAGCAGCAGCAGCAGCGGGCTGCCAGCCGCCGCCTGACTTGCGATTGCCTTGTTTCAGCTCAGACAGTGGTTCAAGGCATGTGGAAAAATGGGTAACATAATTTGGCCAAACAAAATGCTGTTATTATTGTAATGGTTAAGGTTATTAGGGAATAAGTTTGGAAAACTTTGCAAAATAACAAAAAATTGACACTTGATGTTAATTTCAAGTAAACAGCTTTGTGGAACACTCAGCCACTGTGCACCGCCTGGAAACTTTGACTGGGTTTGCTTGGCCAGATCTCTCTCTCTCTCTGTCTCTCTGAGATTAACGCGCTGATAGAGGTGGCAGGCGCCATGGGCCTGTGACCAGGATAACTACGAGCACGACCACGACGTTGACACTCACACGCCTCACCCTCCCTGTGTGTGTGTGTGTGTGTGTGTGTGAATCACCGTTAAGATAATGGCTGCAATTGCGGTGACCCCCAGGCGTGGTTTTGGTTTTTTGGTTTCGGTTATAAACTTTTTGTTCTTTTTCTCTCAGTTTATCGCCCGGCCATCTCCCATCTACCACCTCCTCGCTGTCTTTGCCTCTGCCTGGCCGGCAGCCATTTTAAATGGTTTTTAGCCATTAATGGTTTGCTGCCTGCCTCTCTCGTTGTTGTTGTTGTTGTAATAACATTTTAAAATGCTTTGCTTTTGGATTTAGATTCAGTTTGGTCCAAGAGGGACCTTGCCGGGCTAATGGACTAGTCGCTGGCAGTTTCCATATACATAGAAATGTATTTTTTTCCAAATGAATTTGTAATTAGAAGTTAAAATGTAGTTGAAATTAGTTCAGCAGTTGCAAAAATAGTGCTTAATGTTGGTGCTCTCTTTCTCTCTCTTTTCTCTTTTGCAGCGCCGATGGCAACTATGAAGTGACAATAATGACAAAAGCAATTCTTCATCACACGGGCAAAGTGGTGTGGAAACCTCCAGCCATTTATAAATCATTTTGTGAAATTGATGTGGAATATTTTCCATTCGATGAGCAGACATGCTTCATGAAATTTGGCTCCTGGACGTATGATGGCTATATGGTAAGTGCTTGAATTAAGTATAAACAATCTGAATATTTGGGGTGTCGAGTAGAGCAGGCCATAGCCTTCAATGAATGGATTCAGAGCTGGGCTACCCAGCAGGTCAATCATGCATGGAACTGAACTGTTTGAGTTGCTTTTGCCTTGTGAGCTGAAGTGGAGTCTTGTTGAAGGGTCCTCGGCTTTTTATACCCGTTACTCGAAGAGTAAAACCGGTATCCAAAAGTCGAGCAAATGCATGTAACAGGCCGAAGGAAGCATCTCCGACCCCATAAGGTATATACACTTAGAGAAAAAAAAGAAAATTTCATACTCGGATCAAGACTTTTCGAGATCAATAGTTCGATAAGAGTCAAAATTCTCGATCTAAGAGCGAAATTCTTAATCCAAGTATGAATTTCTGATCCCAAGAGCTTCAATACTTGATCTAAGAACGAAACATTCTCAAATCAAGTAGCAAAATTCTTGAATCAAGTGCCAAACGAACTCAAATCCAAGGT
The DNA here is from genome assembly GCA_035044985.1 of Lordiphosa fenestrarum. Lineage (NCBI taxonomy): Eukaryota > Metazoa > Arthropoda > Insecta > Diptera > Drosophilidae > Lordiphosa > Lordiphosa fenestrarum. The sequence continues at coordinate 83,050 of JAWNNO010002551.1, read as the reverse complement.
TATTCATTCTTGAATCAAGCGCATACAGCATTGACCAAATTATAGAATGTTCTTCTTCTGATTTCTGATAAGATCGTTTACTCTTAAATCAAGAGCTTTCCATTTTCCAGTTTTTTTTCATTTTTTTTTTTAAATTTATTTAATGGAAAACTAATTTTTAAGCTATGTAGCAAGTTTCAGCCGGCTCGCGGAATACATAACACCTCAAAGGAGTATCAGTCTTTGCCTGTCAACTGGCAGTCGCATAGCCGTCGCTCCATGCCAGCAATGCCATAACTGCTTGGGAATTTTAAAGCAACATGAGTGCAAAAATCGATTGCGCTCTCCGCTCGATATCTTCCCCACTCACCCCTCTTCCATTAAAAATCAAACTGAGTGAGCGAGTTCAATGCTGTGTGCTCTCAAATGTGATCTCCTGTCTGTTTTTTTACCTCAGCCCCCTCGCCTAAATACATCATACTGAGAACGAATTTAGCTTGATTTCAATAGCGATAATTCTTGATGATTCAAGAACGAATAAATATTTTTTAAGAGCGTTCGCTCTTTATTTATTCGTTCTCCTTTTTTCTGGGTGTATATGCTTGCATTTTTGTTTCAATGCTGCTGTGAGCTGAGCCCCCAAGTCACGTTTTATGATGCGAGACATGATTTTCTGCTTGCGCAGTGGATTTGGACGAATTCGATCTATCACGTGTTTGATTTCTTGTACCGGTGCAAGGACGGTCGGATTTCGCGCAGTCCAACAGTATCCTCAAATAACTTTACGGTGCGTTTGACAAAGTTTCGGATGATTTCCCGAAAGATGTCAGCTTTTTCGCAGCCGCATCTGTGAAGGTCGATTAGGACAACACGATTTTCGAACGAGCTCTATTCCATGAATGCAATCAACTGACGCCAAAATTTGTTAATGCAGTTATAAAGCATAAATGTCACTTGTCAAAAAGCCCTCAAGTTGGAGCGGATGCGTTCTCAAGAATGAGAAGGTCAGCTCTTGAATCTTGAAAACCTTGAAAAAACATGTAAGCCCAAAAAATACATAGTCCGGAGACGATTTTGTAGACTCTCATTAAAACTAGTTGGACGACCGATCTTTCGTAAGGCAACCTACTATAGTACTATAGTTGTCTGATCCGATTGGTCCCGACAGTAGTAGAAATATGACCATATGCAAAGTATCTGATCGACAGCTTTAATACTAACAGACTAGTTTGAAGCAGACAGACGTCCTGATCAAGAATATATATAGTTTATGTAGCTTTTGCCAAAATAAAGCATTAAAAAGAGCAGTTCAAATGGAAGTTGGCGACTCCAACTTATGGTATAACTGTTCATTCATTCCAAACACAAACAATATTAGAACTCATTTTTTGGAAAACCGTTTTCAAATCGAAAAACCTTCGCTGCACGACTTACAATTGTTGGTTTACAATAGAGCTGGGCGAGAGACCGTTTTTTCTGTCAGGAAATACAAATATTCTCAGTTCACGAACGCAACTTCCGTGTCGGGTTACGTGTAAACGTTGCCATGTAGAACTAAAACATAGCAAATTTTATAAGCAGAGTGTCAAGCATTGCAGTGGTTACTAGATCAAGTTTGAGGAAAATCGGAACTGCTTAAACAGTTGAAAGTTTCAACACTTTCCTAGTGTCGGCAAAAAAACAGTTTGGTTACGGACACAACGAAAAGAGAGAGCCAAAGACACCTTCAGTACTGTTTTTGCTCAAATCTGTTTTGCTCTCAGCAAAGACACATTTTTTCGTTTCTGTTTCTCTCGTGTCTTTCACTGACCGTTTTGCCGAGAGCAAACTTCCAAAGTGTTTTTTACGTATGTATGAGTGGTTTTGTGTTGCGTCCGCGTGTGTGTTTCTGTAGCGAGCGTCACTTGTCTGTGTACACACCAGAGAACTGCAACGACCCATGCTTCAAATGCGATCAAAGTAAACTCAGTGATCTCGGCTTGTTGGGCTCGATCATTGATCGCAATTACTCGTAGCTTCGGTCACGAGTGATTGCCAGTACTAGTTGCCGAAATGTTAGTTCTGCACCGAGCTGTCATGAGTAAAGCTTGCTCGGCACAAATGCTCGCGTTGACTCGTAGCTTCGGTCGCAAGTGATCGCCAGTAGCCGAAGTCAAAAATCTGATGCGATCTGTGACGATCAAAGCTTGTACACAATCGATTCAAGCATCCCAAAAACAATAGCTTGAGAGAGCAAAAGAGATAGCATATCAGCCTATATTTTGCACTTCTATTTTGCACACGGCCCTCTCTTTCCTTCTGTCAGTGGTCTGCTGTCAGTGATCGACTCGTTTGTTTTGCTCAACCGAAAACACGTAACAGAAAACAGAAGAGGAGAGAGAATACGTGTTTTGCTCAGTGAGAGAGCGTTTGTGCTGCGTTTGATTCTGTTTTTCTCCGAGAGTGGTCGCATTTAAAAAAGTGTTAACACTTGAAACCGATAGCTCAATGCTAAATGTCACATATAGACGAGCTGATCTAGTAGTCACTGACTTTTTTCTTACATTTCATTGAAAACCGTGAGATTTTAATTAGAAAAATCAACGTTTACACGAAAACCGACTCGGAATTGGGAACAGTGCTAAGGCTCACGAACTGAGAACAATGGCTCAAGAGCCGAGAGCTATGGCTCACAGCTCAGAGCCGATAGCTGTGACTCACGAGCCGAGAGCCGGCTGATGGCTCACGGCTACCGAGTTGCGGCTCTCTGCTCTGAGCCAGAAGTTGTGCTCCGGCACTCAAACAGCCTCTCTCGGCTCTGAGCGAGAGCCGAAAAGAGGAGGAGCTCTCGGCTCGCTCGTGAGCAATTCCGAACCCTGGACGTGACACACCGTGACACCGTCAAATTCACGACCCGGTTCCCTCTCTACTTTCCAACTTCATTAAAAGCCTCGTCGTCATACAGAGAGAAACGAAACCTGGTGAATAATTTTGTTTGACAAAAATGTCAAAGTTTTTTTTTTGTTCTTCCCTCCATTCAAGGCGAGTTGAGTCAACTGCTTAAAAATTCTTTTTAATATTTTTTCAACTGATTGCCGAGCAAAGTTTTTATCAGGCAGTTACTTTTGTATGATTATCTACGATAAGCTTTAGTTCAAACTTGAACTAATCTGATTGGATTTGCCAGCGTCTTAGCTCTGTCTCTCTCTTTTTGTAAGCGGAGAAGTTTTGCTTCGTTTTGGGAAAATTACCTTACCAGCCTGGCTGGGGGCAAACATTAATACCTCGTCTTACACAGGCAAGCTGACAAATGTAAAATGGCCCCCGAAGGTTCTCGAAAGGAGCATCCTTGCTGAGCGTAGAGCCAGGAAGTCAGAGTCAATGAAGCAAGATACAATTTGCGAGGCGTTCACAAACAGCGGGTAGGGTTGACATGTATTTTTTGTTCTTGTTTTCGTTAGCCTGTTTGTAATGAAGCCAGCAACAGTTGTGCAGGGTTTTCTTCCTTTTTTTTTGTTGGTTTGGTGCTCATGCGTGTCTCCGTTTGACAAACGAGTTGCCCAAAAAGTTTTACCAAGGCGTGGCAGGTTCATTAAACGCAGCTGCTGGTTGTTATCTGCGCTACACACACACACACACAGAGAGAGAGAGAGAGAGAGAGAGTGTGTGTTGCGATTTATCACATGACAGCCAGCAAAACGTGTCAAGTGTACAAAAACTGCCAAAAACATTATAGAAATAAATATGTGAAGTAATATAAAATCAATTGACGGCTCTCTCTTGCTTCTCCTTTCCTGCTGGTGTGTAACATTTTGGTTAAATGCCTTTTTAATCGAGTTGGAGCAGCGTTTGATTAGCAGTCAGTCAATCAGTATCAGAGCCTTAGCACAGTTTAAGATTGATGGATGGACTTTGGAGCAGACATAATTCACAGATTCCGGTGTGTGACAGACAGAGCAGCATGCCAAAATGACTTAGAAACGCAGAGTTGCTCTTTGGAGAACCTTAAATGAGCACAATACAGCTCAACTCCACCACCGCACAGACATGCTACTACAAAAACATGCGATCGCGCAATGTGTCAAGCAAAAGTTCTTGGGTTTGATCTTTGATAAAGCTTTAATTATGAGCTTTACATATGGACAGATCTAGCAATTGAGACAGATTCAGATGTGTCATTGAATGAATCTTGAAATGAGCACAATTCAGCTCAACTCCACCACCGCACAGTGAAGTATAAGCAGTCATTTAGACATGCTACAACAATAACGTACAATGGCGTAATGTGTCAAGCAAAAGGTCTTAGGTTTGATACCTGACTGGATCGACAAAGCTTTTAATATGGAATATGGGAAGGTATAGAAATTGGAACAGATTTAGAAGTATGACAGACAGAGCAGAATACCAAAATGACTTACCCATATAGAGTTGCTCTTATGAGAACCTTGAAATCATTTGGAAATGAGCACATCTCAGCTCAACTCCACCACCGCACAGAAAAGTTTAAGCAGTCATTTGGACTTTTAATCAAAGAAACGCGCGATGTCGCATGGAGTCAAGCAAAGGGTCTTGGGTTTGATCCCCAACAAAGGTTATGGAATATGGACAGGTCTAGCAATTGGGACAGATTCAGCAAGGTCAGAGACAGAGTAGAATATCAAAATGACTTGGCCTCTTTTGAGAACCTTGAAATCATCTTGAAATAAGCACATCTCAGCTCAACTCCACCGCCGCACAGTGAACTATAAGCAGCCATTTAGACATGCTACTACCAAAATGTATGAAATCATTTGGAAATGAGCACATCTCAGCTTAACTCCACCACCCTTTTCTACAAAAACGTGCGGATGAGCTTTTCTTTCTTTCTTAAATGAGCCAATATGATCACTTTGGGACAACAGAAAACAGAAAGTTTGACAGAAACATCATAAACCTGCGGGACGGCCGCAAGGCATTGCTTCGCAGATTTGATGAAGGGTAGCCGAAGGGTAGCCATAATAGTAGCTGCGAAGTCGCCTTCGACGTCAGCATGTATGGGACTAAATTATATTCGGCTATATTGCCGGCCCATCACTCTGGATAGTTCCACCCTTTCATTATGATACCTTTCACACTCGAACAGGACGTGCCTGGCGTCCTCCACAGGCCCTTCTTCGCAGTTTGTGCACTGATCGCTTTCATCATGGCCAATTTTTTTTAGGTAGCTCCTGAAATAGCCATGTCCACTAAGGAGCTTGACAGCCTCGGCAACAATTCCGGAATAAGGCTAGGGGCCCAGCGACCCTCAGTGGATTGGTTCCAACGGTGTTGCCACTTCTCGACGCTCCGCTGAGTCGCTTCCTGATGCTGGCTACCATTGTTAGTTTGACTTGAGCCACTTAACCGTGAAGCCCTGTACCTCTCATTTGCTTCTGTGGCCAGCTCGCTAAGTGGGAACATCCTGGCAATGACCAAGGCAGCATCTTCAGACCCTTCAGAAACCCTGAGCGCACTTAGACGGTACGCCCCACATACGCCTTTTATGTAGCTAGAGAACTCCATGGAACGGTTAACACTCGCCAACAGCCTTCTTCGCCCCTGTTTTGGTCCACTCGTGTTCAGCATGATCCTAGCTTAGGCGTTGCTTGATTTTGCTGCCTTCTCTCCGACGTAAGCCAAATGTTCTCGGAAGCATAGTCTGGTATCCCAGCATTCCTCCAAGGTATTTAATGGCTCTTTAGGCTCATTGATCCTGATTAGCACCGCCTCTGTCTTATGCGCCGCGAGCTCGAGTCCCGGCCACATTTAGCCACATTGGTGGATGCGCCCAATGCCAGAGTTGCACGTCTCTTCTGTCCTTCTAAGTACCTTACCCACAGCAACGAGTGCCACATCATCCGCCAAAGCCCACTAAGTGCACTCCTGGTGGGAGGGACAGACGGAGGACCTCATCATACATGGCGTTCCATAGAATACGTCCAAGCACGGAGCCTTGTGGAACACTTGCAGACACCACTTGGGTTTTGTTACTCTCTGCCGCTGAAGTAGGATCTAAAGACCGCCTGGAGATACTGCGGAACACCGAATTCATCTAAAGCGTTTATGACTCGGTTCCAATCCAACTTCTAGGTTGACTACAAGGCAATACTCCTTAGATCCTCGTTTCCAGCTAGAGCCCTTAATAGCACTGCGAGCAATTGTGACCAGCTTGTCAATCGCATCCACTGTTGACTTCGCCTTTCTAAGGCCAAACTGATTTGGCGAAAGCGCCCACCTGCTCCACTGATGGCCTCGTCGAGTCTCTGGCTTATGAGCTTCTCCAATACCCTACCCTACTATCGAGTAGGCAAATAGGTCTATAGGACGGTGGATCGCTTGGTTGACTTCTTGGTTTAGGAAGAAGTACCAGTAATTGTTTCTTCCAAATGGTTGGAAAAATGCCTTCTCGCAGGCACTCATTGATGACATCCGCTAGCTTCAGAGCACGGTTCATGGGTTCAAGTCTATAAACATATCATTAACAAATGGTTTTATATACATAAATCAGCAAAAAAGTGTGGCCTAGTCTAAGCCCGGTAGACTGTAAATAACTTCAGCTATTTCCCTCTCTGTTTCGGTTTCCACCTGCAAGATTTGAAATGAAAAATCTGATAAATAAATGGGCGCACACGCACAGACAAATAAACTGAAATGGAAATGAAATAAAGGTTCAATTCGTAAAAGTGTCATTTACGTATGTACGAGCAAATGGCGAGCAGCACGTGAGCGAAACTTATCACCGTGCAGCCATCTGTCGCCGGCAAAGAGGAAACTGGAATTTGTGGGGCAATAGACGATTGTCAAAAATTTGTCAAAATGCAGGGGAAACGGCCCCAAATCAGCACAAATAACCAAATGATTGGTGGGGGGGAGTGGTTGGGAGCCGGGACAGGTGTTGTTGCCGTGTTATAAATCAGCAGCAGCAGCAGAGTCACTTCTCTCACATTAATCTTCACATTTTCTCATATTTTGTTCCAGGTGGACCTGCGGCATCTGAAACAAACTGCTGACTCGGATAACATTGAGGTGGGCATCGATCTGCAGGACTATTACATCTCTGTCGAATGGGACATTATGCGTGTGCCTGCCGTACGCAACGAGAAGTTCTACAGTTGCTGCGAGGAACCCTATCTGGACATTGTGTTCAATCTGACGTTGCGTCGCAAAACGCTATTTTACACCGTCAACCTGATCATACCCTGTGTGGGCATCTCGTTTCTATCGGTGCTCGTTTTCTATCTGCCCAGCGATTCGGGCGAGAAGATATCGCTGTGTATTAGCATTTTGCTATCGTTGACTGTGTTTTTTCTCCTGCTCGCCGAAATTATACCGCCGACATCGTTGACTGTGCCGCTGCTAGGAAAATATTTGCTATTTACCATGATGCTGGTTACGCTCTCGGTTGTGGTCACCATTGCTGTGCTCAATGTGAATTTTCGGTAAGTGAGCTGTCAAATTTCGGGGGGTATCCGTTTCCGGATTCGATACATTGCACTTTTGTCAAAGTATGGTGTAGATTTGAAGAAGTTGATAGAAATAGTTCTATGATCTTTGTTACTTTAGATTCTTCCTTGATTGTTAAATTATTTAACTTATGACTTTGATTTGATATTGGTTTAAGCAAAAAGTGTCTAAGTCTCTCACAGTTTTGTGATTGTAAAGCAGAATTTCCTTACCCAACCGAAACAAGACAGCAGTAGCTCAGCAGCAGCTTTAATCTAATGCCTTTTGGAAGCTTCTAGGGAACGTGCCTTCACATAGCCTTACCTTGTTATTTTTGCATATTTTGATAAAGCATTTGAAGAGCTTTTAGTTTTAGTTTGCTAGCCTATGAACGAAGACTTCTGTCTTCGGCTTGTAGTCAATAATAACTTAAGAGAGAGCATTTTTCTATACATATGCCAAGTCGGGACATCATAACGTGCCAAATTCTGCTGTTTTACTGCTGCCTTGTTAAATTAGTAAAAGAAATTTGATTGAATTTTTTTTTATATACGAAAACTTTCCGCTTTTTTAGGACTTAGTTTTATAGGCATGGTTCCAGTACTTACAGTAGAGCTGTGAACTACAATTACCATTCAAAATTCTCCGATAATTATAATTACTAACTACGTTTTGAAGTAATCGATATGTAACTTGGAATTACGTTTATAAGTGATTATTAGAATTGCAAATACTTTTATAAATACTTGTATAATTTCAACAGTAAAAGGTTATTAGGTGTTAACTGAAGTTATTTTCTAGTTTGAAGGCTCATATATTCACTCTTAGGAACCCATTCTCTCACACATATGTCTTCAAAAGTATACTGCACTCTTGGTAAAGATAAGAAATTGTCAAAATTCCATTGAACAAGTCTATCCTATTCATAAATTTGTTGATTTTTATATTTTTTACCTTCAATTACATAAGTAATTCAACTTTTCAAGTACAATTACTAAATAATTCAACCTTTTAGGCACAATTATTTAAGTAATTGTCAGAGTAAATAGTAAATATTTGAAATACTTATAGTTTCAAGTTACATTTCGATTACAAAAAAAAATTACTGCTTCTTCATTGTCTGAATAATTGAGATTATTGTAATGAAAATTAATTAAACACGAGAAGTAATGATTACAATTCAGCTCTGGTACTTACCATACCTAAACTAAAGATTCTGTTATAAGTTATGTTTAGGCTTTATATCATTTTGGTCTATGTTTTCTTAGTGGTTTCATGGTTTTCATTTCGGTAAATGTCGCTTCTCCTTTTCTAACTTTCAACCGTTATATTTTTATTATTCTTTTTAGATTAAAAATTTAAAAAGTAGAAAAATTTCACGCTTCACGCTAAATTCACATATTCATAAAGTATCGATTACTTAGAATCGAGTATTTAGTACAAAGAACATTGAATTAAGTTCATTATATCGATAACATAATCTTAGGTACTTGGTAACCAGTGCTGAGTTTCGAATACAGGATATCGAATACAGGGTATCGAGTACTTAGTGACAGGTATCGACCTGTGAGTATCAAGTTTCGTGTATCGAGCTTGGAGTATCGAGTATCGAATTCGTGTGTCGAGTATAGAGCATTGAGTATTGAGTATTGAGTATTGAGTATTGAGTATTGAGTATTGAGTATTGAGTATTGAGTATTGAGTATTGAGTATTGAGTATTGAGTATTGAGTATTGAGTATTGAGTATTGAGTATTGAGTATTGAGTATTGAGTATTGAGTATTGAGTATTGAGTATTGAGTATTGAGTATTGAGTATTGAGTATTGAGTATTGAGTATTGAGTATTGAGTATTGAGTATTGAGTATTGAGTATTGAGTATTGAGTATTGAGTATTGAGTATTGAGTATTGAGTATTGAGTATTGAGTATTGAGTATTGAGTATTGAGTATTGAGTATTGAGTATTGAGTATTGAGTATTGAGTATTGAGTATTGAGTATTGAGTATTGAGTATTGAGTATTGAGTATTGAGTATTGAGTATTGAGTATTGAGTATTGAGTATTGAGTATTGAGTATTGAGTATTGAGTATTGAGTATTGAGTATTGAGTATTGAGTATTGAGTATTGAGTATTGAGTATTGAGTATTGAGTATTGAGTATTGAGTATTGAGTATTGAGTATTGAGTATTGAGTATTGAGTATTGAGTATTGAGTATTGAGTATTGAGTATTGAGTATTGAGTATTGAGTATTGAGTATTGAGTATTGAGTATTGAGTATTGAGTATTGAGTATTGAGTATTGAGTATTGAGTATTGAGTATTGAGTATTGAGTATTGAGTATTGAGTATTGAGTATTGAGTATTGAGTATTGAGTATTGAGTATTGAGTATTGAGTATTGAGTGTTGAGTGTTGAGTGTTGAGTATTGAGTATTGAGTATTGAGTATTGAGTATTGAGTATTGAGTATTGAGTATTGAGTATTGAGTATTGAGTATTGAGTATTGAGTATTGAGTATTGAGTATTGAGTATTGAGTATTGAGTATTGAGTATTGAGTATTGAGTATTGAGTATTGAGTGTTGAGTGTTGAGTGTTGAGTATTGAGTATTGAGTATTGAGTATTGAGTATTGAGTATTGAGTATTGAGTATTGAGTATTGAGTATTGAGTATTGAGTATTGAGTATTGAGTATTGAGTATTGAGTATTGAGTATTGAGTATTGAGTATTGAGTATTGAGTATTGAGTATTGAGTATTGAGTATTGAGTATTGAGTATTGAGTATTGAGTATTGAGTATTGAGTATTGAGTATTGAGTGTTGAGTGTTGAGTGTTGAGTGTTGAGTATTAAGTACCTACTAAGTATCGAGTACTGAGTATCGAACACCGAGTTCTCAGCTGATTTCATGGGAAGTGCTGAAACATGCCTTATTTTAGTTATTCCTACTGCTCAGGTCTGAAATTTAGTACTGAAACGTTGAACTTCAGGGGGCAGTGTTGTTCGGTAGCCCACGAACGTCGAGCTGCTTGCCTTGATGCGCGTAACAGGCAACAAATTCTCGACTGAACAAATTCTATTTATAACATTTTCGTATCTCCAATTTTTCAATTCCAGATCACCAGTCACACATCGCATGGCACCCTGGGTGCAGCGCGTCTTCATCCAAATTCTACCCAAATTGCTTTGCATTGAGCGACCCAAAAAGGAGGAACCCGAAGACGATCAACCGCCTGAGGTGCTCACCGATGTCTACCATTTACCGCCGGATGTGGACAAGTTTGTTAACTATGATTCGAAGCGATTCAGCGGTGACTATGGCATACCAGGTAAGTTATACCCACCCCTAAAACACCCACCCCTAAGCAACTGCAAGCCGCCCGGCTGTAGCTGTAGTGAAACAGAAATCTGCTGCACAAAACAAGTAAAGTTTTCTCCCATATTTTTGCGCTCCGCTTGAGGAGGCAAAAGTTTCGGTGTAGAAAAACTTTGGACTGGAAATTTATGCATGTTTTTAACTGGCTTAAGCGAGCTTTATATACCCATTTAAAATATGCGCAACAACATTGAGATTACGAGTAAATGCACTTAAACCACAACAGGCAAATAATTTATGACAATTAACACGAGTTTTGTGCACTGAGCGAAAAGCTGGCTGCCCTGACGAATGGCCTCATTAAGTTCGGTGTGAAATTTGCAATTTGAAACCATTTTGAAATGAAAATTGAAATTGCATTGCAGCAGCCTCCACGAGGCTGAAAACTTGAGTGGAAGTTTAATGATTTTCCGGGCTTTCTTCTGTGCTGTAGGTTTTCAAGCGCGAAAACTTTTGCCAGAGTGGCCGGCAGAAATAAATGGAAAACAGAAATGCAGAAAACAATTTATTGAGTTGCCTTTTCGTTGTTGTTGTTGCAGCAGCAGCTTCTTGGGAGTGCATCCTTTGTGTCTGGCAGCCGCTGCTTTGCTTTTGGGTGGACATTGTGCGGCAGAGAATGGCCCAAAGACAAAGGCAGAAAAGTTTCAAATTGCATTTACAACTCAACTTTATTTGCCTAATGCTGTTAATGTGGCCCACTCACCCACTCCGTCTCTCTCTCTCTCTTTTGCAGCACTACCCGCCTCGCATCGCTTCGATTTGGCAGCGGCGGGCGGCATAAGCGCCCATTGCTTTGGCGAACCACCGCTGCCCTCTTCACTGCCACTGCCTGGTGCTGACGATGATTTGTTCAGTCCTTCGGGTCTCAATGGGGACCTGAGTCCCGGCTGTTGTCCTGCGGCGGCTGCGGCTGCGGCTGCGGCAGCTGCCGCCGATCTCAGTCCCACGTTCGAGAAGCCCTATGCAAGGGAAATGGAGAAAACCATCGAGGGTTCACGATTTATTGCGCAGCATGTGAAGAACAAGGACAAGTTTGAGAGTGTAAGTACTAACTAAGTGAATATAAAACAAGAAAGAAAGTCGGTCAAGCCCGACTATAACATACTCTGTACCAAGAAATTGAAAATGGCGTGGCCAAAATTGAAAATAAACTTGATCTGCCTGCAGACATAAGAAGCATATGTCCCATACATGTCAAACCTCTATCTCTTACCATCTCTGAGATCTGTGCGTTCATACGGACAGACAGACGGATGACGGACATGGCTATATCGACTCGGCTGTTGATGCTGATCAAGAATATATATACTTTATGGGGTCGGAGATGCTTCCTTCTGGATGTTACATACTTTTGCACAAACTTATAATACTCTATGTACCTACGGTACAGAGTATAATGATGCTAGAAATTAAGAACAAATCAAATCAAAAATCAAGCACTAAATTCGGGGTTTTTTTAAGGGATTAAGTACCTTTGGAAAGAATGTTGGATTTATGCCCGATTTCTAATAGAACTATTTCCCACATAAACCTACAAATAATAGAGCAAAATCTAAGTTTATCTGACACATAGCAGCTTTTTAGAAGACAAGAAATCGGCCCTTAGTTGGCTAGCCCAAGCACTCAGCCTATGGCTAGCTAGTTTTCTTATATATTTGATCTTAAATCAGCTTTTAGGATCATTCACTTTTCATTTTACCTAAATCTTTCGTCAAATCCATTTTCCCTTAACTTACTTGTGTGCCTTTGTACTGTAAGCCTTTTTTTTTACACAATTAAAAAGTTTTGTTCTCTAATTAAGAATGAATTTTTCTGAAGGGGCAAACAGTAAGATGAAAAATTTAAGAAAATCGAGTTCTTAGCTCAAGTACCAAGTATGTTGTTAGATTGAGTACAAAAAAGACTCATAATGCCAGCTCCACAAAGTGTGCAACAGAAAATGCGAATTATTTTTAAGCAAATCTGTTCATGAAATTCCCAACTGGTTCTAACACTTTCGTTATGGAGTGTTGGTAAATTTATGAACTACACTAGATCTAACGTGGTAATGGCGTATTATCTTTCCTTGGTTCATGACAGCGACCTCTTTTAAGAACAAAGTGGGAATAGCTGTCGCATTGTGAACATTTGTGCTTGTTTGAAATACTCAAATTTTCTTTCTAGAATATTTCAAATTATGAAATTTCCTGGAAATTAAATATCAAAGAGGAGCAATATATTAAATCAAGAAAAATATAATTTAATTAATTTTTTCAATGGAAATCGATTATAATTTCGGATATAAAACTTTTTATTTGAGAAGTAAAATATAGTAATCCTTAAAAAATCCATTTTAGTATGATGTTGCTCCTCCTCTGGCCTTGACGGCATGGAATCGACCATGGGCTTAAGGCTTTCTCCATCTAAAGTATCATACCACACGATTTCTGAAGCTTGTAATGCGCTTCTATTTGTTCTCAGTCTTCGGTTCGGCAGCTTTACGCTTCATTGCATCAAAAAGATTTTAAAATAATTCTAAATACACTTAATATATCCAAAAACAGTCTAAAATCAATTATTTCGACATTGATTAAAATCGTACTTAATTTAAGAGTTTTGTAAAGGGTGATTTTTTAGGAGCTATAGGAAAGTTAAAAAAAAAAAAACATAAAATTCCGAAAATGCATGAAATCTTTATTTGAATCGATAGTACGGTCCATATAATTTAATGTTTGAAGAATATTTCATGCAAATGTTGACCGTGACTGCGCCTCAAATGGTCCATCCGCTTAGTCCACTTTTTTACCGAAAAATTGTGTTCAGCGACGAAGCTCATTTTTGGCTCAATGGGTACGTAAATAAGCAGAATTGTCGATTTTGGAGTGAATATCAGCCAGAAGCATTGCAAGAGCTACCAATGCATCTAGAAAAACTCAATGTTTGGTGCGGTTTATGGGCTGGTGGCATCATTGGACCGTACTTCTTCAAAAATGATGCGAATCGTAACTTAACTGTGAATGTTGGATGATATCCAACTTTTTTTTGCCCAAAATGCAAGAGCTTGACTTGCATGACATGTGGTTTCAACAAGACGGTGCCACATGCCACACAGCACGCACAACAATGGACTTATTGCGAGGCGAGTTCGGTGAACATTTTATTTCACGTTCGGGACCGCTCAATTGGCCGCCTAGATCGTGCGATTTAACGCCTTTAGACTATTTTTTGTGGGGCTATGTTAAAGCTCATGTCTATACAGACAAGCCCGCTTCAATTGAAGCATTGGAAGACAACATTGAAGCATTTATGTTGTCATATGTTGGAAAGAGTATGCCAAAATTGGACTAAGTTGGATGGACCATTTAAGGCGCAGTCACGGTCAACATTTGCATGAAATAATCTTCAAACATTAAATTATATGGACCGTACTATCGATTCAAATAAAGATTTCATGCATTTTTCTGTATTTTATGTGTTTTTTTTGGAAAAACTTTCCCATAGCTCTTAAAAAAGCACCCTTTATAAGAGTTTTGTACTTAAATCAAGTATTTTCGTACTTACTGTACTATTGACACCGCATTTTCTTATTTCAAGTACAAAGTACTTGGTTATTTTTACCGAGCGTACATTAACAATCGTTTTAGAGCGTTCGAAACGTTTCGAAACGTTTCGAACCCGGGATCAATATTTGTAGAAACTGTTCCTAACCTAAGACTTCAGTTTGCTTGGGAATGGTACGCAAAAGCAAGAAGCCAGGCAACACTTAAAGATGCTTTCAATATCATTTTCAGAAGAAAGTTTTATCTGATCGAGGTTAAGTCTTAAAATCTACCAAATCAGCGGTGGGCATGCCCTTGCTTAGAATGCTTTGAGAGCTAATTGCAAAGAAGCAAAAACTAGTCGAAGAGGATTCACTTCAAATTGGAATCTTTAGCTTAGAAACTTTAGAGTATATACGTGAATGATTTCATAGTTTCAATTGACAGAACTCAGAGATTTTCTCAAAACTCCAGTTTGAGTATTCATGACCCGCAGTTCAGCTCTGGAGTTGTTAAATTGAGCAAATTTTGACACCAGCGCTCGAAGTCGAGATCGTTGGTCCTCTCGTATTAGATCAGAATTCGTCTTAGCAGATTCCAGGCTTGCCGAAAGTCGGAAATACTCACTCCAGAGCCTTGACCAAGCTAAAAACGAGACTACAAACCAGTTTCTGCCAGACAGATGTTCGATAGAAGAAGAACACCAGTAGATGGAAGACTAATACCTTTTGTAATACATGAATTGTACCGAATCCTTTCTGCGTCAAAAAGGGATCTCATCTTGTTTTGATAGAAAACCTAAAGGATCAGTGTCTTAGTGACTTTTGTAGAAGCTCTACGATTCGTGCTCTAAAGAGAACAGACTAATAAAATAAGTAATCCATTGCGATACATAGTACCACTTAGTCCCTCCAAGTGTCGTCTTTCTACTTGACCTTCGAATGCTCCTTAGAAATACTAAACTAATCTCACTTTCATCTAGAAGGTTAGCCCACAAATTGGATAATCTTTTAAGTCGCTGGACCAAAACTTATAACTTTATTTCCAACAAAAATCGATTGCTTTTGTTACATTTCGTTTAAATGGCCAACTCGCAGTGATTAGTTGAAAGTGCAACTCGTAATTAATTTTCCATTCAAAGTGCCAAATGTAATAAGTCCTTGCGCCACTTACTCATTTCACCGCACTGCCCAACCCCCCGCCCAACTACCCAACTACCCAACTTTCCCAACAGCGAAGCAGCGCCACTCCACAAAACTGCTGGCAAGCGAAATTTGTACAATTTCTCGCCTTGGTGTTTTTTTTCTTTTTCATTTTTTTTGATTTTCTATTTTGGCCAATCGATTGCACTGATTGTTGTTGCAGCTGCCGGAGCTCAGACTCTGACTGCGTTCGTGTTTACGTCTGCACTTGATAACCCGCATTAGCTCCAACGCCCAACCAAAAGCCAGTTAAATCACGTTCACGTTTGCTTTGCGTTTTCTCTCTAATCAAAAATCGTAAACGACGACGACGACGAATGACGCGCCAGCGGTTCCGGCGGTTGGTTCGGTGGGGAGGGGGAGGGTTTTGGGTTTGCTGTCGCCATTGCAGCAGCAAGTTGAGTGATTGAGTTGTTTGTGCACAAATAGTACGAGGAACTGTAGCCGCGTTTGCTTCATGCGGTTGCCGTTTGTGTTTGCCAATCATTATCGTGGCCAACATATCGAATATGGCTGCGAATCAGAGGCTATTTGCTGCTGAAACTTTTCAATTGCGAAGCACAAAATTGGTAATTGATTTTATTAGTTTTCCAAAAGCCCCTGATTAGTGCAGTAAGCGAGTTAAAAGCAAATGAGTGAACCGTTTTTGGAGAAACAGCAATGGGAAGTACAAATGGATTAAAGCTGGAATTGAAGTGAAACGAATTTGAAAAGGAAGTTGATGAGGTGGTTGGTTAACTGTCCAGATTAACCAGAATATGAGCTTAACTGAAGTGCTTAAAAACTTTTAAATATTCATTTTAGATGTGAAAGTTTTAAGTTTGTATGTTTGCATGTTTGCCTGTTTGCAGGTTTGCAGGTTTGCACATTTGCATGTTTGCAGATTTGCATGTTTGCAGGTTTGCATGTTTGCAAGTTTGCATATTTGCATGTTTGCATATTTGTATGAAAAATGCAAACCGGTTCTGAACTGAACCGGTTTTGAACCGAAACGAACCGCTATTTTCAGCTTTTTCCTTTCTGAAATGCTGAACCGAACCAAAAACCACTAAGAAAAATGTTACGGATCAGTTCTCTGACGAGTTTTAAGACGCAAATAGCTTTCCTCTAGCCAATGATACTTAATAATTTGGGAATTTGAATCGTTTCCCTAAGATAGTTGTTATACGACATCTCGTTTAATCTTGTTATCCTGTAAGTTCTTCTGCAATTGCCCGACCATCTGTTAATATAGCTGTCATCAGTCTGAGATCTTTTCTTGGTAGCTGAAAATTTATTTGTCGTCCTCTAGTGGACAATTTTTTACATTTTCTTTAGTACTCCTTTACCTTAACTCAATCTTAGCTAGGAAACTTTTTGCTCATATAATATGATAAATCCTTGGTACGAATTCGTTTGATTTCGGAGTGCATTCCTCTAGAAGCTTATGGACGAATTCTGCAAGTTCGATATCATAAATTATGGGTCATTCTTTTGAGGATTCTACAAATATTCAAATGGTTTATAGGAATTCAATTGCCAAAGTGTGCGAAAAGTCAAATTACGACAGCAATCTTAATATTTCATAAAGTGCCTTTATGAACCACTCAACCGAATCAAAACCGAGGTTCAGTTAGCTGCAAAAACCATGTAATGTACCGAAACAATGGTTCGGTAACTGTGTGAACCACTGAACCGAACCAGTACGATTTTTCGAGTAGTTTGCATTCCTGATTTGTTTGCTTGTATGCAAATTTTGTGTGTTTGTATGTTGCAAAAAGTGTGGGACTCGGAATTCCTCACCAACTAAAACCACCTCTACTCTCCGTTTCCCTCTTGTGGAACTACCGCTAAGTATTAATTCACAAGGGGGAGGTGGCACGAAGGCCTCCACTAGATTACTACGCCTGGATTTTAGAATCTCAGCAGCCATGGTGCTTATAGCATTCCAATTGTTTTGCGAGCTAAGTAAGTCCATAAAGTCAGTGACTGCGAATGGCCTCCCAATACCTAGGCATAGCTCTTCCCGCTCGGCAGCGTATCTCGGACAGACAAAAAACACATGTTCTGCGTCTTCAATGTTCCACGCACAGTGCGGGCAAAATAGATCGGTCTCATGCTCTAACCTATAGAGATAGGATTTAAAACATCCATGTCCGGTCGGCTTGTCCGTGCCCTCTACCCACCCACGGCCTTATGTCCGCTATCAGTCTTTTTGACCAATTGCCGTTGGTGGTAGTACTCCACCTCGCCTGCCATTGCATCGTCGTTCTTTCCCGGCGACGTTCCTCTGGATCCCTGCTTTCCTTGGCTAACAGGTCTAGCGGTATCATTCCAGCTAGTACCAGGGCCGCGTTCGTGACGCTGTCCGGAAGCTGCAGGTGACACGGAGAGCGCACCTCCTGTACGCACGATCATTGCAGGGGCCCATATTGGTGCTGCGTACATTATAATAGACCTGACCACGTTGCAGATCAACCATCTACTACGTGGTCGAGGTCCACCTATGTTCGCCATGATTCCCGATAGACCATTCGTTGCTTTAATGGCCTTTTCCTCCACGTACGCTAGGTTTGCATGTTTGTATATTTGTATGTTTGTATGCATATTTTGTTTGTTTCGTATGTTTGTAAGATTGCATGTTTGTAAGCATATTTTGTATGTCTGAATGTTTCGTATGTTTGTAAATTTTCTATGTTGCGTTTGAATCGTATGTTTCGTATGTTTTGTATGTTTGCATGTTTGTATATTTATATGTTTTGTATGTTTGCATGTTTGTATGTTTGTATGCAAATTTTGTATGATTCGTTTGTTTTTATGTTTGCATGTTTGTATGTTTGCATATTTGCATGTTTGTATGCATATTTTGTATGCCTGAATGTTTTGTATGTTTGTATATTTCCTATGTTGCGTTTGAATCGAATGTTTCGTATGTTTTGTATGTTTGCATGTTTGTATGTTTGTATGTTTGCATGTTTGCATGTTTGCATGTTTGCATGTTTGCATGTTTGCATGTTTGCAAATTTGCATGTTTGTATATTTGCATATTTGTATATTTGTATGTTTGTATATTTGCATATTTGTATATTTGTATGTTTGTATGCAAATTTCGTATGTTTGTTTGTTTGCATATTTGCATGTCTGTATGCACATTTTGTATGTCTGAATGTTTCGTATGTTTGTATATTTCCTATGTTGCGTTTGAATCAAATGTTTCGTATGGGTGCATGTTTGTATGTTTGCAAATTTGCATGTTTGTATATTTGCATATTTGTATGCTTATATACATATTTTGTATGCTTGCATATTTAACATGTTTTCATCTTTGTATATTTGTATGTTTGTATGCAAATTTCGTATGTTTCGTTTATTTGTATGTTTGCATATTTGCATGTTTGCATGTTTGTATGCATATTTTGTGTGTCTGAATGTTTCGTATGTTTCGTATTTCCTATGTTGCGTTTGAATCGTATGTTTTGTATGTTTACATGTTTGCATGTTTGCATGTTTGTTTGTTTGTACAATTTGGATAGTTGAGAACCTGTAAGCCCTATTTAACATATCGAAAGACTGGGGACTGATAAATAGTTAAACAAATCAATCATAACTCTTCTCAGGGACGATTTTACATCATATTTAAGAGCTAAGGGTCACAAAATCTAACAGCAAACAGAGCAAATTGTAAATTCTATTCAGGCTTAGATTTATGTATGAAATACTTCAATTTGGTTTCTTAAGAGAAGAGTTCTTGAAAATAATTTAAGAATCAACTTTAACCTTTTCATTTTACTAAACAATTCACCTTCAACCTTATTCTCTCTCTCTCTCTCTCTCCCTTTTGCTCAGGTCGAGGAGGATTGGAAATATGTGGCCATGGTATTGGATCGTATGTTTCTTTGGATTTTCGCAATCGCTTGCGTGGTCGGCACAGCGCTAATTATTTTGCAAGCACCCAGTCTGTACGATCAGTCGCAGCCGATTGATATACTCTATTCGAAAATCGCCAAGAAGAAATTCGAGTTACTCAAAATGGGCAACGAGAACACCTTATAGCGACCACTTGGGTTCGCGGCTGGCTGGTGGAATTTAATCATCAGCTCGCTGCGAACCCTGTTCGCCGCTCGTGACGACGATCGTGGATAATATACAGAGAGCCCAGCCATGAGCCTGGCCTGGTATACCAGCAGCCGCGTGTCCAGCAGCAGCAGCAGCAACAGCAGCGGCGGCAGCGACAACGCAACCTCATGGACAACTCCCGTATAGGCCGAGCGAAGTGAACATAAGTAAAACCAGCAAATCCCAGAGAATTGGTGGAGCAGTTGATCAAAATGTGTAAAGTGCAAGTTTTTGACCAGCCAACTGAAAACGGAAGGTTAGTTTTGTATAAAGAGTAAAAGAATCGTATGAAGTTTTTGTAATTTGTATTCAATTTTTGAGCGCCAAAAAAGTTCCTTGTTGATTTTTAGTTTTAAAGTTAAAAGAAGAACAGAAACAAACAAACAAACAAAACGAAAACAAAACAAAAACCAAAAAAAATATTTTAAAATTGCATTTTAAATTCAAATACGACTGCATGTGTTCAAAATGTGTAAATGTGTGCGTGTGGGTGGATGGGTAGGTGGGCGATTTGGTTGCCTGCCGAAATCAATTTTAATTGTTTATTAATTTGTGCATATTTTTCCACAATAAATTCAGTTTTAGCCAAGCATTTCTGCCAAGGGGAAAAATGCAACAAAAAAAAAACCACTCAAAATTAAATGTAAAACCAAATTCAAAAATTGAACTACGGTCTAAGTCGTAACTAGTTTTTAGCTAAAAAGTAAGCGAAATTCCATTTAGTCTTTAGATTAAACAAAAAACAAACAAAAACGTACAGAAAATTACCTAAACTCGATTTGCTGTGAGGCAAATTTGAGGTTTAAAAAGCGCGAAATTCTGAAATAAATTTAGTTAAAAATGTTGAAACACACTCAATTTTTAAACTCACACACACACACACACTGATATAGAAACATGTAACTAACTTTTAGTAAAGTTGGCTACAAAATAGTTGAAAAAAAAACACACATCTTAATCAACATTCAATGCATAAAATTAATCACAACACCAGACAAAATGATGGTCAACTATTCTGCTTTTTTTTGAGTTTGTTTATTTTTTTATTTTTTAAATTTATTTTTATGATTTCAGAGTAAAAACTTGGAAACCAACTTTAAATAGTTCAGTTCGAGAACCAGGAAATCAATAGACTCATATTGTTTTCAATATAGTACAGACCATTGACAAGGCAGTCACCAAATCAGCTACAAAAAGTAAGTTTCTTTGGTTTCTTTAAGTTTTGTCTAGCATTAAAGCGCCTGACCAAACTTAATTCAAACACTTTTATCACTTGGACGTGTTACTTAAACACAAAGAAAAGGAAAACAACTTTTTTTTTAACCAAAAGAAAGTTTTGATTACTATAAGAACTTTTATAATTTATTACTTTAGCTTATTATTATCCACATTATAAGAGCTACATGCCTTAGTTCTACTTTGGCATAATTCGCCTCTCAAATTGTAGTTAATACCTATTTTCCTACATTTTTCTGAAACAAAAGAGCCAGAGTTCTCATATGCCTAAATTTTCTAAATACACAGAGAAAAAAAGGATGATTTCCGGTATCCATTTGGGAGGGATATGTCTGTCTTAAATATCCTTTTAATCATCCAACGGAGCTAAAAATCATCCAAAGGATATGAAAAATTATGATCCTTGGGATGATTTTTCGCCTCCGTTGGATGATTAAAAGGATATTTAAGACATATCCCTCCCAAATTGATACTTTTTTGGATCTTTTTTTTTTCTGTGTAGTTTCTGATTTGCCTAAAAAGTAGATTTTCAAACCCAGGCCTCTTAAGTAAGGGGACAATTCTTTTAAAATCAACCTTAAACTCAAAGATCTGTTCCTGTTTTCAGATTTGTTCGATTTAACAAATTCGGAGTAGGTTAATATTTTTTCCAAAATATACTAAATATTTTGGTTAAGGGCTGCCCACGCCCTATACGCTTCAGGCGCATGCGTTATCACCTCGCTTAAGGCTCATGCATACTGAAATTGCAGCAACAACTTTGTATGTGTGTCTCTTCTTTTTGTTTGCCATGCTTCTAGCAAAGAAGAAGGCCACAGCAATACATAAGTACAAACCTGTCTGCAGCGTTGATTTTGTTGTTGCCGTGTGCTTCAGACAGCCACAAGCAGACTCACACACTTTTTCAGATGTGTTAGTGACTGCGAAAGCATGAAATGCTGCCAAAGCTCGTTTTCCCTGATCCGAAAACTATAAATTCTCCTATGAAATCCGTCCTAAGGCGATTCACCCTAAAATTAAGAAGAAAATTTTTCTGAAACTTTGAAAATTTTCCATAAATAAGAAAAAGTTTTCTTAATTTTAGTGTGAAACGCCTTAGAACGGATTTTATAGCAGACTTTCGAATTTGCAGGGCGAATTTTTTTATGAGTGTAAGTGTTGTACAGTGTTTACATTTCAGTGTTGTATAGTATACTTAGTTCTAGAGATGGTCGACGCTCACCCTAATCACAACTTACTACTACAAATATAATCTAAGATGCAAAATTTTCTTTTGAGACCGATTGCTCTAACTACTTTTTTTGTGCTTCCCTGTCCATATTTTCCAAATATGTTCTTTGGCATTGTAAGAAAGTCCTCTCAACGGTATGGTTTTCACCATTTGAAACAGAGAATTACAGTAAACTGTTTCTAGCATATTACTTCTGAACTTTGAATCCTATTAGGTGTATTTTCACTTGTAGAGATCTCATATGCCTTAGTTTACTGTGAGTTACAGAACTCAGATAGGCTACTTCTCAAGCAGCTTTTCATATATATTTGTGCTTATCAGCTTGACTATAACACTTGTCTGATATCACTTTTGAAAAACGTTAAAGAGCTATCAGACAACTGAAAATATAGCTTTAGGGAAAGGTTCATAGACCAGGCCATAGCAAGCGACGTGCGGCTGACTTACAAATCACTTTCACATAATCTTGGGCGCAACAGTTACTTCAACGAGGATTTGCGCATTTCCAGAATAAGTGCAATTTGTAGAGCCAGGTGCGAAACGCTAAGCCTAAGTGCAACACCACAGGCAAGATGGTCCACAGGAATGTTGTCTATGTAATCTGAGAGTGCGAGAGGACATACAACACTTCTTGGCAATTTGTCCGATTTTTGACGAGCTTCGGATGCTTCACTTCAATAAAAGCACCTTATCAGCAGAGGAGGCTAAAGGAATCCTCAATGGAGAGAGTTGGGCTGCACTGGCAGCATTTATTGAGAAGGGTACAAAATATCGGTGGAGAATTATAAACGGTGACTTTTAGGAGATCACCGTCACTTACCTACAATTTAAGATAGCCTCCTTAATTGTCAGAAACCAAGTTGAAGCCTAAATTAACTTGTTTAACGGCTGAGTATATGTATTTGTTTTGTTTATAGTTTGAAACTAACTTTGTAAAGCCAGCTACTTTAATGATGTAATATCCTTCAATATTCAAATACTACTATAGCTTTAGAGTCTAAACCAGTTCACTTTTTAACTAATCTTGTTAAACAGAATGAGTTTTAAGCAAGTTCTGGTCTGCAAATTGGCATAATAGTCGAAACTCAGATTAAATATTCACTGTAAAAGTTGTCTCACCGGAATCTGTTCTAAGCCAAATATACGAAAGTTTTTGCTGAGAAGTGTTAGTAACTCGCTAAGCCAGGAATGCAAATGAAAATGGAATTAGTACTAGTTTGGTTCAGTGGTACATATAGAACAGCGGTTTACTCTTAACTAAAGCAAAATCGGCTTCAATATCTCAGGAACGTGAATACAGCTAAATGGCTAGGCACAATTGTAAGGTGCATCTACCATTTAACCAATGTAAGCTGTCTGTGTATAAAGTTTCTTTAGCAGACTTTGCACATGCACAGCACACAAATGTTAAATCGAGGGTCCACATTGAAATTTCCCTTTCCCATTTACTTGTATGCATGTTACTCATCTTCTGGTTACTCATAAGTGTGCTTTGAAAAGCAACAGTTGATCAAATGATTATTCCAATGGCATTAAATAATTATCGATAAACTTTATGTAGGATTATCTATCGAAATTAAAAGAAATTTTGAAGTTTGATTTATAAATCGCTAGCCTTTCCATTTCCACCATGCAACATTTCGTAGCTGCCAAGGTCAAGAAACGCTTTCAACTAAAAAAGGTTTGGAATTTAGGAAATTCAATAATTATAGGAAATAAAAAATTGAAAAAAAAGCAGTGGAACTACAATATTATGTTATATTGAAATACTGGCAACTGATAGTAATCCTGGCACTCTGCTGTTCCTTAAGAGGTACACAGAAAAACCTTTATAAACAAACTAGAGATAAAGCGCACCGCGACCAGTTATGGTCTATTGTGAACCCTAATGAGTTTCAACTCTCCTAGCAGTCCATTTTCCTGCACGATTGCCAGGATTTCTGTGGATTCTAGGCAACTTATCTTGTTGGGGTGTAAGCTGTGTTCCCCAAATCTGTTGAATCGGCGCCTCGCCAGAGCATCACATGTGCGAAGGACACCTCCTTCTCTTCACAGAATCTGCATAGTTGAATGTTTGTTATTCCCAACTTGTACTTGTGGTCCGTGTAGAGCTCTGTCAGGATCCTGAGGGTATACTTTCCTTGTTGGATCAATTGCAGAAACCTTTTTTGGGGTTGTGGTTCACAATCAATGCTGTTGCTTGCCAAATGCCTTTGGTGTTTAACCAAGAGCCTGCTCTTAGCGTATTCTCTTCTTTTTTTAAGGTGTTCTTTAATGAAGACCGCAATGGAGTGCTGATCCTACCATTGCGGTGGCCTCAGCCTTGCCTGCCTATAGCTCTATAGTTTAAAGAGGTAAAGTAGAAATGTTTGAAGTCGCATTTCACAGTTGGACAAGCACAAAACAGTACTACAGTCTACTCTTCCTCTCCTCTTACGAGAAGATTTCTACTCACTTTCAAACATTACCCCAAGAATATCTATGAAAGACTGCCAAACTTATTTAACAACTATGTTTCCTACAGCTTTCCCCCCTGCAACTAAAACTGTTCAGTCATCAGTAGACTTTGCTGAATTTGAAGTGAAATTTTTGCCACTTTCAAATGTGTATAAAACTTTGAAATTTTTAGAAAATTATAACAAAAGGAATAGTTTGAAATTTGTTTAAAAAAATGAATGGAATTCTCAAGCAACCCAAGAACATTTCAGCCTTAGACTTTGTAAGCCTGGGCTGTTCAAGTAAAATTGAACGCACACACTCTCCTAACAATTACAACTTTTTAATTACTTCTCCCCATTGCCAGCAACACCTTCTCCAATTGAAAAACTTGCCTGCTTAAATTTATTTTTTGCATTTTAAAATGATTTTGCAAAAAGTTTTGCAAAAACGCCGCAAAGCATGCTACAAATTAAGCAGGGAATGCAGTGGTGCTCTGTAGGTGTGTGTGTGCAGTTAATAAAAAGCACACACACACACTTAAAATAAACAGCAGAAAACAGAAAAACACACAAAATAAATGAAATACTGCAGAAACTATTAGCACAGAATGCGGCAGAACAACTCTCGCTCTCTCTCTCTCTTGTGCTGCCAGGGTTGTCAAGCTGCCGGCTGTCGCTGCTTTGTCGCTCGCTGGTCGTTTTTTATTTTTTGTGCGTGCGAAGTGGCAAAAGTTTAATTAAAATTCCTAATCGAAAATATTCAACATTTGTGAATGTGAATTAATTAAAATAGTTTTGCTCAGCCCAACAGCAGCAAGAGGGGACAGAAAAGGGCAGCGGGGGGAAGAGAGCGACAGATATAACGGGGTGGCGGAGCAACAAAGATTTGCTTTTACATTTAGCCAAATGAACAAATGGAAGAGGGTTGCTCAAGACTTTGTTCAAACCAATGCGGCTTACGACTCAAAAATTGTATTCTAGCTACTTTTTTAGCTGCTGCCGATTGCTTACAGTGGCGTAGCCAAGGGGGTTATATTTACATGCTAAAAGGCTGGTTTTCATGCCGAGCTTCTCATGAATAGCAACAGTTTTAAAACGTTTGAAAATCTGAGTGCTTATGAACAGTAGTCTTATTTGAATAAAGTATTGTGCCGAAATAAACTTTTATCTCAACTGGAATCAAGAATGAAGTACTACGCCACTGCTTGTAGATGGAAGAATGAATATCAGCAACATCCTTTAAGTAATATTCTTTATTAAGCGAACTTCGCATCGCCTCACAGTCAATGAATGTAGTGACCATTTTTTCAACTAAACTTAATTTTGGAATTTTTGAATAAGTCTAATTAGTACAAGAAAGACTTTTGCTTTGATGTTGCTAAGTATTGTGCTGTCTTGATTCGCTTCAGTTTAAGCATCTTGTGCTACACGACATTTTTCCAAATGTTATCAGGCGGCAGAACAAGTAATGCGGTTAGTTTGCCCACACGCGAACACGCCACATACAACTGATATACATTTTCCAAATTTAGACCACAAATTTGTGTTTTGTAATCAGAAATGGAATTCATTTAAGTTTATACTTGGGATTATAAGATTCCTTGAAATGGGCACTTGTTCAGCTGTGAATTTTCTTTTGAGTATTGCCATGTGAATCATATTGATCATCAGTTTGCTTATCACTTATACTTAGGATTAGACTTCGAAGCATGATTACTACCTGGGCAAACTTTTATAGGTATATTGTGCGGCTGTAAGCTACACAGAAAAAAAAAAGATCCAAAAAAGTATCCATTTGGGAGGGATATGTCTTAAATATCCTTCTAATCATCCAACGGAGCTGAAAAATCATTCCAAAGATCATCATTTTTCATAACCTTTGGATGATTTTTAGCTCCGTTGGATGATTAAAAGGATATTTCAGACATATCCTTCCCAAATGGATACCGGAAATCATCCTTTTTTTTCTCTGTGTAGGCATATCTGAACTGTTAACAAATTCAGTTAAATAGTTGGAGGTTTTTGTTTGGGCGTGAAGCTTTGTTTGGTCCTTAGATTAGAATGAATGCTGTATACCAACGATTTGATACTGAATTACTACACTGAAAAAAGAAATCAATCCGAAACGGGATTGAAAACAGGGTAAACCCCGAATAGTTTTGATCCGATCCCGAAAAAGATTGATTTTACTCAAATTTTTTTTTTATTTAGTCCCGTAAAACAGGATCATTTAAAGCCTGCTCAGGGATTACACTGTTTTCAATCCCGTTTCGGATTGATTTCAGATTTTTGTTTTCTGTGTAAGTTTGAGTCATTCAACTCTTATTCTTAGCCTCTAAAATGACTCGCACACTCCAACGTTGGATACTTTGTAGATTTCTTCTTACCTTCTGCCGTCTTTGGACGAGACCAAATGGTCAAAGAACTTTGAGGAAATGAAAACAGTCGATAAACAGCAATTCGATTAGAGAAATCTTGAGCAGATGGTTCGTTTAGAAATGCAACTCTCAGGTTTGCTGCCAGCTAAAGATTATTTACATATCTGTACAGATTGGGCGATTTGAGGCAAGCGTTCAGTTTATAGACAGCAGTTGAAGTTGGAATGATTGGCAGATTGGCAAACATGATTCATTTGGATATACTTTTCATTATACCCGTTACTCGAAGTGTAAAAAGGGTATACTAAAGTCTTGCAAATGTATGTAACAGGCAGAAGGAAGTAACTCCGACCCCATAAAGTATATATATATATATATACATATATATATGTCTGTCTGTTTGAACACCAAGACATCAGATACTAGAAGAGCTAGAGCTAGAGCCACCAAATTTTAAATGTACTAGACTAGTATTGTCTGCATGCAGATCAAGTTTGTTTCAAATTTTGGCCATGCCACCGAAATAAGTTGAATATCTCGCACATTTTCTAAGATATCTAGCTCAGATTTTGCAGTGTAGTCTATGTGGCCCATATCTACAATCTTACAAATTTTCATAAAGATCGCATAATAAATGGCAGAGTTAGAAAAACGTTGCATACTTATCTGAGCCGCATGAGGCTATTAGACATTAATTGCCCTGTGTAGCGGGTATTTCGAAGTCGGGCAGGAACGACTTTGACTTACGCTCACGTTTTAATTAGCCAATGGAGCTTGAAATCATTCAAATGAGGAACATTTTTCATAAATCATTTCAACGGAGCTGAAAATCATTCAAATGATTAAAATTTTTCATTACATTTGGATGATTTTCAGCTACGTTTGATGATTAAGACATATTCAGTCCAATTGGATACGTGAAATCATCTAATGGATCAATAGTTTAAAGGTAATAATGATTGTACGACATTCTTTCCAGATGAAACAACTGCTATGTGCAATGTGGAATATCGACTCCCATGATAATTTTGCAAATTTTTGGGTCTTTTGCAATATTTTCAAATATTTTAATAGGTTTTCTGTTAAGCGAGGATCCAGTTGTTCTTTAGTTTTATAATGTTTTATACCTTCGATGAAGCTGAAACTTACTTAATTAGTTGAAGGTGAATTAACTAGGCAGACAGCTAACAATAGGAACGGATCTTTGTTATTTCATTACGTTATTTATTTGTTTCAATTTAAATGTTTAAAGCCTAAAGTTAAAGTTTGTATCTTAGATAGTCTCAAAGTTCGATCGATGAACCAAAGCAGCTGCTTTATCGCTTTACCCAACTTAACCCAAGCTTGGAAATGAACATTGAATGCCTGATTCAACTATGATTTGGTTTGCTATGACCTTAGCTTTTGTTTGTAAATATCCTATATTTCACAAGTTTCAAAGAACAAGTTGTACCAACCTACACCAACACACAAACACACACCCCAAAACTCGACTAAAAAAGAATGAAATTAAAAATAGCAAAACGGCCATTTGGTGCGTGTTTAAATTGTAAAGTGCATAAAAAATCAACAGTTAACATTTTTTAAATATCTAGCTATTAAATAAACGTAAAATAAATGTTAAAAAAAATATCATAAATCAATTAAAATTAAAAAAAAAAACAACACACTCACCACAACACAACAGAACTCAAACCAAATGCTAAACGAACCCAAGAATATTAAAAAAAAACACACACACATCCCATAAATGAAATCAAATATTTAAATTATTAAACTGAGCTTATAAAATTTAAAACCAACAAAAAAAAGGTGGAAAAAAAACACACACACCCTCACACACATGCAAAAAACTATTTGACAACAGTCAGGACTTCCGTTTTGAGAGGCATATAATACACACACACACACACACACACACACACACAGCAACAACCACAAAAAAAAAGTCTGAAAACAAATTATATATACATGAAATACAAAATAGACGCATTTGAACATATTTTAAAACCCATGCCAGGCTCATCGAAAAATTGGATGCAAAGTAGTGGTGAGGTGTAAGAAATTAGAATAACATCGATATTCCTGACTTTAATGCAAAACTTGAACTTTATTTCTTTTATTTTTCAACTAAATTTTCAATCCTCTTTTAACTATTCAATAAAAAAGCTTCTACTTTTTAGTTTGCCTGTAACAAATTGTTACAGAGTTGCAAAACGATAACGCAAACTAATAATAGTTCATTTAAAAGGTATGGATTTCATCACATACACTTCAAATCAAATAGAAACATTTTGGCTTTGCTTTGATGCTCATGAGCTGTTTGAAAGTTATTCTCTATTTATATCAAATATTGTGACGGCATACTTATTTTGGGTTGCTTTACGTAGTAAGTTTAAGTGTAAAAAAATCGATGTTTTAATATAGTTCAATATGTCTAGAACAATTTTAAAAAGTTTCGAATCAATCGGTCTTAAAGTATATGAGAGAGGGAGCATTTAAAACTGAAGATGAAGAAGCTTTTCATATTGAACCGATCATTTTTTGCGAGATTTGTACACAAATTACTAAGTCCTGTTGTGTTTTAACCCTGCAAGCATTAAATGTGCCGAAATGGTTAACAGAGAATCGTCTGCCGTACAGCTGACCGTTGTTGTGCCGAAGGAGATGAGACAGGCTGATTTCTGTCTACTGGGTACTGAGCCCGTCGTTTTTCATGCATTAGTAGTGTCAAAAAATTTAAGATATCACACGGGCAAAATTGTAAACACACTTAATATTCTTTTATAATAAAACCAACTGAATCGACTTGTAGAACTATTCCATCAGTATGGAAAGCAATAATTGGTTAAGTCTTCCTGAGCTTTCAATGTCATTTCAAACTCGAATACGGACTTTACGCCCATGGGCCTCTTGTCCGGACATTTCGCCCAGAAAGTTTCTTAGTTATATTTCAAAGCAGTGATTGAAATTTTTCATATGGGCCTTTTGTCCGTGGGCGTTTTGTCATGTCACCTTTTTTTACAGCCCTGTTCTAGATTCCACTTATATTTCCAAAGTAATTCCGATCGATTACGTTTTCGTGTTCTGAATTTCAGATGATATTGCTTCGGAAGTACTTTAATGAAATAGTGTTATCGATTTTGAATTGAAGCAAGGTCAATTTGAATTTTTTTACAATTTTAAATTCAACCTAATGCCAAGAGCTATAATAAATGACTGCTCAAATTTGGAGAGCGTCGAAATAATGCTTAGCCTAGAGCCAGTTTTGTAAAACTGCAGACTTTCTCGATTGTAAACGCTTACACTACACAGAGAATCAAAGAGGACATTAAAAAATAACCATTGGATGATTTTCCGTATACATTTGGGCTGGGACATGTCTTAAATATACGTTTTAATTCATCAAAATCATCCAAAGGATATGAATGATATAAAAGACATATGCAGTTCAAATGGCTCTTTTTTTCTGTGTAGCACTTACAAAGTTATACTCTGTATGTTCATAGCTGCCATCACATTTAAACAAGAGAAACGAATACGATTTTGTACTTTTCAAATGGTGTGGCAACCCTTTTACCAACTATACACAACTATCGATTGACAAAAGTCTATCGAACTGGTGGTAGAAGCTTTTGTGATGTGGAATTCAGAACATGAATTTTTCAGGTTTTAAGAAAATCGAAGGTGTTTAACAAATTTTAGTTTTACATAACAGACGAACGTTTCATGATACCAAAATATCTAAAATTATGCAAGGAATGATACTATATTTGCCTTTTTTGGATAGTTTTTGTTGTTAAAAACCAAATTTTCAAGTTTGTAGGAAAGAGGTGTAGAGGGGCAAGTTTCACCACTACACCTCTCTCCTACAAGCTTGAGCTGTTGAAAAAACTTCATGAAGTTTGCTCCATGGTGTAAGACCCGTCTTACTTTCAGCAGAACACGAATCAATTCCACTTTTAAATTTTTTTGTGTGAAAGTGAAAGGCTATTAAGTTATCAATATGTGCATTTATAGTTCTCCATCTCTCTAAACTTTGTAGTCGAAGTCAACTTTGAAAGACTTAAAACAATGTTAGAAGGAAGTTGGAAGCTAAGTTGTGATCGATCTAATCAACAGTCGAACTTCTATATAGCGAATCTGAAGGAAACAAAAACTCGTTAAGCTCCATTTAGACGACCTGATCGCTCAGCTGAGTTTTCGTCTGATTAACTGTCAGACGTCTTATTAGCCACCTGGTTTACTCAGCTGAGTAATCAGGCGTAAAAGAACCGGTTCTAATTGACCTGACCACACTCAGCTGAGTGGTTTTAGGGTTGCCTGATTGAAATGTGCGAGCGTTGCCACTTTCTGGCTTTCGATATACATTTCTTATCGATTTTTGGCTGTCGGTTTGTCTTTTTTGTTCATGTCAAATCAAAACTAACTCAACTGAGCTACTCAGGCATGTGTAAACGCTGAACCAAGTTGCTCAGCTGACGAAAACTCAGCTGAGCGATCAGGTCGTGTAAATGGAGCTTTTGTTAGAATTGTTTTAATATTGATCAAAGATCCAGCAATCTGGAAATGCATTCGCTAGAGAGAAATCTACTTTGTATTAAAGCTCTTAATAGAGAAGTTCGTCACACTCAGGACCTCGAAAGGCCTAAACAAACAGACGTCTGCATCTTAGCGCACATGACTATCAAACGCTCGCGAGCATCAGCTACGAAATGTAGGCCCACAAACAGTTAGGAGAGTGGCACTCAAGTAGCAAGAAGCTCATTGTAAGCCCATTGAACTGAATATTAGAGTGTCGAAGTCGAAGTTAGATGAGAAATCGCTCAAAAATATATGGTTTTTGTGGTAAAATTTCATAAAACTTTACCCCAAAAGCCGGGAAAACTTTCGAAATAAACTTAAGTTTTCGCTAAACTCATTTTTAGTCAGTTTTTTGACCGTTGGCTATCGCTTAGAAAATCGTTTAAAGCTTTTTCAGTTCTTAGAATTGGTTTTACTTTCCTCTTACGTCTGCATCTTAGCGCACATGACTATCAAACGCTCGCGAGCATCAGCTACGAAATGTAGGCCCACAAACAGTTAGGAGAGTGGCACTCAAGTAGCAAGAAGCTCATTGTAAGCCCATTGAACTGAATATTAGAGTGTCGAAGTCGAAGTTAGATGAGAAATCGCTCAAAAATATATGGTTTTTGTGGTAAAATTTCATAAAACTTTACCCCAAAAGCCGGGAAAACTTTCGAAATAAACTTAAGTTTTCGCTAAACTCATTTTTAGTCAGTTTTTTGACCGTTGGCTATCGCTTAGAAAATCGTTTAAAGCTTTTTCAGTTCTTAGAATTGGTTTTACTTTCCTCTTACGTCTGCATCTTAGCGCACATGACTATCAAACGCTCGCGAGCATCAGCTACGAAATGTAGGCCCACAAACAGTTAGGAGAGTGGCACTCAAGTAGCAGGAAGCTCTGTTAGACCATTTAACAACATATTAGAAAGTCGAAGTCAAAGTTAGAAGAGAAATCGCTCAAAAATATATTGTCTTTGTGGTAAAATTTCATAAAACTTTACGCCAAAAGCCAGTAAAACTTTCAAAATAAACTTTAATTTTCCTTAAACTCATTTTTAGACAGTTTACTGACCGTTGACTATCATTTAGAGAAACTTAAAAAGCTTTTTCAGTTCTTAGAATTTACTTTCCTCTTTCTGAAATAAAACCAAAATTAAAGTAAGGAATTATCGATGTTTTTTGATGACAATTTACATTCTCCCAACAGAGAATCAAAAGATCACATTGTATATATGCAACCTATCTTTATGGACTTACTTAAGCTTAAAAAAAAAACCCAAAAAAACTAACTCGTTTTGCTTGACTTATTTCGCTTTGCCAGGTTGTTTCAGTTTTGTTTTTGGCCATCAAAATATTTCGTATAAGAACAACAAATTCAAGCTTAACAACATGGTTTTGTTATAGTTTTAGACAATCAGCTAAACAAACGGATATATACTTACATATAAAACAAAACAAAAAAACGAAGACGAAGAACTAATGACAAGTAAATGGTGTAACTTTTCTGTGAATAAATTAATTTTAAAACCAAAAACCAAAAAGGTTCATACACAAAACGGTGTATGGACTGTAAAGTGGACAAGCAGCACTTAAGCCAAAAAAACACTCATTTTCAAATACCATTTTTGTAAATTGTTTCACTTGGGAAAATCGACACGCTAAAGCAAAAACTAAAAATCAAATAAATAGTTAAACAACTGAAATAAAGTCAAATACATAGACGTGTATGTGTAAATGCTCTCATTGGTTGTGTTTTTAGGTTATAAACAAAACGAGCCGAGGGTTTGCTGGTGAGTGTGAGAGTCACCAACAGACCAGACCCGGCGTACATTCATTCATTCAATCAATCAATCAAACAGTCAAAAAACTCTCATTTTGCACTTACCCTAAAATATTACGCATAATTGTACGCAAACTGTATAAACTGTAATGCCAAATCGTTTTGCATTTGCCTTTTTTACGTTGTTAGGTTTATCTAGCTAAATGTTTCGTCGTGGGCTTGCATTCTACGTTTAAGGCACAGACTCCCCCAAAAACATTGTTGAAGAAATGAAGAACCCATGTAATTTAAATACTGCCACAAAATAAGACAAACATACAAAATGCAACCAGTTTATAAACACCTAGCACATAAGTACATTCGAACGGCTATACGACCTAGTTATGTGCATCAAATTCCGTAACTTAATCTAGTTCAGTAAGTACTCCTACGATGGTTCAGCAGAACATGGCAAAACGGGGCTCGAAGTTAACATTTGTGGCTAAAAACAAAAGTAATATAGAGAAATACATATAGAAACAATTTGTATATATATATACTCAACAAAAACTCACACCTAAACGCAGATCCAGTAATCATCCTTGTACATACATATATATATAGCATAATGTTTGGCTTTGATTCGCACTTTTGGGAAATCACACACATAAACATACAACAAATAGCAGAGTTAAGCGAAAAGCAGGAGAAGTTCAGTTCAGGTACCATAGATATTTTTCAACTACAACAGACAACGAAATTGTGTACACCTAGAGACACTACACACACCTACACAGGCACACTCCACACTTGTGGACAGCAGTTAACCAGCTAAGTTGAACACTTCCCAGAGAATATTTGCAGCAGGAATTTCAAAGTTCATTGCCCTTTTTTTGAAGCTGCTTCAAAAAAAGGATTTCGAAATGGCGCAATTTTCCAAGTAGGTGCCCACAGCCTATGCGCTAGCAGCACATTTGTTTCCTAAAGAATATTTGCAGCAGGAATTTCCAACTTCATTCATGCCGTTTGTCTTTCTTTGCTAAAACAAATGAATTTTGAAAATTAGTAGGTTTTTTAAGAGGTGCCCACAGCCTATGCGCTAGCGGCACACTTGTTCCCCAAAGAAAATGTTCAGATAAAATTTTTAACTTCATTCATGCCGTTTGTCTTTCTCTGCTGAAACAAATGAATTTTGAAATATAGTAGGTTTTTAAATAGGTGCCCACAGCCTATGCGCGCTTGCGCCACATTTGTCGTTATACAGAGAGACATAGTTCGGGCGGGGTCTTTCCATGACTTTTCTTGTTGTTTGACAAAATATTCATCTGACCTAGTCTTAAGCATTAACTACTCAGTTTGGCTATTTCTCCACCGGTACTGAATCTACTGTAAGCAGAACAGAAATGAGCCACATTGCTGGTCGGAATTGACCGCTCTATCTTTGTCTTACCCTTGTACCTTAAAAAAAACTACAAGTGTGTCTGCGTGCTTCTAAAGCAACAGCAACAAAAGACACTTGGAGCTGATACTAGACTCCATTTGCTCGTTTGCTTGTGCTAGCTACTTAAAGCCCATAGAAATTATCCTCATCATGTTGACTTCGTACAACAGCTTCGTGTTTTTCTTTCTTCTAGACTCCTGAAACAGAAAACACAACAGAAACCAAAAAAAAAAGTGTTCCTTTTGGAGAGTAAGCAAGTTTGTATTTGTAATTTTGTTGTGCATGAGTCATTACATCCAATTTACGGTTTAGGCCTCTGCGATCCGCATCCTCTACTCTCCTCTGTCTTGAGCGAGCTGCCACCAGTTGGTCACACCAAGCTTCGATATATCTTTCGACACTTGGTCACCCCATCTCAGCTTCGCCCATTCCACACTGGACGTCTTCCATAAATCTTTCGCACTCCATTTGTGCACCTGTTTTGCTGGAGCTTGGTCATCCATACGAATAACATGTCCTATCCTATCCTTTATGTGCTCGTACAGCTTACGATTCTTTCATCGCCAACTTTTAGAGGTCCATAAATCCTTCGACGAACTTTTCTCTCAAACACGCCAATTGCCGACGCATCCGCTGCTGTTAATAAGCAGGATGATAAGCGACTTGTATGGCGCAATTTTCGTTTTTCGAGAGAGTTGTCTGCTCTGCTTCGTGTTTTACTTACACAAATAAGCTCTATTCTTTACCCACACGAGAACATGCCACTTACAATATCGGTGTAAAAATTGCCGGTAATTGCTAGGCCCTACGACTTTTTGATTGTCACTGCGAATGCCAATCTAATAGGAAATTCAGCGAGATTGTATTCAATTGGCACGGCTGTGGGAATCATTCAAAATCGTAGCAGCAAAACATTTTCGGTTCGGAGTTTGCCATTCAAAAAAGGTGAATTCGACCATTTTTTTTCAGAAATTTTTTAATATCCAATCGGAAACTTCATGGCACATTTATTGAGTTCAAAAACTCTGTTGCATAGTTTACAGCTCTGTTTCGATTGACTTGTATTCGACTTCACATTACACATTTCACATTTCATATATGTTGGTGCCAGAATGGCTCTTTTTGCCAGCCACGTAAGACTTATGTATTGTGCGCTTACATCGGGAAGTATGCCATAAATGCGAGCATTTTGATAATTAACGAGTGTGCAGAAATCGGTGGAAAGTATTATGCAAAAAGTGTTTTCATGAACATCAACTTTTACATCGACCAGTGTCAGCGGAACGATCTTGTAGTATTGGGAAGCAGGACTATTTCAAACTGACACCATAGTGGTGTGGATTTCCAACAAGCGGTGATCTCTTTGGTATACGTTGAACGTGGAAAGACGGGTACCTTTAAATATTTGAGTAATCTGAGTTCAACGCCTTAAAAGAAGGTTTTTGTGTGGCATTGTGCATTCATCTCAGATGATGGCATTGAAATGTTTCAGCACTGTGACGAAGAGATCAATGAAGCTTTAAGTTGTGCAACTTTCATGCACCAAAGTTTGCCGTAGCGCCATCTGTCATTCAAAGTAGATTATTTAGCTGCTGTTTGAAATACAGAAGTTGGTTTAATTTTTGGAATTTGTTCTGTGACAACTTAAATTTCACATATAACATTTGATTTCAAATAACTATCTAGATTATCTAGTTAATCGATTAATGCCAACTTTGATATGTAGTATGCTAAATGCAACAGTGCCCTTGTCGACTGTAGTGCTGGTGCTTCGAAGAAACCAAGAAAAGGTT
Source organism: Lordiphosa fenestrarum (assembly GCA_035044985.1). NCBI lineage: Eukaryota > Metazoa > Arthropoda > Insecta > Diptera > Drosophilidae > Lordiphosa > Lordiphosa fenestrarum. The sequence continues at coordinate 46,602 of JAWNNO010002551.1, read as the reverse complement.
CAACAATCAAAACGAACGAAAAGGTAAACCAATCCGCGAACCAATTGGTGCCAGCTTGCACAAGACAGAGGCAAGTGATGAACATTAATGGCAGCAGAGGAGACTGTCAAGCGGCTTTCATGGAAATATTGGGTTAAATAAGAAGTAGATAGCTGTTCTTAAGTGAATGATTTCTGTTTTGTATTTGACATCAGCAATGTAACTCCTTTAAGGAGTGAACAACAGATTAAAAACTTAGAAAATGCATACAAAATCGCTTGGTTTTCTCTGGCAAACACAAACTTGAAAGAGAAGAGAATCCAGGAATATAATTGAAAGACTCTGAGCTGATCATATGAACAGGGTAGATATTGAAAACATATATTTCGAACTATGCCCTGCAGTGCTAAGACCCAGTACTGAACTTTTCAGGACTGATTCAGACCTAAGCAATAGTAGAAATAACCTAATTTCATGCCTGAATTCAGGCATGTTTCCGTACTTTCTATGAAACTCTCCTTTATGAGTTCAGCCCAGAAATCAGACCTAAAATCAGCAGAGTTCATGACGTTGTGGGACATGCCTGTGTTAAATTCATGGCTGAAACTCTTATAAAGGATGCCATGAATTCAGTACCAGCCCTTCCATTTCAGGTGTGATTCAGCATGCTATGATTCAGGTCTGAGCCTAACTAAAGGGTTCAAATGAGAAGTCAACGTTATTTGAGTCAACAAGTTTGCTACCAATCAGTTATAAAGGGTCTGAGCCAGGGCTGTAAAAGAATGATTCATTTTTGAATCAATCCTGAGAATCATTCAGGCATCGAATTGACATATTTGGAATTAATTTATGATTATGGGCCAGCCACCTCCAAGAGCTGCAGAGCAAAATCTGAAGACACAATACCAACCAAGAATCTGCTGTTTCAACATTACTTTACTATAATTAATTTGGTATGAATCAGTGGCGTACGCAGTGCTAAACACCCTGATGTGATTTTTTTGTAAGACAGCAGATGTATGGTCGACAAAGCAGCGTAGCTTTTTCGGTTATACATGTCACTGTCTGGATGGATACTTCGAAAGAAAATCTATTTCGATTGCCTGCAAACGATTTGGTCAATCATTCGACGCGATTGGTCGAATTATAAACGAAATTCATACTGACTACGGTCTTACCATAAGCAAAGTGGGTGACTACAACAACTGACAATGGCTCAAATTTTCTCAAAGCATTCAAAGAATTTGGCGTACTTAACTATGGAGACCTTCTGGAGAAGGGAGATAATGAATTTGCGCTGGATGAGGAGTTGATCTATTCAGCAAATTAATCCCTAAAGGTGGTTTTACCAAACCATATTAGATGTGCGTCTCACACTCTTAACTTGGTCGCAACTACAAATACAAACAAATTTCTTCCTTTTGCCTAAGGGTATAATTAAAGGGTATAAAATCTTAACACAATATCAATTCAATTCTTTTTTTTTTAAATGAATTAAGTCAAAATCAATACAATTCCGATTTTGAAAGAAAAAGAATGATTCAAATTTTTCTTAATTCAATGTGAGTTAAAACTAAAAATGAATCATTCTTTTACTGCCCTGGTCTAAGCTCAGATGAAATACAAATTTACTCACAATTACCCTTTCCAAACCAACTTTCTTATCTTAAAAATAATAATTCATTTCACAAACGGCATAAAAACTCACTTCAAACTAGTGTTGGGTTGTTCACGAGTGAGTGAACAAAATTGAATTGTTCACTAAACTGAGCAAGTGAACATGTTCTTCATTTGTTGTACATTTTTGTTCAGTCAGAGTTGTTCAGTTGCTCTTGTTCTGTGAGTTGTTCTTTGAGAGTTGTTCAGCCGCTCTTGTTCTGTCTCTATTGCTCCGTGAGTTGTTCAGTATCTAGTTCAGAGATTTGTTCAGAGAGTTGTTCAGTAACTAGTTCAGTGAGGTGATCAGTGACTGTTCACTTAGTTCGGTGACTGTATGGCAACTCTGTGTTAAGCAGTCTTCTGGTGTGGCTGTCTCGTCCGTTGGAACCATTTCACCGAAATGGATAATAAAAAGGCTGCAGCGTTACTTTAAGTTGTAACTGACAAAGCAATCTAAGCCGCCACCTTAAAAGCAAACATCCGGCTGCAGTGGAGCCCCCTCCCACTGAACGGAGATACTGACTTAGATCCTGTTTTGTTGTAAACTTCATTTAAGATCAAATTCAGTAGTTAAGTAATTGTTTTATTTCAATACACATTGGCTCGTGAGCTACAGAACAACTGAACAACTGAGCAATTTGACTGAGTTGACTCACTTTGAAAAAAAGAACAAGTGAACATGTTCACTGAAATGTATGTACAACCTTTACCCAACACTACTTCAAACCCCAAAAGGTGTTTGAATGCGAATGCAAAGGTTCTTTTGGAAGTCACACCTAGCGCACTAACAATAAAACATTATGAGTTAAACAAAACCAAAATAGTATTTAACTAATTAAATGATATGTTTAAACAAAAACAAAAAGAAGAGAATTAAACAAAAACTATTTGATAAATATGCGGCTTGACCCTGAGATTCAAAAAACATAAAATCGTATGTCTTCCAATCAAAGGTCGTCTTTTGTAGCAAACACAACAAGAATCAAAGTCTGCGTATTGCAAAAACAAAAACCAAGAGCAAAAACAAAAAGCCAAAAGGAAGCGCCAACTAGCAAAAGATACACACACACAGACACATACATCCACACAGCACTGCAAAAATTTCATAGCATACTTTTTAGGGCAGCCTCTCTAGGTAGACTTCGAAGTCTTCTACTCTACACACTCTCGCTCGCTGTCTCTATTGATCAGGCCTGGCCAAATGGAGAGCGAAAAAAACATATGCCTGTCTCTCTCTCTGACACACAGGCATGCATTCGGCCTGATCTCTTGATCGCATACCAACAGTCAACCCAACACTTATCAAGGTACCTGACAATAGCAGAAATATTTGTTCAAACTAATTCTGAACCCATTTGTACGCCACTTGGCCTAGACAGCAGCTGCCCTTTTTCATTTAGAACATATGTAAAACAAAACAAAAAAAAGAAGAAAAAATTGCAAAAACGGTTTCAACTTAAGCAAAATCAAAGAACTCACCTGCTCATTTTCATCCTCAAAAAACAAAAAACAACAGCAACAAATGCAATTAAACGAATTTGAAGTGTTTTTTCAGCCATAAATTAAACAAAGAAACTTTTGTATAATATTTCCACAACTTTGCAGTTAGCCAGCCGCACTCACACACACAAACACACACCCAACTCAATCAATATACCCCCAATAACTGTATAAAGTGCATAAGTTATGAATTTGTATTATACATAAGTAATTTAGATAAGAAAACGTAATTAACTTAAGCATTTTTTCTGTTGCAAAACAATTTTTGTGCATATTTTTTTGTTTTCAGTCACCAAAAACCAAAGGAAAAATTCAATTTTTAACCTAAAACAAAAATCTTTGCAACTCACTGGGGAAAACAACACCACAAGTTAAAGTTAAAATAAAACGTAACAAGTATTTGATCAAAACCAAAAAAAAAACAAAAAAAATTGATAGATAATTACTAAACAACTAACACATATGCCCGTAAATGACAACACAAAACACAAAATCAATTTTAACTAAATTGCAAATTTAGTTAAAAGGAAAGTCAACTCAACAAGAAAATGAAAATCAATCCATTTAGTAGGTAACTTGACTAGTGCTAAGTACGTATGTAAATTAACAACTAACACTTAAACTAACTAAACAAGTCATAAGTCTAGACGAGCTAAGGAATTACCACACCAACAACAAGCAACAACAACAGCAACAGCAACAACAACAACCACAACTTTGCGCATCAATATTCAAAATAAATGTGTCAAACAAAAATATAATTAAACATAAACAAAAGTTGCATTTACATTTCACCTACAAAATACATACATAAATATATATACATACTATATATATATATATTCAAAATCTTCAAAAAACAAACATATTACATACCACAACAACTACTCCCACACACACACACTGAGAGAAAGAAAGCATAACACAACACGCGCATTACAATTAACAACAACAACAACAACTTATTAACAACAGCAACAACAACAAGTGCTAGCATCATATATGTTAAATCACACACACACACACACACACATACGCTCACATATAAAAACACTACAAATTTAAGAAAATTTAAGCTAAATGCAAGTACCGAAACGAAACGAAACGAAACGAAATAATAGCAACTTCAATTGACAAGCAAACAAAAATTAACAACAACAACCAACAAAAAATGAAACATAACAAACAACCAAAAAAAAAAAACACAAAAAAAACAACAAGAAACCAATTACTATATAAATAAATGTTACGCGTTATTACAATAAAGATGAACGAAAATAATTTGTTTTAAAAAAATGTCGAATGTCTTTTCAATGGGTGGAGTTGGTTTTTAGATTCGTTGCAAAAGAATTTGTGAGTAAAGCAATAAAGTTGGTTATCTTCTTGGCACTTATCCAGGCTGTGTAGGTGAGTGATCATTGGAGGCGATTAATAAAATAAATTTGTATATGATTTAATCAAATTTTTCGTCTCCTCGGAAATCACTAAGAAATACTTTTGTGGCAAGAAAATGTTACCCTAGCACATACTTTTCTTGACAACACTTTTTCTGAACCGTTTTTCTGATCAGTTTCAACTTGCTTTTCAACCTTTTTGGCCCCATCATTGTCGTATCGGTGCCCCATGATTCGCTATGGCTTATGGTGTATTTGCAACAGGGAAAGGTTCCAAAAGTTGGGCACACTAAGCGAAAAGTCGAAATTTCAACAATCGAATTCACCTCTTCTTACCAATTATTTATTAATTTATTTGGCTCTAGCCCAGTGCTACAAGTTTATACTTACATTTAATTCACTAGTCACAATATTAAGTTTAAAGCTTAAAAAAGAAAACGAAACCACATTATTATTTATAAACTCACTTACACAGTTCGACAAAATCAAACTTTTGGAAAAAAACCCGGGAAGAGACCCTTGAATTCTGATAGAAGGGACTTCTGTAAGCTTCGCCTCATACCCAGTTTCTCAACTGAACCCTAGGATCGCGTGCTATTTGTACTTTTGTACTACCAACACACTGCGACAACAATTTTAACTTGGTGGTCAATGGTACAAGATAAAAATCTACAAAATTCAGCAAACATAGACAGGGTCATTGGGAACAACGTAATATCAAAAAATCCCGTTATACGTACAATTGGTTAAGATACCTCCAGACGGGTTTACACCTAAATTTTTGCATATCTTTAAAAGTGCACCGTAGAGTTTTCTTTAAAACTAAATTTATGATGGCACAATGGGCTATTTCATGGGCCTAAGAGATGTTTCTCTTCAGACAAAAAACCACGAGACGGAGTACCATTTAAAGATCCACCCACAACCCACGCATTATGGGATTTTTACTAGACTAAAAACTAGGCCGAACTGCGTTTTCAGATTTTCTAACGAAGCCTTTTTGCGCTGACTATGAGCATTTTTATACGAAGGGTATTATAATTTTGCCCAGAAGTTTGCAACGCATAGAAATATTCATTTCCAACCTCATAAACTATATATATTCTTGATCAGGGTGACGAGCTGAGTCGATTGAGCTTTGTCCGTCCGTCTGTCCGTCTGTCTGTCTGTTTCTACGCGAACTAGTCTCTCAGTTTTAAAGCTATCGAGCTGAAATTTTGCACAGAGTCTTCTTTTTGTTGCACACTACTAATATGTCGGAACCGACCGGATCGGATGACTATATCTCATAGCTTCCACAGGAACAATCGGTCGGAAAACTAGTTTTAGTATGAAAAACGTTTTTCTTTTCAATGGAAACGTCTCCGAACTTTGTATTCATAGGTTTGCTATGCTTTTTTATAATTCTACCAAGTTTTATCAAAATCGGACAACTATATGGTATAGCTGCCATACAAAAGATAGGTCTAAAAAACAGTCTTAGTTAGAAAAAATTTTTTGTTTTTAATGGTAGCATCCTGCAATTTTGTATTTGTTTGTTTCACATGCTTTCACATAATTTTACAAATTTTTGGCCAAATCGGGTGACTTTATCATATAGCTGCCATACGAACGATCGGTCGGAAAATGGAAAAAAAAGAGTATTTTTTGAAAATATTTAAGCAAGCACTTGCAAGGGTATAAAAACTTCGGCACAGACGAAGTTAGCTTAGCTTTCTCGTTTTCCATTTTGTTTTGCGTTCAAGAGTATAATAATCCAGATTTTGGTAGTGAAAAGTAATTAAATACTGCAAGTAATGATTGTTTTTTCATTATCTGAATGCGCAAGATTTTTCTAATGAAAAGTTATTAAGTACTAGAAGTCTGAATAATCGAGTTTTACGTAACGAAAAGTAATTAAATTCCGGAAAGTAGTTCATGTTTTTATACTCTGTACCGTAGGTACATAGAGTATTATAAGTTTGTGCAAAAGTATGTAACATCCAGAAGGAAGCATCTCCGACCCCATAAAGTATATATATTCTTGATCAGCATCAACAGCCGAGTCGATATAGCCATGTCCGTCTGTCCGTCTGTTCGTATGAACGCACAGATCTCAGAGATGGTAAGAGATAGAGGTTTGACGTGTATGGGACATATGCTTCTTATGTCTGCAGGCAGATCAAGTTTATTTTCAATTTTGGCCACGCCCCCTCCCGCCCCCGCAATTTAGAAAAAACGTCATATCTCCCACAGTTTTGAAGATAGATGGCTTGTTCCTTCTGAACATATTTAGTTATTAGGATAACTTATCGATCCGCCAAAGGAATGAAGAAGATCGGATGAACGGTTTTCGAGTTATGATCAAAAGACAAATATGTTATAGTCGGGCTTGACCGACTTTCTTTCTTGTTTCATTATTTGAAATAGTAATTCAATACAGGCAGTCTGAATAATCGAGAAAAGAAATTAAATGCGGGAAGTTATTCATGATTTTTCATTATTTGAGAAAAGCGAAACTTTTGTAATGAACAGTATTACCATACTGGAAGTCTGAATCATCAAAAAAAGTCATTAAATGTTTTTTTTTTATTATTTGAATAAACCAGTCCTTCCTAATTAAAAAGTAATTAAATACTGGAAGTAATGTTTACATTTGACCACTCAGAAAATGATCTTTTGATATGAAAAATGTCCATTGGATGATTTCCGGTATCAATTTGGGAAGGATGTGTCTTAAATATCCATTTAATCATCCACCGGAGCTGAAAATCAACCAAAGGATATGAAAAAGGATTATTATTAGGATGATTTTTCAGCTCCGTTGGATAACTAAGAGGATATTAAAGACATATCCTTCCCAAATTGATCTTCAGGATTGATCCGTTGGATAACTAAGAGGATATTAAAGACATATCCTTCCCAAATGGATCTTTTTTTTTCTCTGTGTACAAATCAATTTACATGCATTGACATTTACACCTTAAGTTAAGATATGTACATGTGCAATTCCCACACACTTGACCATTCTAATTTATAACAAACAATGCGTGACCCAGTCAGTTGGCTAATCGAGGCAGTTTGCACAATTAGTCGAGCAAAGCGGTTACCTGAAGACAGTTTCGCTTGGAACGTGTGACTGTCACCATGTGTCAACGCTTGCTCCACCTCATGGCCTGCCTGCTCAGCCTCAGCGAGGCAGCTCAGATGGAAACCATTCCCGAGAATGCCAACCAGGCGGTGTTACACATTTTACATCGGCAGAAACGCTATTTGGCATTTCCGGAGGGTTCTTCCGTTTCGGTCTGAACGAGAGGCAACACCACAGCATACATGAAAAATGATCATTTAAAAATTGATTCTTTCAGGCAGCTATTTGCATGACCATCGGCATGTATGGCAATCCCAATGTGAACTTTCTCAGTTGGGCTGTCAACTGGGGCGTGGCCTATGACTTGCCCAATACAAAGTGGGTGCTGCAACAAGTGCACGGCTTGAATGCCACGCTGGTTAAGGAAACGGCACAACGACGATCCCGTCGTGCCTTCTACGATGATGTACAGTCCGTGGTGGAGCAGTGAGTATGCGTTCTTTATGAAGGAGAGGTATCAATTGCTTACTTCCAGCCTGGGCTTCAATGGACGCGCCTGTCTGGCTCGTGCTCTGTGCGAGAGTGCACGATATTTGGGTCCGCCCGGTGGCCAACGTGGCAATATGTTGGAGGAACTCATACGCACAGTGTTCAGTTTACCCCTTAAGCCAGTGGCTCAACATGAACCACAATCGCATCATTATTATGATCAAATTTATAGACGCTCGCGACGAGAAGCCGTCGAGGCAGTTGATTGTGCAGCGTTGTACGCGGAATGTCAGTTTTCTCTAATTGCATTGGCTTTGGGTAAATATGTAAAGGCGGCAGCTACCAAATTTCGTTCATTTCGTTTTGTGTGAAAATTAAGCGCCAACTGCACACATCGACAAAATAAAAGACCAACAGAAAACTGTGAAATATGAGTTAATTTTGTTAGCCAAGTTCTGTTAAGGCCCGTAAATATGTAACACCTGGTTGCTAATCGAAACCGTTTAAGCCCATAAGCGGCTAAAGTGGCTTGCCAACTACTTTGAGTCAGTTTCGATTTGAACGCGAAGCTGTTACCATGTGGCCAAGCCTATTGCAACTTTTGGCCTTACTTAGCCTCAGCGGGGCAGCTCTTAAGGCAACCAACATTCCCGAGAATGCCAACCAAACGGCAGTTCTACAGCGGCAGAAACGTTATTTGGCATTTCCGGAGGGTTCTTCCGTTTCGGTCTGAGTGAGGGAAAACCTCGGCATAGCCAAAAACTGGCCTAAAATGTCATTTCATTGCATCCCCTCCCACCCCTTAGGCCTCCATTTGCATGACCATTGGCATGCTGGGCAATCCTCATGTGGACTTTATCAGTTGGGCTGTCAACTGGGGTGTGGCCTATAATTTGCCCAATACCCAGTGGGTGTTACAGCAAGCCCATGGCTTTAATTCTACGCTTGTAAAGGACACCGCCCAGAGACGTTCACGTCGTGGTTTCTACGATGGCATACAGTCGGCCGTTGAGCAGTGAGTTTGTTGTTCAATTTGAGTAAAAGATGCCAAAAGTTTGCTTATTTTCAGCATGGGCTTCAATGGACGCGCCTGTCTGGCTCGTGCTCTGTGCGAAAGTGCCCGGTATTTGGGTCCGCCCGGTGGTAAGCCTGGCAACATGCTGGAGGAGTTGGTACGCGCTGTATTTAGTTTTCCCCTGAAACCGGTGTCTCAACGTGAACCACAATCGCATCATTATTATGATCAAATTTATAGACGCTCGCGACGAGCTGTGGATGGGGCTGATTGTGTGGAATTATATCCGGGCTGTCACTTTTCCTTGCTGGCACTGGCTTTGGGTAAATATGCCAAGGCGGCAGCTACCAAGTTTAGTGCTTTTAATTTTATGTGAAGAGACTGTTGGAACAAATCAGTAAATGTGAAAATATTGACCAATTAAATGATACTTCTTGAATTCTTAAGTACGCAGAAAAACGATCCATTTGGTAAGGAAATGTTTTTATCATCCAGCGGAGCTGCAAAATCAACCAAATGATCATCATTATACCCGTTACTCGTAGAGTAAAAAGGGTATACTAAAGTCGTGCAAATGTATGTAACAGGCAGAAGGAAACATCTCCGATATCATAAAGTATATATATTCTTCATCAGCATCAACAGCCGAGTCGATATAGCCATGTCCGTCTGTCCGTCCGTCCGTCCGTCCGTCCGTCCGTCTGTCCGTCTGTCCGTCCGTCCGTCCGTCCGTCCGTCCGTCTGTCCGTCTGTCCGTCCGTCCGTCCGTCCGTCCGTCCGTCTGTCCGTCCGTCCGTCCGTCCGTCCGTCCGTCCGTCCGTCCGTCCGTCCGTCCGTCCGTCTGTATGAACACCTAGATCTCAGAGACTAGAAGAGCTAGAGCAACCAAATTTTATACGTAAGCTAGTATTGTCTCTAGGCAGATCAAGTTTGTTTCAAATTTTGGCCACGCCCCCACCCGCCCCCGCAATAAAAAATAATGAATAACTCCCACAATTTTTAAGATATCGAGCTCAGATTTTGCAGTGTAGTCTATGTGGCCAATATCTACAATCTCGCAAATTTTCAAAAGGATCGCATAATAAATGGCCGAGTTAAAAAAATGTTGCATACTTATCCGAGCTGAGCTGAGTAACGGGTATTTCGAAGTCGGGCAGGGCCGACTTTAACTTACGCTCTCGTTTTTCATTAGCTTTGGCGGATGTTTAGCTCCGTTGGATATCCTTTTTATACTCTGTTTGTGCAAAAGTAGGTAACAGCCAGAAGGAAGCATCTCCGACCCCATACAGTATATATAATATATTCTTGATCAGCAGCAACAGCCGAGTCTGTCTGTCTGTATGAACGCACAGATCTCAGAGATGGTAAGAGATAGAAGTTTGACATGTATGGGACATATGCTTCTTATGTCTGCAGGCAGATCAAGTTTATTTTCAATTTCGGCCACGACCCCTTCCGCCCCCGCAATTTAGAGAAAACGTCATATCTCCCATAGTTTGAAAGATAGACGGTTTGTTCCTTCTAAACATTTTTAGTAATCGGGATTATTTATCGATCATCCAAAGGATTGCTGAAGATCGGATGAACGGTTGTCGAACTATGATCAAAAGACTGTTCACAGCTGCAGCGCAGTAGCAGCGCTGCCTTCAGCTGCTACTGCAGCATCAAAATTTATGCTGAGCGTATAATTTCGTTGGTACAGAGTATGTTATAGTCGCGCTTGACTGACTTTCTTGAATTTCTCTGTGTAAGTATCAGCTGGAAAAAAGTACCATCAAGACCAGAGAATGATCTCAGAGATGCACACTGGTTCCTGTTGTATGGGGAGGGCGGCCAAAAATACTTCCAGTTGAGGTAGAGTCTTGAAACTTAACACAAAACTGTTATAAATTTGTAGTGAGTAATTTGTAGTTTGTATAAAAATCAGCCGGATCGGAGCACCATTTCATATAGCTGTCATACGAACGATCGGTCTGAAATCAAGTGTTTGTATGAAAAACTTTTTTGTTTTCCATTTAATTGCAACGCAACCTTGTAACTCTCCATTAAAAATACCTTTAAATATACAGGGCGAGCCTTGTGAAAATCGCGATACTATATCATATAGCCTGCCATAGGAATAATCAGTCTAAAATCGTGTTTTTGTTGAAAAAATCATTTGGTTTTAAAAGACAAATGGCAAAAAACGTGACATTAATTTAACAACAACAACCAAAAAAGTATTCAAGATTTTTTCTTAGCTCATATGTAGACGCTTTACATATAAAGTAAAAATTCAACAAATATATGTAAGAAAGAAAAAAATAGATATTTAATATAGATTGTGCCAGTATAACAATAGCTGATATTAATAGCTTCGACTTTGGCTTACATGGAAGCTTTCTTCGATCTTTAATGAAAGGTTCAAAGCTTAAAAGCAATCTGTTAAAAGAATTTGTTAAAGTTGAGGTTAGGTTACCGTTTAGTGTATAGCAAGAGCCTGGGCACCTATCGGCACTTGAATGAAACATAATCATAAGCTTAAAATGTTAATAAATCATATACAAAAAGATTTATTGAGTTGTGAGGTGACGGTCATAACTAAAACTCTAACGAAACACAGCAAAGACAAACACAGAACGTCCACAATAAAGTACTTAACACAATACCGATTTACACAAAACACAGCAGGAAGTACATATACTTTTTGTTGTATAAATATAGTTGAATCATTGGTTGGAGTTTTTCGCCGCCAGTGCCCTGAATGTATGCTTAATTTGCCAACGTTGTTTCTTAACTCTGTTAAGAGTACACAGAGGGAATAATCCAAGAACATTGGACTCAAAGTGAGAACATTCGGTGTCAAAAACTTGTGCTCACAAATTTCAGAGAAGATTCTGCGCTTCTTTTGAGATGAAATAATCTTATTTTCTGAACACGGTTTTTCCCTCTGTGTATGTTCAATGATTTGATTCGGGGGCAATGTCATATTATTTCGTTTCAATAAAAAGCCGATGATGATGCACCTGAAACTTGACCAGTCCGAGAAAAAGATTGCTTATTCTAGAACTAAAAGCAAAGGGCATTGTCAAGAACCAAGCCTGTTGGTTCTTGTATTAAGAGCTCTTCAGCTTTAAGGCTAAAATTGCTTGCTCTTAAATCAAGAGCTTCACAGATTCTAAAGAAATGGAATGGAAATATTTCATAGTTGTCAAACTATGTAACACATTACACAACACCACAAAACAGCAGAAAAATCAGTCCAACAGCCGTTTGCCATAACTGCTTAGGAATTTCAAAGCGACAAGAGTGCAAAAAGTCAATGGCTCTCGCCGCTTGTTGGTTGTACCATAAACCTCTCTCTTCTATTAAGAGAACAAAAACTGTGAGAGCAAGTGTGCTTGCACTTCGCTCTCCGTTATTTTACCTTACTTCGTCCATAATGCAACGATACAAGTGGGGCGGCATCAGTGTGATGCGTACTTTTGCCAAAAGCTTGCGCTTCAAAAGTATGCGCAGCACTGAACGTGAAGGTACATTGCAGAGAACTCACACTGATGCCACCTTACCTCTCTTGTTGTATCATGCTTCCATGCTTCGATATTAAGAACGAAATGCTTGTAGAATAGACTTATTTCAAGAGTTCTGTTTATTTCTGGATGTAAGGGGTTTATGGAACATATAGTAGATGTGGAACCTTATGGTACTTACGGACAGAATGTAACTACTCGGCGGTTGATGCCGATCTTAGCCATTATATTCTTTGTAGCCGTAGGTTTAAAGAACCTTAGGTTCCTTAGTTGAGTTCCGAGACACCTGTTTTTCCGAATCTTGTATTTTAGGAATAGATAAACACAATTGTTTGGTCCCATTTCGATGCTGCTGTTGATGTTTATTAATGTATAGCGAAAATATGTCACAATATATCTCATTGGATGTGAGGAACAAGTGCCGCTTACAACAGTCTATTAAAGATATGGGGATAGGGAACTTGATTTTCTCACCCGAGCAGACAAGTTGTACAACATCTTCAAAGCTATCGATTCAAACATAAACCCAAGTCATCAACAAAACCATTAAGCTAAATCCCTTACAATCTAATCGGCTTATATGGGCACTGCTGGGCCTGGTGGATAATTTATCAAGATCGGCATAAACATCATGCTCAGTGCATGGACAGTACTTGGAAAGCTTTTTGACCCGCTACGTCATGCATCTTGTGACATGAGCTACACGATGCGCCACCTTCTCTTGGTTGTATTAGTCTACAACCTATTTTTGGCGACCAAAGGCAGCAAAACTTGCTTAGGCCCCCTGCCAAAAGGGAAATCAATATTATTTTAGCTTTCGGTTTCAATTCAATACATAGGTACTAACCTCGCATGCCATAGTCTTCCGGCAAACACTGTTTAACATGGTCATACTTAAATGATGAGTTCGTTTCTGCCTGCCAGGTTATATTTGCACCGTCGCTGTCAACTTCACATTTGTAATTGGTGTAAGGGGTCGTACACTTAAAGGACGCACAAGTATCACACACTAGCTTAGATTTGTCTGCTTAAATAAGTAGCTTTACATTTTGAGCAAACAACAAAGAGGTTATTGTACATAAATTACAAACGTATCCCCCCATAATTCGGAATTTTATAGGGGAATACGTTACAAATTTACCATAAAGTTATGTTATGTGACTATAACTAACGTCGAGAGGCTATACTTGAACATAAAAAGCAACTGGCTAACAACACAGTCCAATATTTTTGTTTCATTGAGATATTTTTGGCTATTTTTTACAGAAAATTTTGAATATTGACGAAAGGAAAGTCATTGACTTATCTAAATAGCATTGCCTACTTGAATTTGGTAGCCAGAAGCCTAGAATTTCTGTAGGATTAAATCAAAACCGGAAGCAAAGTGACGCTTTTTAGATAATCTACAAGGGAAGGTCGACTAGAAATAGGAGCGCTGGTAAGAGTCGGCCTAATAGAGCGGATTCTTATTCAAATTCATTTCTGGAACAATATTTAAGCAAAAAAAATCGAGTGGGACCAAGATTGAATGAAAAGCTAAAACAGTCCCAAAAGTCACCATAGTGACAAATAGTTAATATTTAATGAATACCATATTTTTTTTGTCTTCTCTCCGGCTAACCCTCAAACCCCTTAACCCTCGAACGCCAATGAAATGTAATTATTCAAGGAAAACTGAAACATCTGTTCTCTCTTTTTCGATGCCATTTTGAAAATATCTGGACACATCCGTGACACCGTATCACTAGTTTTTCAACAAATATGGATTTCAACGGTACTGAGTCAAGATTGGATGACTATATCTCATAGGTTCCATAGTAACAATCGGTCGGAAAACCAACTTTAGTATGAAAAACTTTTTTCTTTTCAATGGAAACGTCTCCGAACTTTGTATTCATAGGTTTGCTATGCTTTTTTACAACTCTGCCAAATTTGATGAAAATCGGACAACTATGTATATGGTATAGCTGTCATACAAAGAATAGGTCTGAGAAAAAGTCTTGGTTAGAAAAACTTTTTTGTTTTTAATGGCAGCATCCTGCAATGTTGTATTTGTTTGACATAATTGTACAAATTTTTGTCCAAGTCGGATGACTATATCATATAGCTCCTATACAAACAATCGGTCGGAAAATGGGTCGTTGTGGGAAAAAGTTAATTTTTGAAACTAGTTGACCGAGCACTTGCAAGGGTATAAAATCTTCGGCACTGACTAAATTAGCTTAGCTGTTAGAGTTAGAGCTCAAGAGCGGAGAATAGAAATATAATTTGTTTGGTTTTTATCGAATTAGCTTGGAAACGTAGTCACCACACTCCCGAGAATTGAAAAAACCTCGAAATTTCTACGAAACTATAATATTTCAAGTGTTAAGATGTAAAAATAGTGTTACAACTACTCAGTGTTAAGTGAAACGAGAGCGTAAGTTAAAGTCGGCCCTGCCCGACTTCGAAATACCCGTTACTCAAGGCAATTAGTGTTTAATAACCTCATGCGGCTCAGAAAAGTATGGAACGTTTTTTTAACTCTGCCATTTATTATCCGATCTTTATGAAAATTTGTGAGATTATACATATTGGCCACATGCACTCTACTGCAAAATCTGATATTCAACATTTTTTATTACGGGGGCGGGAGGGGGCGTGGCCAAAATTTGAAACAAACTTGATCTGCCTACAGACAATACTAGCTTACATCTAAAATTTGGATGCTCTAGCTCTTCTAGTCTCTGAGATCTAGGTGTTCATACAGACGGACGCACGGACGGACGGACGGACATGGTTATATCGACTCGGCTGTTGATGCTGATGAAGAATATATATACTTTATGATATCGGGGATGCTTCCTTCTGCCTGTTACATATATTTGCACGACTTTTAGTATATCCTTTTTACTCTACGAGTAACGGGTATAAAAAGGTCCTGAGTCAAGGCAAGGTGATGTAAATAATATAATATAAATTATTATTTTCTTGTTTTCTGATTCCTCCTCTAAAATTATGTATATTACCTAGCCAAAAAAGCAGAGTGAAGTTCAAGTTATATGGGATGATTAACCAGTCTTATCAAATATATTTTTTTAATTATTGTATCAAAATTACATTAAGAAATATCAATTTGATCTTAAAATATTGATTTTATCAGACTGATATTTTCGAACATGCAAAATCAATATTTAAAGATCAAAATTGATATTTATTAATGTAATTTTAATACAATAAATGACAGGTTAATCATTCTATACAACGTGCACTTCACTCTGATATCAATCTGATATTTTCGAATAGGTAATTCTTAAATGTATAATATCGTCTTTTTATTGATATGAGAAAATATACTATTGGCCCCGGCTTATGTCATTTCCTTCTGTTTGACAACTGTTGACAGGTAAATGGAAGATGTAGATAAAATGGTTCAAAAAATCTCAATATAAGCATTATTATTCTTTGAATTCAGATTATCAAGAAGTCAGCCTGGTGTTAGTGGTTTTAAAGGTCAAGTTTTTATGAATCCTTTTTATACTCTGTACCGAAGGTACATAGAGTATTATAAGTTTGTGCAAAAGTATGTAACATCCAGAAGTAAGCATCTCCGACCCCATAAAGTATATATATTCTTGATCAGCATCAACCGCCGTGTCGATATAGCCATGTCCGTCTGTCCGTCTGTCCGTCCGTCCGTCTGTCTGTCCGTATGAACGCACAGATCTCAGAGATGGTAAGAGATAGAGGTTTGACATGTATGGGACATATGCTTCTTATGTCTGCAGGCAGATCAAGTTTATTTTCAATTTTGGCCACGCCCCCTCCCGCCCCCGCAATTTAGAAAAAACGTCATATCTCCCACAGTTTTGAAGATAGATGGCTTGTTCCTTCTGGACATATTTAGTTATTAGGATAACTTATCGATCCGCCAAAGAAATGAAGAAGATCGGATGAACGGTTTTCGAGTTATGATCAAAAGACAAATTTTCTTGGTACAGAGTATGTTATAGTCGGGCTTGACCGACTTTCTTTCTTGTTTTTTGTTCAAGTTTTTAATGCTTCCCCCCCAAAAAACGAAGGGGGAATGGGCCATAAATTTACTGGCAGTAAAAAAAATTATATATATTTTATTATGTGCCAAAAAATGAAATTGAATTTAAGTAAATACACAAAGTGACATTTTTATTGACAATTTGTTTTTGTGCCAAGTTTTTTTCTGCTCTACGCTGAAAAGGTTAAGGCTTATGGTGTAGTTAATCACTTAGGGGAGAGGAACAATAAACAACAAAAAAAATGCTTGCAAGTAAATTTGTATTTATAAAGTACGAGTATGTCCATCTCCATACTCCGAGTAGACCATTTTTTTTCTGTAAGGGTATTTAAGCGAGTCATTTAGGTCACATGGAAAACTGCAATGTTGTGCATTTTATATGAGTCTGCACTTTGTATTTTATAAGTTGCATTATTTGTTTTCTGATTTCACAAAGCTGACAATTGGACTGGAAATAAGTGAAGCACAGAAAAGGAAATATTTTTTGTTTGCTGCTGACAGGAGTCTGGTTGGTGCATTACGTGTCACCTGGTAATGGCAAATGCAAGCATTTGTTAATCAACGCAGAAGAGTGTTAAAGGGTTTGATTTGTTAAATTCAATCAACTTAATTTACCCGGGCAGCTGTAATTGCAGCTTTTCTATAGAACAACATCCAAGAGATACAAACGTGATAAGGAAAGTAACTAGGTGTGAAAGCAAATGTAATGATAAACTGAACGCTTTGTAGCTATTTGAAAAGCGAGGTGGTAGAAAATGTTCCAGCAAAGCAATCAGAGATTTCTTCTATCAATCAGAGGTGATTTCCAACACTCTATACAACTATGATGCGTAGCCTAGACGCTAGGACTGGTTCGGTTAAGTGGAGCCTACAAGTCCGCTCTATGTTAAAAAAGTTTAGAAGGAAATAAACTTCACATATTCTTTATTTATAATTATATAATAACAATGCCTAGAAAACGAAGTTCTAATCTGTCGCGCACCTTAAAAAGTGCAAGAAGATTGAGTGAAATGAGAAGTCAAGAAACTTCCTTGCAAGTGCATCATAAGAGAAAGCAGCAGGCAAGTCGTCAAGCTGATCGGAAAGCTGCCGAATCGTTAGAGCAGGCTAGCAATCGACGACACAAATTTGCTGAGTACATAGCAAGCCAGCGGGCTTCTGAGACTCCGGAACAGTCGCAAGTAAACAAGCTAGTCGCAATGCCAGATTGAGATCTGCAGAGAAGCCGAGAAGCAGGCGAGTAATCGATGCCAGCAAACTGCACTTCTTACTTCTTTTAGAGGTACAGAGACCATCGCGGGTTGACCAACAAGTGGAGTAAATGGCCAGGTTCAGAAATGCCGAGATGTAGGCGAGCAATCGACGCCGGCAATTTGCTAAGCACATTCCATCTTTAGGAGCTACCGAGAAACTTACAGCGCTATGAACAATTGGAGTAAAAGACCAGGTTGAGATCTGCAGAAATGCCGAGAAGCAGGCCAACAATCGACGCCAGTAAATCGCTTCTTTAAGAGATACCGAGACAATCCCGGCGTGATGTACAAGTGGAGTGGCAGGCTAGGTTGATATTTGCAAAAATTCCGAGAGGCAGGCGAACAATCGACGCCAGCAAATTGCCAAGCACTTCTCATCTTTAAAGGCTAACGAGAAAACTGCGGCGCGAGGAACAAGTGGAGTGCAAGGCCAGGTTGAGATCTGCAGAAATGCCCAGAAGCAGGCTAGTAATCGACGCCTGCAATATGCTAAGCACATCCCTTTTTTAAAAGCTACCGAGACAATTGCGGCGGGATATACAAATGGAGTATAAGGCCAGGCCCAGAAGCAGGCGAGTAATCGACGCCTGCAATTTCCTAAAGAAATCCCATCTATAACAGCTGCCGAGAAAATTGCGGCTCGATGTACAGGTGGAGTGGAAAGCCAGGTCCAGATATGCAGATATGACGAGAAGCAGGCGAGCAATCGACGCCTGGAAATTGCTAAGCACACCCCATCTTTAAGTGCTAACGAGACCATTGCGGCGTGAAGAGCAAGTTGAGTAGGTCTAGGTCTAGGCCAGTTTGATACCTGCAGAAATGCGGAAAGGAAGGCGAGTAATCGACGTCAGCAGTTTGCTAAGCACAAACCATCCTCAAGGGCTACCGGGACAACTGCGGCGCGATGAAGTGGAAGACCTGCAGAAACGCCCCAGCAGGCGAACAATCGACGCCTGCAATTTAACATACACATGGCATTCCAGAAAGCTACTGAGACAGCAGCGAAGGAACTCGCGGATATTATGAACAAAGGTAAATACAAGTTTAATGCAAATTGACATTGAAAACAGCATATCTTTCTCGACAAAAGTAGGCAACATGGTCTATGATGGGTCCAACTAGTAGACTTTCGAACATTGAAACTAAATTTTTACGTAAGTCGTTCAAAATTGTCATTTATTTGAAAATTTAGCCAGCCTAATGAATCCTAGAGCAGAATTTTATTAGAGATTTGGAATTATATAATTTTGTCTAAATTTCTAACTTAAACTCGAACTCAAGCACACTGAATTTTGATTCTCTGAACTTAATGTCTGGCTTATTGAACGCAACTCTGCGCTTGTAAGTGGCATAGCACACTCAGCTTTCTCCCAACCCTCCCCCCTCCCACTTAATAGCTGATTACTACATTTCGCCTGAACTAGCTCAATCGCTTTCCACTAACAAAATCATTCACTTGGATATTCGTTTATTAAATTAACCTCAATTTTTACCCTGAAATTGTTTGGTGAAAAATCGCAAAAAACTTTGCCGACAATGCGGTCCATACAGACTGGCACACTCGTGCATCGAATGGCCAGCGGTGAAGGCCTCGCGATATGTGGGCTTATGGGCAATCTCCGGATGTACATGGCGCAGCAGAATGCGAAAGATATCATGGAAAAGCCAAGTGCCGGGTGCAGCCAACAGATGGCGGGACTCGCAGAGTGTGCGCATGATGCAGTAACGCGGCTTATAGTTGTGCCTGCGGGTGTGAAAGTGGAAGACGGGTGAGTTCGGTAGTCCGGTCTAAAGCCCTTCACTTATTTGACTTACATCTCTGACATCTGGCCGAGTAGATCAAAGAGCATGGCATGCGGACTCTGTTGTTGCAACAACTTTCGGCCCTCCTGCTCCAGCTGGCGTCGCAAGCGACGACCCAGGGCGGTGGGGTGACAATAATAGTTGCCAAACATATCCATGACCAAATTGGAGGCTGGACAACCGGTTTGCTGTTGATACGCAAAGGATCTGCGACGATTGAGGTCAGCTGGAATGGCTTGTGGGTAGGAAAAGTAAAAGGATTGTATGGGATCGGCGGGATTGAGTGGCAGTATGATGGGTGAGATGGGAGGGTTGTCTGTATCTAGAGTGGGTGCTGCTGTTAAAGGTAATGCTGGTGGAGGAGGAGGTGGCGGAGGTGGTGGCGGTGGTGGCGGAGGTGGCTTGGGCCTACGTCGTCTGGGCAGCCAATCTTCTATGGCTGCTGGCAAATCGTAGATTGTTGTGGTTTCGCACAACAGATTTAAGCCTCTTGGTATGGTGCCCACTATGGACTTGGCCCAGTTGGCCGTAAGCTGAAATTCAATTAACAGCGCATTAACAGTATGTTAGTTTGACAATTGTTTATAATACAGCTTTAACCAGCTCTGCAATTTGGAGACCCAATCTGGTCCACAAATCGGTTTCAAATCGCAAAACATTTTGCGAAAGTGAAAGTGGCATCAAGTCTGTATATATTTGGACTGTTAAGCTGATCAATGAACAGAGTAATAACAGTGCGGTTAATTAACATTGCTGGCAATAAGTATGTTGTTTTATAAGATAATGTTAACTTTTACGATTTTTAATTAACAGTTATGTTATGTTAACAGAGCTGATATATAATCTGTTATTAGTTAGTCCTCAATCTAACAGTGCTTGAACCAACTGTTAACAGTATGTTAAACAGAATACTAACAGAATCTAGAATTAAGAGAGCTAAGTGACAAAAATTTGTTTTTTGGTAGCATTATGAAAGGTCTTTATCCAAATTTTAACAGTATATTAAACAGAAAACTAACAGTGTCTTAAGATAACAGAGCTAAACGAATATTGTTATTTGGTCGCATTTGGACTTTGAACACTTAAATTTAACAGAGCTAACTCCACACTTTAACATTATGTTAAACAGAAAACTAACAGAATCAGATATTAAGAGAGTTAAGCGACAAAAATTGTTATTTAGTAGCATTTTGACATTGGAGCCTAAAATCTGACAGATCTTTATCCAAATTCTAACAGTATGTTAAACAGAAAATTAACAGTGACTTAAGATAACAGAGCTAAACGAAAATATGTGGTTATTTGGTAGCATTTGGACTTTGAACACTTAAATTTAACAGAGCTAGCTTCACACTTTAACATATTGTTAAACAGAAAACTAACTGAATCAAGTATTAAGAGAGCTAAGTGACAAATATTGTGTTTAGTAGCATTTTGACTTTGAAACATAAAATCTGACAGAGTTTAAACCACATGTTAACATTATGTTAAACTAAAAACTTATAGGGTGTTAAGTTAACAGAGCTAAGCGAACAAATATTGTTATATGATAGTTTTTGGACTATAAAGACAACAAATAAACAAAGCTGAAGCTGTAGGATAACAGTATGTTAAACTGTAGACTTGAAGTTAACAGAGCTGTTCGATAAAACTTTGTTATTTGGTAGTATTTGGTCTCTAAAAACCGAAAATAAACCATAGGTTAAGCTTCTGTTGTTGTCATAAAACTAACAGTATGTTAAGTTAAAAGAGCTTACTTGGAATTTCTATCTAAATTTCTTAGTATTTGGACTGTTAAGCCGATATTTCTAGCATCAAATTGTTTTCGTACTCCGGTACTTTCAGGAGGATAATCTCTCCTGTTGTCTCGTTGATTGCCATTAGCCTCCAATGGACGGCCAGTTACTATTATCAATAACAGCTCAGATATTAAGATTTCAAACAAGACCTAGTTGATCAGCAGCTGTTTCTTCCCTTTAAATTTGAGTCTAAAACCAATTGTATAACTACTTTCCTCCGTTACCAGATCCCACTCACCGTTATAGATGAACCCAACTCGAAGGTAAGCCAACGCTTTTGACGCTGCAGCAGTTCCGGCATATATAGCGTTTTCTCTCGCATATGGCTTAAGGCTCGACTGGAGTTGTGGCCAACTTCTACACCTTGAACCAAACTCAGTCCGCTAACCATTAGGAGCAGCCAAACACAATTTGTTTTCCTCATAGTGTAACCCACCAGGTCTTCTCAAGAACTGAAACCGTTCACTTCAACGAAAAACTTTTGCTCCATTTAACATTTTTCAGCGTGGCTTTTCAATTTGTTGCCGCTGTTTGCTTTGCCGTTTAGTTCTCCACTGAGAATGGGGTCAGCAGTTGACTGAGCTCTCTAATTGAATTAACATCCGCGCGCAGCATTCTCCAAAAACAAAAGAAAGATTTAATTTACCAAAAAAAAAACGAAAAGAAATTTGTTTCATTCCGCTAGAAAAATGTGTTCTATTTGGTTGGTGCAACTATTGCTGGTGGCTGTCGCCCATGCCCAGAGTCCTGATATCAGTCACAATGTCACGCTGACTCCTCATCCGGCGGAGCAGCTGCAGTCACTGACGCCGCCGCAGCACAAACTGTCGAGAGGAAAACGTTTTGTGGCCTTTCCGCAGGGTTCAGCGGCTTCTGTAAGTCAATGAACGAGATGGCCTGGCCGCAGCAAGAAGTTAAAGTTTCTCTCTTTTTTTAGACCGCTGTCTGTCTGACCACTGGCGTGATTGGCAACCCCAACTTGCTGTTCCTTAGTTTGGGCATCAATTGGGGCATTGCCTATGATCTGCCCAATATCACTTGGGTATTGCACAATGCACACGGCTGGATGACCAAGAAAACGGCACAGGCCAAGATCAAACGCCGGCAACGAAGGGAACTTTATGCAAATCTGGAGACAATGATAGACAGGTAAGTGAGCTCGGAATGTCAAGTGCAAAGTTCTGTTTGCGAGGGAAAAGGGGGGGTGGAAATACATTGTGTGCTTAATATAAGAGCTCAGCCAGGGCAGGGACTTTTTTTACAAGAGTGCACATTGTCTACAAAGTAAGTACAAAGTTTTACTGGTCAATTTCTGATATATTGAAGAACCTAATAGCCAAATAGTAAGATATACTTTTTTAGAAAACATTTTCTCAGTACATTTTTCGATAATAATCAAAGGCTTCTCTGACATTTTTTGAATCAGGATGCCCACTCGCTGCTTATTGTAATACATAAGAAGAACCTTATTTGTTTTGTGACATTGCTTTAAAACTTTTAAGCCGATACATTAACATAGCTTTAAAAATAAGTTAACAGTATGTTAAATGTAACACTAACAGTATGTTAACTAAACAGAGCAGGTCAAAAAACATTGTTGTATATGTAGTTTTTTGACTTTAAAACCACGAAATCAACTCTGTTAGGTTAACAGCATGTTAACAGAACACTTACAGAATGTAAAGATAACAGAGCTGAACGAAAAAATTTTGTTTTGTGGTAGCACTTGGGCTTGAAAGCCTTATTGAATCACATGTTAACAGTATGTTAAACAGAATACTAACAGAATCTGCTTAATGTAATACATAAGAAGAACCTTATTTCCATGCTTTATAACAACAATTGTGCTCCCAGAGCATAGCCTTAAGGTGCATAAACTTTAACTAAGATAGTGGGACCATCGTCTTCTCAGGCCAGGTCCTAGTTTTTGACACCTTGCTTAAGTTTCTTAAACCCATCCATTATCTACTCCACTGATGCTTTGAAGCACAAGGTTATGCCTGATTCCAAGCAAGACTGTCTTGAAATTTTAGTCAAAAAAACTAAATAAAAATAATGTTTGTAGTATACTCCTTTGGGTGAATGTGTTTGTAAAAATGAAAAATCTTTATTTATTCTTCTAAATCAATTTCATCCCCTTTAAAGTAATCCCCTCCCGATAAAATACGCTTATGCCAACGTTTTTTCCAATCCTCGAAACATGCCAAATAGTCCCTTTCGGTATAGCCATCAGCGCTTTCTTCGATTTTGCTTTTATCTCCTCAATCGACTCGAAACGCATTCCCCGAAGTGGTCTCTTGAGTTTTGGGAATAGCCAGAAGTCACACGGAGCCAAATCAGGCGAATACGGTGGTTGCGGAACGATATCGTCGAATTTTTGATGACTTTTTTGCAAAAAATTGAGAACTTTCGGTACCAAACGAGATTTGACTTTTCGTAGGCCCAAATGGTCTTTCAAAATGGTTTTCACAGATCCTTCTGATATTCCGATCATATCGGTAAGGTCTCTAACAGTCAACCGACGATTTTTGCGCACTAATTCCTCCACTTCATTGACGTGTTGGTCATCTGTTGACGTTGATGGTCGTCCGGAGCGCTCCAGTCATCCACACGTTCTCGACCCTCTTCGAAGTCTTTGTACCACTTATAAACATTTTTTTGTGACATGGTAGAATCACCAAAGGCCTTCCGCAACATCCTCAACGTTTCCGCAGCCGAAATTTCATTCCGCAAACAAAATTTGATGGCACTTCTCTGCTCAGACATTGTAAAAATCGAAAAATGCACTCTTGGTCGTTTGGAAAACACAAGCGTAAATATATTACTGATAATGACATTCACATGAAATTTGGCACAGATGTCAGTAGACAGGTCCTGCCAACTCAAGAAAAAAAAACCTGCCCGAATTGTTAGGCCCGCGAAGTTTAAATTGACCCTTACACCTTACTTTTTGCTCACAGTAGTAAACTAATCACATTAAATTAGTAGAAGTCTTCGGGGTACTTAACTTGGTTCTTTTTTGATAGCACGCCTAACAGTTGGTTAACAAATCCTTTTAAGTCTTTTTTTTTTGGTATTTATTGACTCGTCAGTCACGGCAAAGTGGTTCCTATCGTACTTCAAACACTGTTCTACCTACTCGATTTATTGTATTGGTTCATAGAAACAAAATAGATTCAAAAGGATCCACTTGGAATGTATATTTTGTAGTATCCGTTTTTCAACATTAGAATATCCATTTTTTAAATCCTTTAGATGATTTTCCATTCCGTTGGTTAAAAATGTAAGATCCATTTAACATTAAGTAGGTATTTTAGTTTCTTAAGATACTTAGAGCACTATAAGTTTTGTGCAAATTATGTAACAGCCAGGACCAGGAAGCATCTCCGAAGCTATAAAGTATATATATTCTTGATCAGCAACAACAGCCGAGTCGATATAGCCATGTCCGTCTGTCTGTCCGTATGAACGCACAGATCTCAGAGATGGTAAGAGATAGAGGTTTGACATGTATGGGACATATGCTTCTGATGTCTGCAGGCAGATTAAGTTTATTTTCAAATTTGGCCACGCCTCCTCCCGCGACCGCAATTTAAAAAAAACGTCATATAGTATATCCCACAGTTTAAAAGATAGATGGTTCGTTCCTTCTAGACATATTTAGTAATCGGGATTATTTATCGATCCCGCCAAAGGAATGGTGAAGATCGGATGAACGGTTTTTGGGTTATGATCAAAAGACTGTACGCTGCTGCAAGGCAGTAGCAGCGCTGCTTTCAGCTGCTACTGCAGCATCAAAATTTATGCCGAGCATATCATTTCGTTGGTACAGAGTATCTTATAGTCTTGACCGACTTTCCTTCTTGTTTTCTCTTTTATATGTTATATGCAGAGCGGGCAAACAAACGAAACGTTTAACGAACCGTTCGCGAAAGCTAAGAAACGATTCATATGTTTTGTAGCTGTTACTCTAGTCAGGGAAAACGAAACCACTATCTTTATATTGCCGAAGAGCGCAAACGAAACGATTGGAATATTGTTCTCCCAACAGCTGCACTGCCTTGGAACGTTTCGGAAACGAAAACAACAAAGCTGAGAAAAACAAAGAAGTAGGCAACAGAAAAAAAAACAACAATACAAATACAAATTGAGCAGCAAACGTTTCCGAACTATTCGCGCTCGTTGCATATCGTTCCGATTCCCTTTGTCCGCAAATCAAGATGAGAGCATTTCGCTTTACGTTTAGTTTGCTCTCACGAACGCAAACTGAACAGAACTCATTTTTTGTTACAGTTACTTTTCTCGGGTTTTGTTAGTATTTCGCTCTGTGCAAAGAAAGAAACGAAACGATTCAGAAACATTTCGTTTCGTTGGTTTGCCCGCTCTGGTTATATGTGCTCATTTGAGGATTCAAGGAAAGTTTTTGACTGGTTTATGAGCATGCAAAAAACTTAGTAAATAATATTAAGATTAACTCTTAAAAACTACCAAATTACTGATTCGTCAGTCACGTATTGACACAGTTAAGGTACGGTTAAAGCACTTTAAAGTATTTTGGATATGTAGAAACAGGCAAAATCAACTGATTGTTCCGACTAGCACTTACCGTCTAACGATTGTAGATTGCAGATGACTCACTGTGGAATGTCGGGCAGGCAGCTAGTTTCCCTTCAATACTCCCAAAAAAATAGCCAAAATAGCCCTAAAATTGATAAATTCGACATAAAAACATGGGGTCAAAGACAATTCACCTTATATTTTAGAAAAAACTTTCTTTTAATAGGACTGAGACTTTCTAAAATAGACAAATATTCTTAGGCATCTTATCGCATTCAACTAGCAAGCACGCGCGTGAGTCATAGTGAAGAACTCAGTCGAAAGCAGGGAGTTCAAACTAGAGAGTTAAAAGCGGAGTCTTTTTATATTTTTCTAAATTTTAGGGCGAATTTCTGAAGTACTTTTCTAAGTTTAAGAAATGTTCTTTATGCTTTCTGAGTTTGACAAAAAACTGTCTAAATTAAGAAACCAAACTTATTTTAAGGCGAATCGCCAAAAATTAGAAAATTCACTTATGGAGTGTAGAAACTGACTAAGATCTTGGATCGTGGACTTCCTTTATACCTTTAGGTATTAATAAATATAATCCCAACCGTTTGGTGGTGATATATCTTAATTTAAGCGTCTTAGGAAATAGCTTAACACGTTTTGCTGTTTCCTTAGTGATGACCAGGAAAGAACCTTAGGTAAACTGCTGAAGCACAGTGTTTCCCAGTGTGGGAACCCGTCTGTCTTTGTAGTTGACTTTTACGACCCTTCTCCATCCGATCGGAAAGTAAAGTTCTGACTTCTGTCAGTGATGAGTTAAAGCTTGAACTGTTTCCTCACGCACTCCTTTGCCACAATTTCGGTCTATACCCTACCAGAGGGTAAAGTGGAATAGATAAGAAGTTTTCTCCAAATAATTCAGAGACAAACTTAAGCGTTAACTAGACTAGAATCATCTAGCTACTCAAAGCATGAAACAACACATTTAGTGTGTTGTATGCAAGCATTGTAATCCTAGATGCTCATATATCTAAATAAAATTAGCTGTAAGTGTATGATCCAGTCGTTAGGGTATAGATTTCTGGCACTCACATGTAGACACTTTACATGCCACAGGGTGGCAGGCGACGCCCACCATCTCTTGCCGCCTTTCGCACTACTTGTGCCAAAATCAGCCAAGCCACTTGGCTTATCACGCACAGTGCGGCCAAGAAAACTTGCCCTCAAGTGGTGCTGCTCCCACCACCTTATCCTCCTGCCAGCTAGAGTGTGTGTATGGCTGTGTGTGTGTGTGTGTGTGTGTGCGCCTGGCATAATAATAAAATGTTGGTATTTTATATTAGCATTTAAATTGGCTTTTTGTATGCTTCGGAAATAGTTTAATATCCGAAAAAGAGTCTCCGTTTCGCTCTGCGGCTTTTCTTCTTTTTTTTTATTTTTGGCTAACTTTAACTTTGAGCCAAGGCGAAAACTGCATAACAAATTAGGGACCATAATTGGAGGAGAGTTATGTGTGTGTGCGACTTGTAAACTAAGGGCAATCTGTAAACTGTCTTATCTGCAAAGGGAAAAAGGGACAAAGCGAATCACCGAAACACCGAAACACACACAAGAACGCACGCACATTGTCATGGTAATCAAAGGACTTTCGGCGTCATTTTCAGAGCCTGCTAAGGCTTTCAAGTGGTCGTCAATAGTTGCGATGTTTTGCTTTGCCTTATGTTTACCCAAAGGACCAAAAAAACAACGAGCTCTTGACGAACATTTAAAAGGTTTACTTTGTAAAGGAATTCCAGAGCTTTCTTACTGTTCACTGAGGACTGCAAACATCAAAGACAGTAACATCATAGCTTGAACTTAATCAGTTGTACTGAAAAGAAAGTAATAAGAAAAGTAAGAAACAGAAGTAAAAGAAAGAGAGGGCAAGCATTTATGCAAGTATCGGTGGACTGAGGCGCACCAGAATAAAAACTCTGGCAGCTCGTGTCCAAGAAGTCTTTGGCGAATGGTATAAGAAAATGTAAAAAGAACTTTGATTCGGCGTAAACTTTCGCGAACTCTGCTGAGAAATTATGATTTTGTGGGCAAATATACTACATATGACAGTTTCGGTGGACTGAGGAGCACCCACCAAAAAAAATGACAATATCTTTTCCTCCTGCTTCCCCCATTCAAATGTACAACAAAAGTCCTTTTTGCGAACCACTGCTTAGAAATAATGATTTTAAGGTCAAACATACTACATATGCGAATTTCGGTGGACTGAGGAGCACCCACCAAAAAAAATTGCAGTATCTTTAGTTACTTTAGGACATTCTTAAACAAAACTGAAGGTGCTTCTGGTTTTACCTCTATTCATGTGATCGACAGAAGCACATTTTACTACCTCTGCATAGAAATTATGAATTTAAGGCAATGGCGAGTTTCGGTGGACTGAGGAGCACCCACGAAAAAATGACAATATCTTTTCCTTCTCCTTCCTCCATTCAAATGTATAACAAAAGCCTTTTTTGCGAACCCCTGCTTAGAAATTATGATTTTAAGGCATATATGCAAATTTCAGTGGACTGAGGAGCACCCACCAAAAAAAAATTGCAATGTCTTTAGTTACTTTAGGACATTCTTAAACAAAACTGAAAGTGTTTCCTGTTCTACCGCTATTCAGAAGCATATTTTACTAACTCTGCTTAGAAATGATTAATTTTAGCCAATTGTGAGTTTCGGCGGACTGAGGAGCACCCACAAAAAAGACGCTTCGATAGTATAAGTTCTCTTTAGAGAATCTAATACAGAACTGATGAACTAAACTCTGTTCAAGTGGTCAACAAAAGGACCTTTTGTAGGCAAAACGACTTTCGGTGGACTGAGGAGCACCCACAAAAGAACACTTCTGAAACTGAAACAGAATTGATAGTGGTTTTTGGTGTCTAAACATTCTCTTCAACTTTTTGCCCGCTGGGTTCCAATTTGACCTTAGTTACAGCGCCACCGGTTCCTTTCATTCACGTGTCCAATCTTTGTGACTTTGTCTACTCGTATTTCATGATTGTTTTCCTACGATTGGTTTCGTTTTGTCGATTGTCTGTTTTGCTTAGCGCCCACAATTGATGCGCTTGGCAATTTTTGGCATTGACTTTTGGCTCTTTCGTTTTTCTGCGAGTGAGTTTTTGCCTCTAATGGGTCAGGCTAAGCGTTTTCCCTGGCCTCAATTGGCGCGTGCACACACACACACACACACACAAAGAGAGAGACACACGCGCACACAAGTGGCTCTATCTTCAGTGAGAAGGATGTGTACATATGTATGTGTGTGTGTGTGTGTGTGTGTTGTGCCTTGTATGAGCCTTGTATGCCCTATGGGGTTAATGAAGTTGTTTGTTTGTTTGTTCGCCTGTCTCTCTATAACATGGCCACATGGCACATGGCCTGACAACCACATTGAAGTTGATATACACAGAAAACCAACCAACCCCCCGCATCTCACCTCATGATATCCTAACATGTCAGCTACTGGTAAAAGCGGGGGAAGCCGATTGAAAAGTTTATATCATAAAATAATACGTGGTACTTGTGAACTGCTTACCTTTTCCGATTGCAGTTTAAAAATTTAACGCTGCCGAGCCCAAAACTGAACCGGTTCAAATAATAACAAACTGTGTCACGCGTTGGAATTCGGCAAAATGACCGAGCGATTACCAACTTTGAAAGAATTCTGTATTAAAATCTCTGCAGATATGAAAGAATTACACTTAAAGTCATCAGAGTGGAATTCAGTTGATAATATCCAAGAAACCAAATATTTTTGACCCCACAACAAAGAAACAAATTGCAGAATTGTATAATTTTCAAAATGAATTGATGGACGAAGGCATAAATATTTCTTTACCTCTTCTGATGAAGATGAAATGAAAGGTTTCAATTTCAAAGATTGCCTCAAAGTTTTAATGTCTTAAAGTATTCGAAAAACTATCATTGTAAAGAACTTAAAAGTGTCGCATTTGTTGTATTAGCTGTAACTGCAACAAAAGTAACAGTCGAGCATGCTTTTTCTACTCTTAGGTCTGTTTTATCCAGCTAGAGAGCCAGTATTGATGAAAAATTACTCATTAATGATTAACTTAAACTAAGCTCAAATATAATATTACATTAAAACGAGAAAGCTAAGCTAACTTCGTCTGTGCCGAAGTTTTTATACCCTTGCAAGTGCTCGCTTAAATATTTTCAAAAAATACGCTTTTTCCCATTTTCCGACCGATCGTTCGTATGGGAGCTATATGATGTAGTCATCCGATTTGGACAAAAACTTGTAGAATTGTGTAAAAGCACGAGAAACAAACAAATACAAAATTGGAGGATGCTACCATTAAAAACAAAAAAGTTTTTGTAACTAAGACGGTTTTTTAGACCTTTCTTTTGTATGGCAGCTATACCATATAGTTGTCCGATTTTCATCAAACTTGGTAGAATTATAAAAAAACATAGAAACCCTACGATTACAAAGTTTGGCGACATTTCCATTGAAAAGAAAAAAGTTTTTCATACTAAAACTAGTTTTCCGACCGATTGTTCCTATGGGAGCTATGAGATATAGTCATCCGGTCCGGTCGGTTCCGACATATTAGTAGTGTGCAGCAAAAAGAAGACTCTGTGCAAAATTTCAGCACGATAGCTTTAAAACTGAGAGACAAGTTCGCGTAGAAACAGACAGACAGACGGACAGACGGACGGACAAAGCTCAATCGACTCAGCTCGTCACCCTGATCAAGAATATATACAGTTTATGGGGTCGGAAATGAATATTTCTATGCGTTGCAAACTTCTGGGTAAAATTATAATACCCTTTGCAAGGGTATAAAAACATCAAAACTCTAAACATCTTTAAATAAAATGGTAATTTTTTCCTTTAATTTACATAAATGTTGTCCAAACTAGCGAAAAAATATTGTTTGAACCTTCCGAACCCGCTTCGTAAACCCAAACCCAACACTTTTTCCGTGTTCGAAGCCCGCAATGAACCCTTCCTGATTTGCTCGAAGTTTGATTGTATTATTTTTGCGCCAATATATCGATATTTTTAGAATCGATATACAAATCGATCCATTCATTCATATAATTATATAATTTATATATACATGGACAATGTAAATCAGTGGTGGGCACCAAATTCAAACAGAATGGCGAACGGTATTTGCATGAAAGAGGTGTAATGGTTACGCCTTCTGCTCTACACCTCTGTCCTACAAGCAAGAACTTTTTGAAAAACTGGAAAACAGTCTTAGTAAACACAATATCTTAAATAAACGAAATAAATTATTGAATACAGTCTGATCTTAAGGTATATGCCTAAAAGTACTCTGCACTTTCGCGACTTTTTGCCTGGTTAAATCATACCAGACTCACTTATAGATAGTAATACATATAGTGTATGGTTTCTCAAACTTCGTCAGGTCGTCAAACCATAGTTCTCAAAATAGTTGCACGTTGAAATGACAGTTCTTTCCTCGTTCTTTTCTTCTTAATTTGAAGATTTGTTATCTTCTGAAAAGAAAAGTGCATGTGGGCAAGGCAAACATCTTCATGTATACTGCCGACATCTTTTTAAATACAAAACCAGCGCATCCCTGAAGATACCGGTAGGCACCCAAAAACTACACAATGCAGTTAGCTTGGTCTTGAACGGAATAAAGAAGCGAGTTTCAAGGGCGAAACGGCGCCACCGCTGGTATAAATCCATGTACCATGAAGTGTCATTTTTGGTTCGTTTTCCAAGAAGTGCATCACTGTCATATAGTTGGATAGCCGCTTGTTAGCAACAAAGCAAGGACGTGTACTGTTGATCCCAGATTAAATGACACATCAGGACGCCCTTCTACATATTACATGGAAGCAACTAATCACAAAGTTGGTGCCCTCCGGTTGTGCTGCTAGCTTTACAATTTGTGAAATATTTGAATATTTTTTTCGACATTTTGGTAAAAGGTCTCTGCCTACATTGATAATTCAAAAATAAATTTCTGGGAATTTGGAAACATTGAAGCCTCATCGGCACCATTAAACCTTAAGATATCTGATTTTGAGATAGGTGAGCAAAGCAAAGAAGTGCAACAACAATACTCAGTGCGCTCTCTGCTAAGTCGTCGCATAAGTGGAGAGAGTGGCTCTCAGTGAGGCTCTAGCTGTAAAATTTAGAGTGGAAAGAGACAATTGGCGGAGAAAAAGCTTCTATGCGTGTTTTGATTTTGTTTAGATTTACAGTTTAGGTAACATGCTGGTAATACTGAAATCCAACTGACAAGAATATTTAGAGCGAAGCAAGTGCTGTTGAATGGTAAGTGTTAATATGTTAGATGACTGGGCGAACCTAGTTAGTATTATCGTGCATTCAATGCACTACCTAAACAAGGCAGCAGCAGTTCAGCAGCAAGTCTACTTGTGCTTTAGACACCTTGATACAAGCTCAAAACTACAATACTTTCTGAGCGAGCTTAATGAGCTTAAAGCTTGACGAAAGCTCGCTCATTGTGTCAGTGTGCGAACACAAGGAGCAACCTTAATTAGAGCATAAATAGAGAGCAGACAGAAAATGCTCTCGACACTCACTTCTTTCCAGTTTTGTAGACATTCAAGAGGTTGTCTGCCTTCAATTGCTGGCAAATGGCGCAGCTTGTTTAAAATGTTCTTTGGAACAAGAAAAGCATTTCAATATTGTGTAAAATTTCCAAAAACTCTATAAAGCTTAGAATTTCAATTGGCTTACATTACAACTGAAAACTTCAGAAGCCGCCCAATTTGTTTAACCTCTTCATAGCGTTGATATTACCGCCTTCATATTGACAATACAAATAATATTTTATCTGTTTCGCCCAAGTCCGTTTCAACTTGATGCATTGAAATCACGTCAGTGCCATCGATCTTTGTCATCACCGACTTTGGGGCCGGTCTGGCAATGTGCATTGGCAGGTGTGCCAGGCAATTCAATTAAGCTGCCGCACCTGTCTACGTTTCCTCCATCCTCCACTCGCCGCCGGTGGTCGTGCCTGGCCGTGTTTATTGTAAACGTGACTGCTGCACAAGTCTGTGAAGAGCATTCGAAACGCTAACTGACAATTGACACATTTGCACTTTGGCAATTTCTTTTCAGCCATTGTCTTCGGCCCGAAGTCTTTTAGTAGTTGCATTCGAAGCATCGTTTTCAGCGCGGTTGCGTTGGTGGCTCTGCGTCATGATTTACGGGAATTTCGTTTTGTTTAATTATCGTTTAATTGTGGCAAAGTTTGTGATTTACGATTTAATTGCAACGACAAATGCTGCACTGGCTGCCCCGTCCACTACTCCTGTTGCTGGTGCAGTGGCCGGTGTTGATTTATGGTCGCCGTCAACATTGATGACTGTGATGGAACGTGCAAACATCACGCCGGGCTCAGCATTCAATGAATCCGCAACCCGGCAGCGCGTACTCAGCCGCCCGAAACGATATCTTAGCTTTCCCGAGGGTTCCTCGTTCTCGGTATGTGTGTGTGTTTGCTCTTTTCCAGCTGCTGACAACACATTCAATTTGCCACAGGTTGCCGTCTGCTTCACGGTTGGCATCATTGGTAATCCCTATTTCGCCTATAACAGTTTCGGCCTCAACTGGGGTGTGGCCTATGATCTGCCCAATGCCAGTTGGGTATTGCAAAACCTGCATGGATTCTCCACGCATCCGGTGGCACCGGTCGTGCTGCGTAGACGCACCAGAAGTGGACTCTATCGGGATATGGAGAACGTAATGGATAAGTAATTGACAATTGATTTCGTGATTAATTTATCAGTTAACAAAATTTCGATTCTCACTTTGGTAATACATATATTTTTATGTTGAAAAACAAACCAGTTTCATACCACGGTATCATTTCATTTCCCAAATAAAAGTAGACATCAAAGTTGCACTATTTAGTCATCAATTTGAAACTGTAGAGCTTCAAATTCTCTTTAATACTTAAAGTATCAAGTTGATATTTCCGAAAGTATTAAATATCGAAAACTTATTGTCAAGCCTACTGAGCTGAGCTGTCAGCTCTACAAGTTTTGTTTCTCATAGGAGCGTGTCTTTTGGAACTTTGAACTATAATAAAATTGCTTGCGTATCTTTTGCGTATCAAATTAATATTCTAAGTATCAACTCAATAACCAAAAGATCATTTTGATACCATCTATGCAGCTCGAAGTTAATGTCCTACCTGATAAGGATATGCAATTTGATACTATACTGGGAACTACAAGTCTCGAGAAAGTAGATATAAGCGTAACTAAGAAAAGAATTCAGTTTTTGCCTAGAGTGGGTATTAAACGAAATGAAGGTGTAGAAGTTAGACAGTTTAAGAATAGTTCTACTTAATTGTTGTTGAAGCAATTCAAGAATTTGTGCATTGTGAGCGCCGAAGAAGTTGATACAATGTGCTCTATTGGACTTGGAACCTCTAAGTCAGAGTGAAGAGGTTATTGTTGATAACTACAAACCTGAAATGTAGATGTGGTTGACAGACGAGGTGTCTGTACTTCATTATCCTACACTCAGAGAAAAATAGAGCATTTTGCGATGCAGAAGTACGTTAAGAATGAAAATTCTTGATCCAAGAGTGAAATTCTTAATCCAAGTATGAATTTTTGATCCCGCTTTTCTTGATCCAATAGTTTTAATACTTGATCCAAGTACGAATCATTCTCAAAGCAAGCAGAATAGCTCTTGAATCAAGTGCTAAACATACTTAAATTTAAGTTTGCTTATTCTTGAAACCTGAAATGTAGATGTGGTTGACAGACGAGGTGCCTGTACTTCATTATCCTACACTCAGAGAAAAATAGAGCATTTTGCGATGCAGAAGTGCGTTAAGAATTAAAATTCTTGATCCAAGAGTGAAATTCTTAATCCAAGTATGAATTTTTGATCCCGCTTTTCTTGTTCCAATAGTTTTAATACTTGATCCATGTACGAATCATTCTCAAAGCAAGCAGAATAGCTCTTGAATCAAGTGCTAAACATACTTAAATTTAAGTTTGCTTATTCTTGAATCAGGAGCATACATCATAATGTTATAAACCGAGCATGTTCTTGCTATTAAAAAGGACTCATCAAAAGTTTCACAGATTCCAATCATACAACAATTTAAAATTAGTTGTGTTATTCTATCTAGAAAATTAATTGTTAAACCACCACAAATCAGGCAACAGTCTTTGCCTATCAACTGTCAGTCGATTCATGCCAGCAATGCCATAACTGCTTGGGAATTCCAAGGCTACATGAGTGGAAAAATCAATGGCGGTAGTTTCCCCAGCGGAGCGGACCCAAAGCTATTCTCTCAAATGTGCTTAATCTCCTCTCTCAGTTTCTTTACTCTCTTTGCCTAAAAACACTTAACTGAGAACGAATTTTGCTCGATTTCAAGATTTAGAAATTCTTTAAAATTTAAGAACGAATTGATTGATTGAACGAAGAGCGTTCGTACTTAAATTATACGTTCTGCTTTTCGGCTTACCAGATTCAGGAGTGGCTTAGGCGATCGGGTATTTCAATGAAATAATAATTCGGAAGAGAAAATGCAAGTAGACAAAAAGATCTGGTTCGATGCCAAGAGAAAGACCAAAATGAAGTTTTATATGGACGTGGACGTAAGTGGCCCATGCGACACCAAGCCGAAGCTTGTTACGCGCGAACCCCAGGCAAAATAGCAGCCCACCTCCCGCCCAATCGACCGAGAGGCGCAGCCGACAACGAGCTACACGAAAACCGGAAGAATAATTTAAAAAAAATTGTTAGCTACGGGCTAAACAAGTTAAAATAGAGGTTTTTAACGCGGGAAGAGAATATTTATTGTAATCAGCACAGAGGACACGAAACGGATCATGCAATGCTTAGTTAGTAGTACAACGTCTCAGAGATAAGAACAAGAACAATGACTTAGTAGCTTTTAAGTGGAGACAGTACGGTGCAGGACTAAAACTGTAAGGGAACTAACTTGGACCATACAAGATGGTCAAGAAGTCGGAAGTGGGGCAGGTCCAAAACAAGACATCAACGGTGGCCGAAATAATGAAGGCGTTCGTTACGAGTTCTATGTCAGGACTGGGATTTATAGGCAAACAAAAAGCGGTCACACTTATTAACCAGCTCTACTCTCTTTGTACAAATGTGTGTGTAGAATTTATGTCAGAATCTTAAGAGCAAAATAAGGAGATGTAATTGAAAGTTGAAGCAAAGTTTGAGTTATAAAGAAACCATTTCTGTTAATTTTAAGCAATGCAGTTAATAAACCATAATATTATTATAAATCGATCAGTTTGAAACGGAGGACACCACATATAGATACCAATTTCAAGTTGAGACAATGTGTTCATATTACCATTACCAATTTTTTTTCTGGGTCTAAAAATGAGTATAGGAAAAGTATTTAGGTTTTACATCTGAAAACGAACTTTGCAAAGCCAGTCTTAAGAAGTCGTTGAGATATATTCGTAGCGATCTCTTATCATTGTTAATGCTGTTCTCTTCACTCACCCAGCATGGGCTACAATGGACGGGATTGCATACTGCGTACGTTGTGCGAGAGTCGCCAATACTTTCAGCGCACCAAAATGAGCATGATTGGTGAAATGCTGAGGGCAATCTTCAGGTGGGTAACAACATGAACAAAATTAGCCAAAATATATGCACTTATTAACCATCAACTTCCCCCCGCCACAGTCTACCCAAACAGCGCATCTTTACCCGGGAACTGCACGACGATGCGGATATTGTACACTATGACAAGGCCTATCGATATGCCCACCAGGAGGATTGTGCTCGAAACTATGACTGTCACTTCTCGCTGTTGGAATTGGCCTTTGGGAAATACAGCCAGCCGCCCACAAATTATTATGCCTAATAAATGTTGTCTTTCCATTTAATTCACTTGGCTCACTTGGCTCACTTGTTGCCCACCACCAGGTTATAAATGACACTTCATTTTTCTTGCACTGCACTGTGCGTGAACCCTGCTGTCGTCTTGGCCTGAAACTGACTGATGTGTGTCAGTTTTGTGCTTCGAACATTATTTAATTGAAAAGAAATAAAAACACGTTTTGACAAAGTTTCTGTGGCAGGGGAGTTGAGGTGGGAGCATTGGTTCGCACATGGCGTTCAATCATTTGTTGAACTGATTTTGTAAACCAGCTACCAATTGCCAATGGATGACAGTTTAATGATGAAAGGAGACGAGTTTATTTATAGCCTAGATTCAATCTTGGGGGGGCCATCTAAATCATTTTTGAATGTTAATTTATATTCTATTATTGAATTTGAACAACTCCAAAAGGTCATCAATTTTGTATGTATAATTTCAGGGAATATTTATGGCAAGCTTATAGCCAAAATTCTGTATGCCATTCTCATTGCTCAAAAGAAAACAATCATCGTGGTCGTCGGACCCATTGTTATTGAAGCTGGCCAGCATGTTGTGTATGTGTGTGTGTATGTATGCATTTCCATTCTCATTTCTCTATTTTCATTTCAAATTCAATCTCTGTCTTGGCTGTTTATTTATTTCGTTGCCCAGCGCCAAAACACAACAACACAAACAAACATTATGTCACACATCATCCGTGTATGGTGAGATGCTATCAAAACTCAATGGACAATGGCTATGCATTATTTGTTCACAGTTCTCCTGCCGCAGATGGGGCATGTGGTGCTTCTCATGGTCCTCGAGGCTGTAAAAGACAATTGCATAGAAATGGAATAATAAATAAATGGAGAGCCAAACTTAAATATATATTTAAAATAGAATCCCAGACAACCTCATCTGCCATCGATCATCAGCCTTTGGATTGACTCAAAGTGTGCCTTGGGCCAATACCGACAAATATTAATGCGAAACTTTCAATTTGAAGTAGAAACTGATATTGATACTGCCTCTTGAGCACCAGCAAAGTGAGCAAGAGTTGTAACTGAAACCACATTCACATTGCAAATGCCACAAAACGTTGACAAATGTGTGCAAAGTTCTCGAGTTCTTAGCGTACAATTTAAACTGGTTCTATTGATACAACTGATTGACACTGAAGTGCTAAATAATTTAGTTCCTACTTGCCATGCGGCTTAACCTAGTTTTTAGCTTAAGATTCAAAGAGAAAGGAGAAAAAGGTTGGTTTTAATTTATAATATTTTGATGCAAGTTTTCTGATGCTGATTTCATAACTACTCTAGACAATAGGTTCAACTTGAGGTAACATGCAATTGTGCTTAAAGCTCATTGCTTAAAATGCACATATTCGGGGGTGTCCCAGAAATCTCTGGAGATTTTCGTGTAAACGCTTTCATTCCGAGCTACAAATGCTTGCCTTTACATGTGAAATGTCTCCAAAATGCTGGGCTACTAGATTAGATGACAAAAGTTGAGAGATTTGAAACCGACTGTTCAAGGCCAAGTAGGTTTGATGCGTACGGTTTCCTTTCTCTATATCTAAAGTTCTCCTAGATTAAGTTCAAAATTCAATCATTCATACGAACATCTCTAGAGATTTCCTTCCACTTAATCTAAACAAATGCTTTACAGTTAGATATAGCAAATGCCTCTACAACATTACAACAACTTATTCAATCACCAATCAAATTTTATCGAGCCGGGATGAGGCCATTGATTTAGGAGTAAAATTCGATTCAAAATTTCTCTTTAATGAGCACCCTAATTATATTTTGCCTAAAGCCTATTCCATGTTTGGCTTTGTTAAACGCCATTCCAGCCAATTTAAGGACCCTTACACTAGGTTGAGCCTTTATTTTGCATTTGTGCGTTCTAAGTTAGAGTATGCTTCTCTTATTTGGAACCCTTCTAGTGCAATTCATATAAAGAGGCTCGAAAGGGTACAGAAAAAATTTCTGAAATTTGCTCTTCTACCGCTCAATTTTTCTGACCCTCTGCCGCCATATATCAGTAGGTGTGCCCTGTTGCATCTCTCAACCCTAGAAGATCGGAGAACTATTGCGTCACTAATGTTTTTGAAGGACCTTGTTTTAGGTTGTATTGATTGTCCTTTTTTATTAAATAAGATAAGATAGGTTTTAGTGTACCAAGTAGGAGTCTTAGATCTTTTCAACCCTTTTCCCACCATATTTCCCGAACCAACTACTCCCTTAATGAACCTTTGCGTAGAGCTCTCGGAAATTTTAACTCCTTGCCCGTTAGCATGCGCTTTGACTTCGACTCCAACAAATCGACAATCAAGATGCTACTGGCGGAATATTTTTCCTCAATTAGGCAATAAATTGTTTGTTTATTTTTAAGTTTAGGTTAGTATTAGTGTAGCCAGTTACCATTTGGCGAATAAATGAATAAATGAATGAAAAGGAGGCAAATAAGTAAGAAAGTCGGTAAAGCCCGACTATAACATACTCTAAAACTGTCAAAGCTTGTATTTACCAGGGCTGGTTTTAAACCGAACCGGTTCGAACCTGGAATTCAGATTACTGAATCTTCTTTCAGATTACTGTCTTTCAGATTACTGTTCAACCGAACCTCCTAGAAATTAAAGCTGAACCACTACCTGCTTCGTACCTAAAATTTCGATTCAACAACTAATATAGACATGAAAAAATTTGACCTTTTTCCTAGCGACTTCTTCTGCTATCCTGTGATTCTGTTCTGCAAGACTAAGAATTACAATGGGCAAGCAAGACTTAAAAAACAAGAAAGAAAGTCGGTCAAGCCCGACTATAACATACTCTGTACCAAGAAATTTTGTCTTTTGATCATAACTCGAAAACCGTTCATCCGATCTTCTTCATTTCTTTGGCGGATCGATAAGTTATCCTAATAACTAAATATGTCCAGAAGGAACAAGCCATCTATCTTCAAAACTGTGGGAGATATGACGTTTTTTCTAAATAGCGGGGGCGGGAGGGGGCGTGGCCAAAATTGAAAATAAACTTGATCTGCCTGCAGACATAAGAAGCATATGTCCCATACATGTCAAACCTCTATCTCTTACCATCTCTGAGATCTGTGCGTTCATACGGACAGACAGACAGACGGACAGACGGACATGGCTATATCGACTCGGCTGTTGATGCTGATCAAGAATATATATACTTTATGGGGTCGGAGATGCTTACTTCTGGATGTTACATACTTTTGCACAAACTTATAATACTCTATGTACCTTCGGTACAGAGTATAAAAACTAAAATAGACAAAAATGGATGCTACTCTCTTAAAGACAACGATTATCACTCATACGTACTGTTGCCCATGTTTACAATTTAAAATTTAAAGTACTAGGCGTAGGTTTGAAGTCACAACAATTGGCAAACCGTCGAAAAAAATACTTTTAATATAACCAAGGAAATATTTAAATATCAAACCCAGTTCTTCTTCGTATTCTAAGAGGCTACCAGGATACCTTATAGGTGTGGCGTTACATGAACTGAAATTCAAACACAAATGACGGCATCTCAGCCCACACGACTACCAAGCACTCGCGCGGCATTGCCGCAAAACAAAGTAATAAAGGGAAGTGACAAGCGACGATGAGCTAATGGATCAACAACACGTTTCGTGTAGATTTTCTTTACGTAGCATTCAGCATTTGAAATCCTAAACATTTATTTAGAAGTACTATATGTAGCGTGTGAATAACAACTTTCTAAATGAAACACATAGCTATTCTGTTTCGATTTTAAGCTACAACTTTCGTTTAAAATTTCCCTATGCTCGTGTGGGTTTTCAATATCTAAACGTTAATGTAAAAAACCCAAATTTTCGTGTGGTATTCCGATTTCTGTATGGGAATATGGAGGAGCTGTTTGGAAATATGCAAATTTCCCACATTGTTTATCCTTTGCATTTCTCAACGCAGCATTTAACTTTTCAACATGCCTCGTTTACTTTGTTTATTTCTACACGTAGCATATAGTTTTTTTACACGCTACGTTTAGCATTCAGTTTTCTACATTTTTCATGTGAAATTTTACAGGGTGAACTACGTTTCGTTTAGGATTACCGTTTCTACACGTGGCGTGTAGCTAATTTTGTTTTCTCTGTGTAGAAGGTCTGTGCGTTCATGCGGACTGACCGACATGGCTTAATCAACTTGGTTGTTGATGCTGATCTAGAATGTATAGGGACTAGAATCCCAGTTGCATTCAACCCCATTGTACTCTTTGTACCTATGGTGCAAAGTATAAAAAGACATCCCTTTGAGGGTGAGGAATTAACCAAATGGTATGATATGTGTTAAATGTGTCTACAAATTATTTAATTCGGATATAATTTTCTTTGGTTTGGAGCACACACAGTTCTTCGCCGTCGTTGTAAGCTTGCCACAGTCTTCTAGTTCATTTTTACAGCCCGCTCTGCCACATCAATGACTACGTGCAAGGATTTAATGACTTTATAGGTTTTTTGAAAGTTGGCATCATCTTTCCACGACCGGGGATCTCTTTTAACTATTAAGAATTCGGTTGTTGGACTGAGAAACAAGTTCTCGCGCTTGCGATTAGTTGGCCAGCTCTATTCATATAATTTTTCAGTTACCTTTCCGAAATGGTCGGACTCTAACATTTTGTCCCGTGAAACAATTGGGCCTAAGTGTATCCATCAAAAATTCTTTTGATACGGAGGCAAACATGTCGTATACGTAATATTTTTGGAAACTTTGAAGCCAATGCGTAGAGGTAAAAACTCAAATTAAAATGTCAAGGAATTATTTATGATGCCTGCTGTTAGGGACCTTATCGTCGTACACCCTAGTGAACATCTACATAAATGTTTCGAATTTCTCTGGTCTCTGGTTTTTTAGATCCTCGACTCCAAAGTTTATTGTATGATTCACAAAATAAGATTACTTCGGAAGCATTTCTAATCAGTAGACCTCGAAATTTAAGTTTACTTAAAGGTTTGTATGCAGCATCTTAAAGTTTGTATTTCGTCACAATACTTTGTATAAGTGGAAACACTTTGTCATTGCTTTGATGCTCATGAGCTGTATGAAAGTGTTTCTATTTATTTAAAGTATTGTGACGTGATAAAAATTCCAGGATGCTGGATGCTTGAACGGCAAATTATCCCATCCCAACACAAAATCGACACAAAGCAAGGGCTGAAGCAAGTTTCGTACCAAAACCTTGGCCCAAA
This sequence comes from Lordiphosa fenestrarum, assembly GCA_035044985.1. Taxonomy (NCBI): domain Eukaryota; kingdom Metazoa; phylum Arthropoda; class Insecta; order Diptera; family Drosophilidae; genus Lordiphosa; species Lordiphosa fenestrarum. Next base: position 4,409 of record JAWNNO010002551.1, on the reverse strand, counting down.
AACCTTAAACCTCATAATTCTGAGCCTTAACCATTGCTATATTTTAGTACGAACCCGCAAAACGCAGCTCCCAAAACTATTTAAGGCTTTATTGTTAAAAATTGTTAAATCAAAGTGTAAATAGTTGTATTAACGTTGCTATTTGGTTCTGTGAACTTGCTCTAATCTCTAAGCCTGCCAGCAAACCCACCTCAAACAGTTGCTAGATCTAAATTATAAATTTATGGTCTTTTTAAGACAAAACTTAATCAATGACTCACCTGAATATCAATTTCAGTAACTTGAATAACATGCCACTCTTTTGCTGCGGCTTATCCACATCGTATATAGCCGTACAGAACGATTTCAGCAAACAGGCGCGGCCATCAAAGCCATGTCTAAGTTAATGCAAATGTACACGGTTTTCAAATCATCCACACCAGCAAAAACCAAAACTCACCCATCCAAGGCAGATTCCATTTTGGAGAACAAATCTCGTTTAAAGTATTTGAAGAAGACTGAATTACTTTTGCGCTGATCGGCAACATCCGGAAATGGATAATTGGCACGAAAGCCATAGCCATAGGCGAACAAGGTATTAATTCTGAGTATATTATTCTTGCCATTTGTGCGCCACTACAGAACAGATGCCGGAATATAAACCAAATGGTTGGATACATTGTGTTTCCATTGACTCACCGACATACGCGAACCTTTGGTAAACTGCAAATAACGTTTGCCCCGCTGCAGTAGGCGGGTTTCGTTGCGGCTGGAGTTGAAGTTGTCAAAATGCGGACTGTTCGGGGCCAAAGCCTCAAAATTGTCAGCACTTTGAGTGACAGTCGAGGAGCCGAACAGAAGCAGCAGCAGCAGCAGCAGCTGTGGATGCGCTGACAGGCAAGTCATGTTGAAGCAGGCGACAGGTGGATGGATTTCTGGCACTAATTAAGACTTTTTGAATTCCACTTTAATTTGTGGGGTTTTTTTTCGAATGTTTTGCTTTCGACTTCAATTTCCCAGCATCCAACTCGTTTCGACTACGTTTTGCTTTTGAGACCACTTGGACGAGTTTCCCCTGACGCTGGCCATGGGACCATATATTTTTTAATACACGCGGGAGAGAGACAAACTGACAGGCAGACAGCCAGTCGGACAAACAAACAAACAAACAAATACATATTCGGAACGTGAACGTGAGGCATTCCTCATTCTTTTGGGGCGTTGCTTATTTATTTATTGCTTTGTGTGGTTTTGTGACATCGCAAGTCTCTTCTATTTTGGCTGCTATTTTGTTCTGTACCGTTCTTCTTTTTTTTATTTTATTTGCTGAAGAGCTGGACATGACATGCACTTGTTAACACTTTTTCCCCTAGCTTTCATTATGTTACTTTATTTGTGCTGATTTTGTTATGTTGACATCAACAATTTGCTGGGATGAAAGCCAAGTGGAAAATTATCAAACCAAACTGAATGATAAATGGTTGTGGCTGATGAGGATCAATCAGTAGATTATTGAAATGAGAAAAAAGGCAAACCAAAATTGCATACCAAATAGATGTTTTTGTTAACAAATTCTTTTATGTTTTCAACGCGTTCGATCGAATTTGAATCTGTATTTCTAATTGCTTTTTCGGTCACTAATCAATCCAAAGACTTTATTGGCAAACAGTCGTCTTACATCTTGATGTGTAGCTCTGGCGGTAGCAGCAACTCTGGCAATTAGATCTTTTTCCCACTTCAGCAACACCATCCAGGCAGTACTTTTAGGCAAAGCTTTGTATTCTAAAACCGTCGACCAATGTACCCAAATGATCAGCACTTTCTATAAAGCAGGTATGCATGCCGGGTCAGAACCGTACCTCACCGAACCGCCTATTAATGCTTGCAAACCGAACCTGCATCTGTTTAGAAATGCCGAACCGAACCTAAAACCGCAATATAAACCGGTTCGCTTAGGCTTAACAACAAAAATACTGTAAAGGGTCTGGCCCGATAAGGGAAGGGGTGCGGCCCAATGACGGGAATTTTGAAATTTCCTTTTTAATTGAATAGGTTACTTCAAATAAAACTGATCTGTCTAATTTTTAAATTTTTTTTGTGCAATGTCCTTAAGATATCGCTAAAAGTCGGTCTTTGACAAGGTTTTTTTTAAATGCCAATATCTCGGGCCCCAGAGTAGCTAGCGACATGAAATAAAATCCCACCGACAGAGAATTGAACAAGGTTATAGAAAATGAAAAACTTAATTACTTACACTGAAAACTTTTCTGTGTATAATTAATTGAAAAATATAATGAGTCGGTTTTGGTAGTTCCCGTTATAGCGCCACCTTAAAACTTTTACAGTATCTTCGTTGAACCTGGACGCTTATTACCTGAAAGTTTCAAAAAAATCGGTGATACGCTTCCTCAAGAAAAATTAAAAAATATATTTCTACTCAGACTTAAAACAATGATAACATTCATAACCAATCTATATGGCTATTCAACATGTCCTTCTTTCTAAATTGCTTAATAATATTTAGTTCATTTCGGAATTCCAAAGCGTCGAGACGACTTGTGCTGAATTAAAATAATTAAATAAGAATATTTAATCTAATATCCAACTTGAGAAATTTTTAAGAAACAATAAACCCAAAAAAAAATGTTTATGAAGTGCAAAAATTGTAACATTTCTTTAAAAGAAAGTAAAGGTCGGCCTAAATGTATTAACAGCCTGCAGGAGGCTCATTTTTTTACTATTATAACCAAAAAGACGATATTAATAAACGACAAGCTGTGCGATAAGTGTAGACGTTTGAAGTCGTCAACCAGCTTCAATAATGCTCCCGAATATGAGCAGCCGAATGAAGAATACGTAGACTCTGACACAAGCTCTTCTTTGATAGTCTCCTCCGATTCGGACAATGATCCCAACTTTAATTTTGATCAAGTAGATAAAGTCGAACTTAATATGAAACGTGTTGCTGCTACGCATAATGTTTGTACCATTTGCAAGTCCAGAGGACAAATGGTTGTAATTCCAGTTCAAGCGCGTTGTCAAGCGTACGCAAAATCAAACATATATATTCCTGAAAAAAACCGTTGCTGCGCATTGCATTTAATTGGAAACATTTTCTTTGAAGATGAGCTTCAAAGTCTTGAAGTAATAGACCATAAAACAACGATGACAACTGCTCAGATCAAAGCGTTTTTTCAACACCTTTCCATTGGAAGCCTTCCATTGTTTGAAAAAATTAGAGATCAAAAAATTCCTGAGAAACAAATTGTTGAATTAACTGGACTATGCTGGAAAAATATTAAAATATTGGAGCGTCAGTTAACTTCATTAAGAAACACGGAACTACGAACTGGGTATCTCAACAACATGTTTGCAAAGAGGTTGAACTCAGACAAGGAACTAGGAAGCAGAATACTTTCTCATTTAAAAATCGTATGAACGCTCCGAACACTCTGTCAGAAGAAGTTGAGAAAGAGCGTTATGGCAGAAGAAGAAGTCTTTTAAGTCCATTAAATACGTCATCGCTTGTAGAATTTCCTAGACTCACAGAAGACGAGCTTAAAATATTATTCTCTGGATCTTACCAACTGTCGTTAGCCGTCTCATATCTAGCCGAAATCCTGAATGAGGACGGAACGATTGAAGCTTCATTCCTTAAAATGAATCCCTCAATAACAAAATTCGAGGTTCGATCGAGGCATATAAACAGCAAGTGGTATAGTGATTATGTCGACTTCATTTCCAACCACAATAGCATAGATGGCATAAAACGCTATTGCTGTAGTTGTCCCAACGGAAAGAGGACTGTTGGCTGTTGCTCACACTCTGCAAGTGTGATATATTACTTGACTCATGCAAGATATCTATCACGCATTATCCGTCCAGCAGCAATTTTATCAAAAATATTTGAATCCAACGAAGCAAATGTTGTCATAAATAAAAATAGTGAAGATGATGAGTAAGTAAAATAAGTGCGAACTTTTTTTTAAATTTTTCTTGAGGAAGCGTATCATCGATTTTTTTGAAACTTTCAGGTAATAAGCGTCCAGGTTCAAAGAAGATACTGTAAAAGTTTTAAGGTGGCGCTATAACGGGAACTACCAAAACCGACTCATTATATTTTTCAATTAATTATACACAAAAAAGTTTTCAGTGTAAGTAATTAAGTTTTTCATTTTCTATAACCTTGTTCAATTCTCTGTCGGTGGGATTTTATTTCATGTCGCTAGCTACTCTGGGGCCCGAGATATTGGCATTTAAAAAAAACCTTGTCAAAAACCGACTTTTAGCGATATCTTAAGGACATTGCACAAAAAAAATTTAAAAATTAGACAGATCAGTTTTATTTGAAGTAACCTATTCAATTAAAAAGGAAATTTCAAAATTCCCGTCATTGGGCCGCACCCCTTCCCTTATCGGGCCAGACCCTT